>ML799902.1:31487-61940 GCA_009831015.1 Picea engelmannii | reverse complement strand
TTACAATTGACTTATTCTTCCTTATTGCTAGGATTTATTAATATTGACCTTTATTACAAGGAAATATATTATTCTACCTATGTGAGGGGTTAGGGAGGCTAGGTCCCTAACATTCCCCCACCCTTAAAAAAATCCTTGTCCTCAAGGCTTGAGATGAGGAAATTGCTGCAGAATGGTAGTTGGCTCCCAGGTGGCATCTGCTGGAGTTGTATCTTTCCACTGGGCTAACACTTCCTTGATGGTATGCTGAAGAAGACAATGCTCACGCTGGTCCAAAACTACTTGTGGCTGCAACTAGATGGAGCCTTCTTCATCCAACTCAAGAAGGTTGGTTTGAGTTTGGCACTTAGTTCCAATCACCTTATTTAAGCAGGAGACATGAAAAACATGATGAAGCTTAGAATGATTGGGAAAAGATAACTGATATGCCACCTATCCCATGCACTTGAAAACTATATAAGGACCATAAAATTTTGGCGCTAGTTTCTGACAATGGTCATTATTGAGTGAAGTTTTCTTATAAGGTTGCAATCGAAGAAACACCTAGTCTCTATCATCAAATTGACGTTTAGAGCGACCTTGATCTGCTTGTTGCTTCATGCAATTTTGAGCCATGACCAAATTCTCTTTGAGGGTACAGAGAACAACCTCTCGGACTGTAAGTGTCTGGTCAACCACTTGGACCTTAGAGACACTTGACATGTATGAGAGAACTGAAGGGGGATTTTGTTCATATACTGCTTCAAAAGGAGTCATGCGAGTATTTGTATGGTAAGAAGTGTTGTACCACCATTCAACTTCTAGTAACCATTGAGCCCACTGTTTTTTCCTTTCTGATGCAAAAAACCTCAAATATGTTTCCAAGAACTTGTTGACAAATTTAGTTTTACCATCAGTCTGGGGATGATAGGCTATGTTGATATGCAATTGGGTTCCCTGTCGTTCTTGCCAAAAATTGCTGGTGCAAGTGGGATGTTGATAATAAAAAATAGAATGAGGCATGTCATGAAACTTGAAGACATGATCCATGAAAAGTTGAGCCACAGTGGAAACAGTAAATGGGTGTTGAAGAGAAAATAAATGAGCATACTTGGAAAGACGATCAACGACCACCATGATGATTGACGTATTTCTTGATTTAGGTAATCCCACAATACAATCCATAGAGATGTACCTCCAAATAACATGTGGAATCAGAAGTGGTTGTAGTGTGCTAGGGGCTTTGGTTGTTTCTCCCTTGTTGCATTGACAAATATCACATTCTGCCACAAAATTACGAACATCTTGTTTCATACCATCCCAAAAAAAAGAACATTTGACCCAGTCATAGGTTTTTGTAAACCCTGAGTGCCCAGTTGTGGGTGTAGAATGAAGCTCAGAAATAACCGTGGATTTAAGTTGTGACTGTTTACTTAAATAAAAATGGCCTTTGTAGTGAAGCCCATGATTGTGCGAAGATTACTCGGGGGATACTGGAGAATTAGCTTTCAATTGTTGCATCAGATGTGAAATTTTGGGATCTTGTAGCCATTCCTGGTGAACATCTTGGAGCCAATCTGGTACAATGAAGGAGAGGGAAAAAAGGGACCCTTCATCTTCATATTTTCTTGAAAGAGCATCAACACCCACATTTTATTTTCCTTTCTTGTAAATTATCTCATAATCACATCCAAAGATCTTAGTCAACCATTTTTGTTTCTCTAGGGAGGAAGGTCATTGCTCCAAAAAATACTTGAGGATTTGATTAACTATATTAATTTGGAAGTGTTGCCCCAATAAATAAAGGTGCCAGAGATCTGCTGCATGAATAATAGCCAACATTTCCTTTTCATAGATTGATTGGCCCAAATGTTTCTATGATAGTTGTTTGCTAGTAAAGGCCAAAGGTTGACCATCTTTCATACAGACTGCTCCAATTCCTCTCTCAGAAGCATCACATTCTAAGACAAAGGTCTTTGTGAAATCAAGAAGGGCTAGGACTAGAGTGGTGCACCACCTTCAAGGCTTGAAAGGCCTGATCAACTGCGGGAGTCCAGGCGAAAGAGTTATTTTTAAGGAGAGAAGTGAGAGGCACCACAATATTTCCATAATTCTCAACAAACTTGCGATAATATCCTGTTAAACCTAGAAAACTACACAAGTTTTTGAGAGTATTGGGGTGATGCCAATCCTGCATAGCTTTAATCTTCTTAGGATCCACCCTGACACCTACCTTGCCAACAATATGACCCAAGTACTTGATTTCCGAGGCTCCAAAAGAACATTTAGATTTTTTAAGGAAAATTTGGTGCTGAGAGAGTAGATGTAGAACTCGATCCACATGAGCAAGATGAGTTGTCCAAGTTTTACTATAGATGAGAATATCATCAAAGAAAACTAAGAAAAAATGACAGAGAGAAGGATGGAATACATGATTCATGAGGATTTGGAAAGTGGAGGGAGCATTACACAAGCCAAAGGGCATAACCAAAAACTCATAGTGGCTCTCATGAGTTCGAAATGTAGTCTTAGGAATGTCTACCTCTTTCATACATATCTGGTGGTAGCCAGAACAAAGATCAAGTTTAGTAAAGAATTGGGCACCACTCAATTCATCCAAGAGATCACCAATGTTAGTAATGGGAAATTTTTATTTTATGGTGAGTTTTTTGAGGGCACAAAAGTAAGGACACATGTGCCAATAACCTTATTTCTTAAGTACCATGACCAGAAGAGAAGAATAGGGGCTTGTACTAGGACAGATAATGCCTGCGGTGAGCAATTCTTGAACAATTTTCTCAAATTCATTTTTATGGGAAAAGGGATGAAAATAGGGATGGACATTGGGAAGAAGGCTTATGGGGACAAGGGGAATGGAATGATCATGAACACCACTAGAAAGAGGAAGTCCCTGGGGAGTGGAAAAAACAACTTGATGTTTGGAGAGGATGGATTGGAGGTCCGATGAAACAAAAGGTGTCTCAGTGGCATGAATGGAATGGAGTTGTGTGATAATGTCAGAATGACCTTTTTTGAGGATATTTTCCATGCGATGGGAAATAATGATCTTAAGGGAACTTGTTGTGATGCCTTGGAACTTATAATGTTGGCCCTCCTGGTTGAATTGCATGGTTAATTCCTTAAAATCCATGATAAGGGACCCATAGTCCTTAGCCACTTGACACCCAACATAATGTCAAAACCACCCATGTCGATAGAAAACATATGAGATTTCATGTGGTACTGAACAATCCGAAGACACACATTTTCCCAATGCCCACCACATTTCATGGACCCGCCATTGGCAATCATGATTTGAAAATTATTGACTGCACAGATATAGAAATTAGTTTCTTAGGTAATGTGACGATGAATAAAATTATGGGTTCTTCCACTGTCAACAAGGATGATGACCTTATGATGCTTAATGTAACCAATGAGATGTAGGGTTTGGGGAGAAGAGAAGCATATGAGGGAATTCAAGGAAATGACCAGTTCAACTTCAGTAGGGTCTGAAGGTAGAGTCAAGTGAGTGGGTTAAGGTGACTTGGGCATAGGGGGAGCCTCGACATCATCTTCAGAAACATCCTCGGAGATGGACATAAAAAGATTTTGTTCCTTACACTTGTGCCTAGGAAAATATTTGTCATCATAATTATAACAAAGGACCTTGAGTTGGCATTCATCTATTTCTTCCTTGGTCAATTTCTGGATCTTTAGTGGAGTGGAAGGAGTGTGAGTGTCTGGTTTAAGGCAAGGAATAAAGGAGGGTTTTCTAGTTTGAGAAGAAACAACCTGTTGTGCTTCCTTATCTATTTTAGTAGCTTCCACCCAACTATGAGGAAAATCCATGAGGACATGGTCATAGATATCATCCTTAATGCCACTGATAAAACATTCTTGAAAAAAAACATCAGACATTCCCTCTATGTGGAAAGCTAATCGCTCAAAAGTAGTTATAAAGTATTCCACTGTGCCAGATTGTTTCAACTTTGTCAAATGACCTAAATGCTGGGTGTCAATGTCAAAGTGTTCATAAAGTTCTGCAACAAATTGTGTCCAAGCCACATACCCTTGGCGAGCATTTTTTCACCATTTCCACCATTTCCAATGTTTTGCATCTAGATGGAGAACACCATACCTTAGTTTGGTCAGCTCATCAGTAATTCTGTACAAAGAGAAATAATGTTCCATTTGCATGATGTAGCTTGTGGGATCCAAGCCATCAAATTTGTTCACCTCCATGCGAGGGGGATGTAGGTCCCACTGAAAGTTGTGGGGAGGAAAAGAGGTGGAATGGGAGGATTAAGGACCATCAGGTTTATAAGGTGTGGAATAAGAGAAAGGATTTGAGGTGGAATTAAATAAGGCAGTCAAAGTGTTCACTACATCCTGGCATTGCTGTCAGGTGGTGGTCAATTGAGTGATGGTTGGGGGAAGTGATTAGAGTGGAGCAAGTTGGGAGTTGATGTTACCAATATTTGACATAATGGAAGAGATAACACTTCGAGTTTGGTCATGATATTTGGCCAAGGTGGTGAGACATTGTTCCCAATCTTGGCTGGGGATGGAGCATGAGGAAAAATGGGACCGCATAGAAATGAGTTTTTGGGGATTGTTACTACTACGATCAATGAAAAGAGAGGAATTCAATGGGATAGATGCCCAATAGGGGTGTCGAGAAGGGGTTGGGTCCACGTTTTTTTTTTTTTTTTTGCTAAAAAATGATAGGTATGATTGCGATCAGGGTGAAGAGAGGAATCCAATGGGATAGGTCTCAAATAATGGTGTCAGTAGAATCCAATCCTTTTTTTTTTACTCCTATGGAGTTATACTACAATATGAATAATACTGCAGTGACAAAATGGCCAAATGTTTAACAGGAAAAAATGTGTAGGAATTTCAAACCTAGAATGTAGGAGACACAATTGCACAGCAATAGATCTTGTCTATTTTGTTTCTGTTTCCATCCCAAAGGTTAGCATATTCAGGGTTTCTATAGACAAGGGCTTGCCTTGTGCTATATCTCTCTGATATACGTGCGGGGGGTCCAATAGTAGTACTCAACCAAATATCTCAGGACACCAACTAAGGAGGCTAGACTGTGCCCTTTGTCATACTACCTAACTACCCAGGTATTAGAGAGTATCTTCCCAAGTGTTGTTCTCGATGTCATTATACAAGTTAGGAATTTGATTGGTTTATCTATGAAGGGATTGAGGATATCTAGGTTGTTCTGTATACAGGTGTTGTCTGATGCGCTACCACTCAAAGGGGTACCAAGATGGGTTACAAGGGTGGCCAAAAATGTGAATTTAAGTACCACTTGTAGTTCCTACATGTATGATTCCCCGACTGTGGATTTATGTGTTTAATGAGAGATCTCTGTATCTTTAAGGTGTTGGAATACGTCTCTACCCTGAAAAAAAACAACCCACAAGTTTCTGTGAAGGAAAGTACTCTGATACCACTTGTAAGGTACCGGATATATTATAATAGACGAAAACAAAAATATTGCAGAGAATAACAATGGAACAACACTAGATGAAACCCCAACACCAGAACAATACCTTTATTGATATGAAACAATGTTCACTTGCCTCTTCGAGGGGGAAACCTCCATCTGAGCAGCGCTCTATTCCAATAATTACCAAGACAAAACTTCCCATACCCTCTACTCATATTTATACTAAATCTATGTATCCAAAATAAAAATCTAGAGGAAGATCCTTCTAGAAGAGGAAGCTTCTATTAGGTCTTCTTACATTTGACTTATTCTTCCTTATTGTTAGGCCTTATTAATATTGAGATTTATTACATGGAAATATATTATTCTACCTATATGAGGGGTTAGGGAGGTTAGGTCCCTAACAACCACTTTTCTATAAACTTCCCAAAGAACAAGCCAAAAAAGGTGGTCATGAAAGTGGAACCAATGGAAGAATGAAAACAAATAAAAAAGAAGGCTAACATCGAGAGAAGAAATGCACCAGGTCCCATAGTCCAATCCCATGTAAAGAATCCTATCCAAAACCCTTCTTCAAGAGCAATCCCCAAAGAAAATAGAAGTAGCTCAGAAACCCATAGCAAAAAGATCCAGGAAGAAGCACATCACATCTCTCCCAACAAATTTGCAAGCCTTGTCGACTCTAATATAGGAAGAGAAGAATAAGTTACACCATAAAAAAACCCTAGCTCCTCAAGCACCATACCCCCTGTGGTATAATGTCAAAATAGAGAAGAGGAAGAAACAAAAAAAAAAGGAATAAAGTCATAAAGAAACCCCTAATGAAGAATTTCAATAAGAACTCCTAGAAAGGGTCCCTATTCAAGTGAATTTTTGGCAAGCTCCCAAATATAGGGAAATTTTAACAGAAAAAGTTAGAATATCTAGGAGGACAAACAAAGATGTCCGAGAAGAAGCATCAAACAAAGAAAAGGAACTTGGTAAACAATTTTCAATAGAAATCTCACTTACCAATATGTGAAGAAAAGGACACACCAAAGGTTCAAAAAATCATGCCCCACCTATCTCAAGCGGACGAGACACCTCATCACAAAAGAATTTAAATTTCTCTCCTGGAATTGCAGAGGCTTCGAAAACAAATCTAAGGTCGAATCCCTTAGATATCTTATCAAATAAGAGAATCCTTTTGTAATTCTTATCCAAGAGACTAAAATGGAGGAAATAGAAGCCATCCAATCATGGAAAAAAATATTTTTAGAACAGAGAAGGAGTAGCCATCATCTCGGAAGGTTCCTCAGGAGGAATTATAGCTCTTTGGAATCCAACTCAATTTGACCATGAGGTAGCATTACACTCAAAACAATGGTTACTCACTCTTCTTCCTAACAAAGACTATGATTATAAAATGTCAATCATAAACATATACATGCCAAAAAGATATATGGAAAAGGTTGAATGTTGGAGATATTTGAATTCCCTCAAAGAAAACTTAGAGATGTCTACTTGTATAGTTGTTGGGGACTTTAATACAATTATGCAAAACATAGAAAAAAGAGGTGGAAACATAGTTAGAGATCCAATGAGTGAGAAAATGGAAAACCTCATTTCTGATTGGGATATGTTTAATGTTAAATCCCCCAAGGGAAAATTCACATGGATTAGTCATATTTCTTCTCGTCTTGATCGCTTCCTCATCCACATCAACTTCCTTCTTCTCCCCCTCTCTATATGATCCAATATTATTCCCTCTGTAATTTATGATAATAATCCCATTTCCCTGTCCTTAGATTCCCCCCAAAATTTTGGCCCTATTCCCTTCAAATTCAACCTCTTTGGCTGCATAATCCCTCAACAATTTCCATCATCAAAGAAGCATGGAAAAATCCCTTTCAAGGATCCCCAACATTTTTCTAGGAAAGTAAACTGAGGGTAGTCAAATTATCCCTTAATACATGGGTCGAGAATTCTTATATCCCTCCAAACCAAGAAAGAAATCATAGAATGATGGAGCTAGAATCCATTCAATAGGAAATGGAAATAGCAGAACTAACATAAACCCTGTTGCAAAAGGAGAGGGAGGCCTCTCAAAATGTGCATCAATACTTTAGAAAGGAAGAAGAATAACAGAGGCTCATATCTCGAAGTCTATGGCTTCAATCATGAGACTCCAACACAACATATTTCCATAAGCAGGCACAACAGAGGTGCCAAAAAAATACAGTTCAAAAATTACAAAGGGAGACATGACAAACTCTAGAAGATTTCACTAAGATAAAGGAATCAATTTTAAATCATTATAAGAAACTTTACTCATAAGAGAAGGAGGAGGACGGAGATGAAACCATGCAAATCATGCTAGAAAAAATTCCCACATGCATCGCCAAGGAAGAAAATGAGGCCCTCATAAGAGACATATGTGAAGAAGAAATTTAACAGGAAATTTCAAGCTCGGGACAATATAAGGCCCCTGGACTAGATGTCTTCTCCATTCATTTCTTCAAAGAATTCTGGGAAACAACATAAAAATATATCTAGAGGATTATTAACACCACATTGAAGAAGAAAAAAGTTGGAGGAACAACCAAATCAACTTTTTTCCGTAATCCCAAAAGAATCTAATCCTTCTACTTTTTCCAGGTTCAGGCCTATCTCACTCTACAATTCAGCTAACAAAATCCTCAAAAAAATAATTTCTAGTAGACTTAAACCTCTATTAAGCAAGATGATCTTGGAAAACCAAGGGGGGTTCATGGAAAATCAAAACATTATTGACAATATTATCCCGGTACAAGAATCCATACATGCGAGTCAAAGCAACAGAGGAAGGGGCATGGAAATAAAACTAGACATGGAAAATGCCTTCGATCAAGTCAAACATGCATTCCTATTCTCAGTATTGAGAAAATTTGGATTCTCAAAGGAGTGTGTAGATTGGATTCAAGACTGCATTGGATCTCCATGGATATCCCCTTTGATCAATGGAATACCATCACATTGTTTCTAGGCTAGCGAAGGGCTTTGACAAGGATGCCCCCTCTCACCCTCTCTTTTCATTCTCATGGTTGAATCCTTAATTAGAAAGCCAAAAGAAGATTGTTGAATGGGACGTCTTCTTGGTCTCATGATTGCAAGAGATATAAATAAAATGAACCACTCACAATTCGTGGATGACATCGTCCTATTAGGATCCGCATCCTCCATCATAGCATGAAGATTCAAGAATATTATTCATCAATTCCTTCATCCTCAAGACAAAAAATTAATATTTCCAAAAGTCATATATACAGATGTAATCTCTGAGAAAATCTTAAATCAACACTTTAAAGAACTCTTGGCTTCAAGGTCAAATATCATTGGGATTCATTCAAATGTTTGGGCATGCCCATATCATTAAAATCCTCCTCCTTGTGAACCTGGGATAAAGTATTAGAGAAAATAACAAAACAGATACAAAATTGGGGAGCACGTTGGTTGAATCTAGTAGGAAAACTTGTATTAATCAAGGTTGTTCTTTCCTCTTTATCAATTTACCAATGCACAACATAGTTGGTGCCTAAAGGAGTAATTGAAAAAATCTCCAAACAAATAATAAGTTTTCTATGGGAAGGAGGTAAGACTAATACTAAGAAATTGTGTTTACTCAACAAGAAAAATGTGTGCCAACCATATGAAATAGGAAGACTAGCAATTCGAGACCCCTTGAAGATGGGCATAGCTCTAGGAGCAAAACTAGTATGTAGACTAGTCTTAGGACAAAAAAAATGGTGGAAATTTGCTTTACTAGAAAAATACTTTCGAGCCCCCAGAGAGAGATGTCTAGATATGCCACTCTCAAATATTAAAGGATGTCCCATATGGAAACTGATCAAATCTAAATCCCCCTTGATTCAAGCCAAACTCTCATGGAATCTTGGAAATGGAGCCTCAATAAACATATGGAAGGACAACATAATGGGCCAAGAAACTCTGGGAATAAATGAAGCACTCTAGCCACTCATGGACTGGAGTATTCGATAAGGACTCACAAAATTAGAGCACTTCTAACAATGCACAAAAAATGGGAAATGGTTAAGTTGGAAGCCCCCCCACTCACCCACCCACTTGATTCCCTTGGTCCCAACCGTTCCACTCTCTCTCTAGTTGTGCACTCATTGAATCAAACTAATCAGATGAAAGAAGCTAGGGAAACTATGAATTCACTATTAAAATCGACTATCAACACCTGATAATAGAATCACAATGACCCCCCTATTCCAAATTATGGGAGATGATCTGGCAAGAAGACTGTCTGCCAAAGGTGAATGTTTTTTGTTGTATTTTGGTGCATAACAAGATTTTGATAGCTAATAATTTATAGAAGTGAGGCATAGCTTGGCCCTCAAGATGTTCTCTATGCAAAGAGTTATCAGAAACCATCCATCATCTTTTCTTTGAATGAAACTTTTCTAAACAAGTTTGGGAACAATTGTACAAGAACCTTTCACATTACTATCTTCCACCCAACAATTGGTATGAATTGTTCCTCTAATGGAAGCACAAATATGTTGGAAGCTTCAAACAAAATCCTCTCTTCACTCAGTTATGGAAAGCAATACCTAAATTCATCTGCTGGGAAATATGGTTGGCAAGAAATAAAGTAATCTTCCATGACAAACGCTCCACTCCATTGAGAGTTATCTCTTTGGCTTGTAGTCTTCTCTTTGATGCAATGTGGGCCAAGAACATAAACTTTCATTCCCTTATCAATATGGATCAGTAAAAAAATATTGGGTAAACAACATCCTTAGCTCAATATTATTCCATATCCCTCCTCTTCTTCCAACTTCTAGACCCAACCAATATTGGCAATTGAGACTCTTTGAGCAGGAGTTTGCATAATGGAGGCAAAAACAAGAAAAAATCATCTTATTCTTTGATGGAACATAAGAAGGGAATCTAGGGGCAACAGGCGCCGAGGGGGTCATATATGATCCTAGAGGACAAAAAGAACATCAATTCTCATGGGGATTAGGACACAAAACCAACAATTAAGCAGAAGTCCTAGCAACATTCATAGGATTGTCTATGATTCCTGAAAATAAAATGCAGAGTGTCATAATGATAGGAGACTCTGAGATAGTGATAAAAAGTATGAGAGGCACCAGTCGGAAGAACAAATACAAATTTCAAGGCATCTACAAAAAAATAAAACTTGAAGAAGGAAAATTATGAAGTGTGGAATATTTCCATATCCCGAGACATCATAATCAGGAAGTAGACATGTTGGCCAATGAAACCAAAATCAAGAAACGAGGAGAGATAAAAGACAATGAGGTAATCCTCATGAGTTACCTCCCTTATAAAAATGAAATAAAAGGACTCCATAACACTATCTCAACGAATCAAAGAAGAACTACATTATATCACACATGGGCAAAGTAACAATGTAATGTCCCTAATTCGAACCCCATTTGTAATTGTACATATAGGCTGGTGAAGCGTTGATACCAATTGTAAATGTAAATGTACATATACGTTGGTGATCCGTTGGCACCAAGTTTTGGTTTTCCGTGCACCTGAGTAGTGCATGAGGATTGTTATCAAAGAAAGGGTGTGCACTTTTCATAGTGTTGTGCACACTTGAGTAAGTGAGGATTACCTTGAAGTGTGCATCGAAATGATATATATATATATATATATATATATATATATATATATGTATGTATGTATGTATGTATGTATGTATGTATGTATGTATGTATGTATGTATGTATGTATGTATGTATGTATGTATGTATGTATGTATGTATGTATGTATTTGAGGTCGGAGAGCCTGTGTGGTTATGGGGTTGGTGAGTCGGGATGCAAATAGGTCAGTGCGCCTATCCTTGTAAAATGTAATCACACTCAAGTTATTAATAATATCACATTGTTGCGCACAGACATATTAGAATAACATAGATGGGGGGATAAACTCCAATGAAAAAGGGAAAAGTGGGGGATAAGCCAAGGGAGGCTTAAGTCCAAGGGAATATTTTAATAATATTTTTGAAAAGTGTAATTTTTGGATAATTATTTATCCTAAGTTTCTGAGGGATGGGAACGAGTCATCATGTGACTAAAGATAATTATGAAGGTGACAAGTTTCCAATTTAAGGAACACAATATATATTGTTGGCCTTAGTGTATTTTGGGGAAGGAGGAATCATTCATCTCATTCCTTGATCTTTCAGACCGACACTCCTTCGGGGTGAATTTAGAGCCAACTTCCACTGTATAACCTTGTTCTTGGGAAAAAATGGTCTCTGGTCGAAGAGGTGAGTTGTCAGCCTTGTGAGCATTCTCTCTGGGTGAGAGATTTGTTGTCAAAGAGGCGAGTTGTCAGGCCCGTTAGCATTCTCTATAGGTGATAAATTTGCTGATAAAGAGGTGAATTTTCAAACCCGTGAACATTCTCTCCAGGTGATATTTTTTTTGGGAATTGTTCCCTGGTGCACTGGGCATTAGTTACAGGGCTCTGAAACTTCCTGTCTGGCATGTTGTTTAATCCCTAGAAGGGAATTTGGGAAGACGAGGGAATATTGAGTAAAGAAGGGACACACTCCCTGGGGTGGGTTAGGCATGTGGGGAATGAGAGACTCTGGGCTAGCTGCAACAGTGGCCACCTTGCACTGAAAAATTATGTTGATTATCAGACGTTAGCCTGGCATTAGGAATCCTTTTTCCCTGGTGGATTTTAAGCCCCAACTCAGGGGTGGCATGTTGCTGAAAGTATATGAGCAACAAAGTCTATGGTTGGGAGGAACGTCTAAGTTCTGTGTGCAGTTGGTGAATTTTCATAAAAGATAAGCATCCTTTATGTGATTTTCTAATTTACTGTGTGCTTAATTATCTATGTCTGATATGGGTTTAATTCTTGTATGATGTTGCATATAAATAATTGTTGTTATTCTATATAATGCTACTTGCACATGTAAGTGTGGTGTTGATATTCAATATTTGTAGTCATACATGCAAAGTATGACAATTGTTATTAGTTATTCCTGTTAATTTAAGTTTATAAGAATGGCCATGAGTCTCTGAGGAGAAGTTAGAATGGCCATCGGTACAGGGAAATACTATGTGCACACAAGAGGCTGGATTCACTTGTGCGCACAAGGAAGTAGTTTGCATGCACAAGGAGAACATAATTTGCGTGTGACACTAGAATGGTTGCACGTGTAGTAGTGACCACATGTTCAAAGTGGATTACATGCACAATAATGTTGTGTGGTCAGTATGCTTGTGCGCAAAATTGTATTGTGTTACTTCCATTGTTATATCTAGTTCCTGAAAAGGAAAAGTTTGTGTGGCGCGGTCTAGCATGGGATCATGCGCATTACCACACATGTTTCTACATAGATCAAATTTATAGTGTAGAATTTGTGCACTAGATTTTGGATTAGCATTGCTCAGTAGTAAGTTGGGTAATTTTACAGATTGGTATCAGATCATGGTAATGTTACAAATTGATATCAGAGATTTTTTTAGTGCTAATAACGGGGTACATTACAAGTTGGTATTAGATATTTTGTTAGTGTTGGTAACATGGTAACGTTATAAATTAGTATCAAAGCTCTGGTTTCAAACCTGAGCCTGCATGGGCCAAGCATTTGCTTAAGGAAAAATTCAGACTGGTAAGTGGCCGAATTTCAAATTACATCATGGCCATGGTGTGCATAAAATAAGAATGTGCAAGTGTGCGCACAAAATTTTGACATTGCGGGGTGCAACACTGGAAATGTGCAGAAAAATGAGGCATGGGTGTGCACACTTAAAATTTGGGGTCGCGCGGAGCAAAAATTGTGGTGCATGTGTAATATTGATATGCGATGTATATACCAGTGCACGTATGGGATTTAGAAGGAAGAAGGAAAGAGTAAAAGTATATTTGGATGAATTCAAAATGACCATGATATACTACGCAAGACTCAGAATTACACAATGGATCAGTCGATGGGACATTTTTGGACAAAGGAGTCCAATTATTCACCCAAAAATTTGGAATTGGGACATTAAAATCATCCAAGAAATCAGAAGAAAGGATTCTGACAAAATGGTGTAGAGTTTTCTTGAAGTTGTTGCATGAATTCATCTAACAAATTTTATTTCCTACACATGTTGTTGGATTAACAATGATTAGAGAAGGACATAATCAACACAAAAAGTAAAAAATCATGGAAGATGCGTAGATAACTTACAACCATGATGATGAATTCAAGGATTTTTATGTAGGTTTGGGTGTTGATGGTACATAATCCAAGGAGGAGCACATAAACTTGGTAGACACCATAAAGGTATTGCAAAGAGATGTCCAAATATATAAAGTTTATAAAGAAAGGCTTATAAAATCCAAGGAGCAACAAGATGACTTCAATATTAAGTTGATGCAAATCTTGGACATAATAGATAAGAAAATGGATTAGGAGACAGATTCAAGCAAGTCGAGGAGTAACAGGTCTCATGGTGAAAGAAAAGAAACAAGAAGTGTTGATAGGAAACATCACCACTCACAAAATCATTCATTTAGGAAAGCGTGTAGTATCTCAAGTCCATCTCCTGTCAGAAAGAATAAGAGGAGGATCGGGGGGACGAGATATAGAGAGAAATGAATAAGATCAAGCATCCTACCTTTGACGGTGAGCTCAAGAAGGATGAATATGTAGAGACCTAGCTGTTGGGTATGAGGATGTACTTCCAACTCATAATTATTCTACACAGGAAGAAGGGAGAATTTACCTCTATCAGCTAAAAGGAAAAACATCAATGTGGTGTGATCAATTCATGCAAGTGAAACACATTGATGAAAAGAAGGTTACTGGGAGGGAGTTCAAGAGGTATTTTCAAAATAAATACTTAACCAAGAGATACTATGAAAATAAAATGAAGGAGTTCTTTGAACTCAATCTTGGGAGTATGACAATAGATGAGTATGAAATAAGATTCTTAGAGCTGCTAAAATATGTCACATTCATCAAGGATGAGAAAGTTAAAATTCATAGGTATCTGAGTGGGATTCCATCATTTATTAGTGACAAGATAAAATATGATGACCCCAATACATTGGAGGAAACCATAAGGTGCACTAAACGTCTTTATGATCAACAAAGGGGAAGACCAACTTTCCAAAAGTCTTGGGAAGACAAGATGAAAAGCAAGGTGAAACAAAGGAAGAAGGGGACTAAGCCACCATTTTTTAGAAATACTATGCAAGGAAAACCAACTCCCAAGGAGCCTAGAATGATGAAGATAGTGGGGAAAAAACAAAGGAAAGAACCTATTCAATGTTGGGGTTGCGACAAAGATCATATGTACAGATATTTCCCTCAAAGAGGTGAAAAATCGAGAACTGTGTACAGTGTACAACAAGTTGCGACAGTTGAAGACATGGGAGGAAACGTACCTAAGATTTACACAGCCCTGGATAACAATCAAACTGAGTTTCAATCACACATGATTGAAGTGGAAGGTACGATTAATGACCAACCCATTTCTATTTTAATTGATTCAGGAGCTAGTCATAGTTATCTAGATCCTAAGATGGTGGAAAGATTCCAATTTCCAAGAAGTAAGCTTGGAAAACCTTGGTTGGTGCAGTTAGCTACAGGAGAAAAAAGGAAAATTAATCAGATGGTTAAGGCATGTCCAATGGAAATGAATGGATTGTGAACAAAAGCTGATTTGAATATCATACCTTTGGGTTATTATGATTGCCTCATTGGTATGGATTTGTTGGACCAACATCATGTCGTTCTAGAATATTACAATAAGGCATTTACTTGCTTGGATGAGGAAGGAAACTTAAGGATAGGTCAAGGCATTCCAAGAGTTGTAACTATCATAGAAGTTTCAACCTTGTAATTGATAAAAATATACAGGAAAGGATGCCAATTATTTGCAACGCACATGGAGGAGGCACCTAAGGATAAAGTGCAAAATGTTGAAGACTGCGTAGTACTGAAATAATTTGAGGATTTCTTTAAAGAGATATTGGGGTTGCCACCAAAAATAGATATTGATTTCTCTATCAATCTGATTCCGGGAGAATTCCTGTATCCAAGAATCCTTATAGGATGAGTATGCTAGAGTTGAAGTAATTACAAATGAAAATTGAATATATTTTGAAGAAGGGGTATATACACCCAAGTGTATCGCCTTGGGGTGCCCCAGTATTGTTCATGAAGATGAATGATGGTTTGTTGAGACCTTGCATAGATTTTAGGAAATTGAACAAAGTAACTGTAAAAACAAGTATCCTTTTCCAAGGATAGATGACCTCTTTTATTAGCTGAGGGGTGCGTAGATATTTTCAAAGATTGATATCATATATCGATGTCACCAAGTGAGAATTAAAGAAGAAGACATCAACAAGACTTCCTTCAAAACTAGGTACAAACATTATGAGTTTACAATGGTGCCATTCAGGTTGTCAAATGCACTAGTTGTCTTTATGTGTTTGATGCATGGAGTTTTCAGAAATTACTTAGATAAGTTTGTCATTGTATTCCTGGATGACATACTTATTTACTCAAATTCTGAATAAGAGCATGAGCAACACTTGAGGATGGTGCTACAAGTATTGAGGGAGCATCAACTATATGCAAAGTTTAGCAAGTTCTGATTCTACCAGCGACAGATTCATTATTTGGGTCATATCATTTCCAAGGAAGGAACAATTGTGGATCCAGAAAATATAAAGGCCATTGAGGAATGGAAAACACCAAGAAATGTCGCAGAGGTGAGGTCCTTCATGGGACTTGCAAGTTATTACAGAAGGTTTTTTGAAGACTTCTAAAAAATTGTGCACCCAATTACATCCTTGCAAAAGAAGGATTCTTGCAAAGAAGGGCTTGGGTGTAATGTCCCTAATACAAACCCAATTTGTAATTGTACATATAGGCAGTTGATTCATTGGTACCAATTCTAAATGTAAATGTACATATAGGTTGGTGAGTCGTTGGCATCAAGTTTTGGTTTTGCGTGCACCTGAGTAGTGCATGAGAATTGTTATCAAAGAAAGGGTGTACACATTTCATAGTGTTGCATGCACCTGGGTAAGTGCGCGTGGTTACACATCAAAGGAAGGGTGTACACATTTCATAGTGTTGTGTGCACTTGTGTAAGTCCTGGGGGATTAACTTGAAGTGCACATCGAACCGATATATATATATATATATATGAGACCGAAGAACTTATGTGGTTATGGGGCTGGTGAGCCGAGATGCAAATAGGCTAGTGTGCCTATCCTTGTAAAATGTAATCAAACTCAAGTTATTAATAATATCACATTGTTGCACATAGAAAAATCAGATGAAAAGAGACGGGGGGATAAACTCCACCCAAAAAGGGAAAAGTGGGGGCTAATCCAAGGGGGGCTCAAGTCCAAGGGGATATTTTATTAATATTTCTGAAAAGTGTAATTATGGATAATTATTTATCCTAAGTTCCCGAGGGATGGGAATGAGTCACCATGTGGCTAAAGCTAATTCTGAAGGTGACAAGTGTCCAGTTTAAGACATGCAATATATATTTTCCACCTTAGTGTATTTCAAGAAGGAGAAAATCATTCGTCTCATTCCTTCATCATTCAGATCGACACACCTCCAGGGAATGTAGAACTAACTTCCATTATATAACCTTGTGCTTTGGAAAAATTGGTCTGTGATAAAAGAGGCAGGTTGTTAGGACCGTGAGAATTATCTCCATGTGAGATATTTATTGTCAAAGCGACGGATTGTTAGGCCCATGAAGATTCTCTCGATGTGAGAGATTTAATGATGAAGAGGCGGGTTGTCAAGCCTGTGAGCATTCTCTCTAGGTGAAATATTTTCTATTGAAGAGGTAGGTTGGTAGGTCCGTGAGAATTCTATCCAGGTGAGAGATTTGCTGACAAAGAGGAGGGTTGTTAGGCTTGTGAGCATTCTCTCTAGGTGAGATTTTTGCTGGGAATATTTCCTTCGTGCACTGGGCATTAGTTGCAGTTCTCTGAGACTTCCTGTCTGATCTGTTTCTGAATCCCTAGAAGGGAAGTGGGGTAGCTGAAGGACTGTTGAGAAGAGAAGGGGCACACTTCATGGGGTAGGAAAAACATGTGGGGAATGAGAGACTATAGGCTAGTTGCAGTAGTGGGCACCTTGGAATGAACAATTTTTTTATTATCAGACCTTAGCCTGGCATTAGGAATCTGTTTTCCATGGTTGCATTTAAGCCCCAGTTCGGGGGTGACATGTTGCTGAAATTTTATGAGAAAGAGAGTCTATGGATGGGTGGAATGTCTAAGGTCTGCATGTAGTTGGTGATTTTTCATAAAATATAAGTGTCCTTTACGTGTTTGTATCATTTTCTATGTGCTTAATTATATATTTATGATATGGGTTTAATTATAGTATGATGTTTCATATAAGTAATTGTTGTTATTATGTATAATGTTGCTTGCACATGTAAGTGTGGTGTTGATATTCAATATTTGTAGTCGTACATGTGGAGTACAACAATTGCTATTAGCTATTCTTATTAAGTTAGCGTTATAATAATGGTCATGATTCTCTGAGGTGAGGTGAGAATGGCCATGTGCGCAGGGAAATACTCCATGTGTACAAGAGACTGGATTCACTTGTGTGCATAGGGAAGCATTCCACGCGCACAAGGAGAACAAAATTTGCGTATGATGCCAGAATGGTTGCATGCACAATAGAGATCACATGTTTAGAGTGGATTACATGCATAGTAATGTTGTGTGCTAAGTATACTTGTGTGTGTAGTTGTATTATGTTAAATTCATTGTTATAAGTTGTGTCAGCAGAGGAAATTTTGTGTGGTGTGACCTAGCTTGTGGTCGAGTGCATTACTTCAAGTATTTATGCGCAGACCAATGTTATAGAGTATAATCTGTGCACTAGATTTTAGAGTAGCATTGCTTAGTAGTAAGTTGGGTACATTACAGATTGGTATCAAAGCACGATACCCAACTAGAAGGATGGGTATGTTACAGATTGGTATTAGAGATTCCATTTCAACATTGAGCCTACGTGGGATGATCATGTACTTAAGGAAAAAAAATCAAACTTGTAAGTGGCCGGATTTTGAATTTCAATGCATCCATGGTGCACCTAAAATAAGAATGCACAAGTATGCGCACTAAATTTTTGACATTGTGGGGTGCAGTGCTGGAAATGAACAGAAAACAATAAGGCATGGGTGTGCGCATTAAAACATTGGGGCTACACGGAGTAAAACTTGTGGTGCATGTGTAATATTGATACACGATGTATATGTTAGATGTCAAAATCACACATCAGTACTTGTTGAGTAGTAGTGCATGCACGTGATTCAAAAGGAAGAAGGAAAAAGTAAAAGGGTATCTGGATGAATTCCAAATGACCATGATATACTGCGCAAGACTCATAATTGCGCAAGGGAGAAATTGAAGGGAAAGTTTTGGAAAAAGGAGTCCAATTATTCACCCATAAATTTTGGAATTGGGATGTTAAAATCATCCAAGAAATCAGAAGAAAGGATTATGACAAAATGGTGTAGAGTTTTCATGAAGTTGTCGCATGAATTCATCTAACGAATCTTATTGCCTGCACATTTTTCAAAATTAACAATGATTAGAGAAAGACAAAATCAACACATAAAATAAAAAATCATAGAATATGCACAAAGAACTTACAACCATGATGAAAAATTTGGGGATTTGTATGTCGGTTTGGGTGTTGATGGTACAAAATCCAAGGAGGAGCTCATAAACTTGGTAGAAACCATAAAGGGACTGCAAAAATATTCCCAAAGCTATAAATATTATAATGAGAGGATTATGAAAACCAAGGAGTATCAAGATGAATTCAATATCAAATTGATGCAAATATTGGACAAAATAGAAAATAAAATGGATAAGGAGATAGAGTCAAGTAGGTCAAGAAGTCGTAGGTCTCATGATGAGAGAAGAAACACTAGAAGTGTTGAAAGGAATCGTCACCACTCACCAAAGCATTCATTTAGGAAAGTGTGCAGTAGCTCAAGTCCATCTCCCATCAGAAAGAATAAGAGGATCTCCAAGGTGGTTGGGCTAAAGGGACAAATTAATAAGATAAAACATCCTAGAAATGAATAAGATAAAACCTCCTACCTTTGACGATGAGCACAAGAAGGATGAAGATGCAAAGACCTGGCCACTGGGTATGAGGAAGTACTTCAAGCTGCATAATTATTCTATGTATGGAGAAGGGAGAATTTCCATCTATCAGTTAAAAGGAAAAGTGTCTATGAGGTGGGATCAATTCATGCAAGTGAAACACATTGATGAAAATAAGGTTACTTGGAGGGAGTTCAAGAGATAATTTCAAAATAAATACTTAACCAAGAGATACTATGACAAGAAAATGAAGGAGTTCTTTGAACTCAAGCTTGGTAGTATGACAATAAATGAGTATGTGATCTGAACCCGAGGGTGATAAGTTTCCAATAATTGGTTGATTCTGTCACTCCTTCAAAAGGGTCAGCTATAGATCATTTAACTTGAGTGATTTGCAATTAAAGGTAAAGTTGAAGTCTTCAAAAGCTTGAATCCAAAGTGAATAAAACCTCCTTAGTTTTTCTTATGTGTTATATGCCATTCTTGCATTTAATATCCTATGTGCAGAAATTCATAGAAAAACAACATAAGAACATAAGACACATAATGGATATGACACTTCCCTTGATAACGAAGTTCACTCGATGTGGGATACCTCTTCGAGTATTGATTCCAAAGCTTGACCACTTTATTCTCCTCGCTTTAATGATGTCTCTCCTTTACAAGTTGTACGGCCAAAGTCCCTTTTCGGTGATGACAACAAGAGATCGGAATGTGATCATGAATGTATACAAGCTTCACAAGTTATCATTCTCATGAGGCATCCATGATGCTGACATGGACATCATTCCCACATACTCAATACATAAAAAGGGAAAGAATAAAATATGATCCCCATCATCATGGAGCCCTCAAGTGTCTTAGATCTGTTGCTCAGATCCAAGAACTAATATGCAACCCATACAAAGATCCTGAAACTACGAGATTTAGAAATGCTTCATTGGCCACTTATCATACAAGTGCCACAATTTCTCTGTCACTTGTAACTGATTGGTTTGATGTGGAAGAAGAGAAGAAAATAATAGATAGAAGGAATAAGCTGATCTTGTTGCAACCTCTCCATGCTCCTTCAGACCTGTAACACACATGCTATGCTGCAATATTTAATGAAAAAACAACATAATGAAAAGCATGCTTACATTGGATTCTTCATAACTTATCTTGCTGATCTGAAGCTCTGCTGCAAAAACAGACCTCGCCATTGGATTTGCATCGCTGAATTACCTAAAAATGATTGTCAAACTGTCTCCATCAGACATAGGAACTCTTAGGCCTCCTTTGGACCTCTGCCTTGATCCACGTGCAACTCTGTACTTAATGAATTGAATTTCACGTATATAAATTCGTGCCACTGTACGTCCTCATACGGACTGGGTGCGCTCCTCCCCCTTTTCCCCGTCACTGGTATAAGTCGGGTTTAAATAATAGTTTTGGGCCGGACTTTACCAAGTCCCACCCATGGTTCGTTGACAACTTGTAATTAAATTAAGTAATTGGTTGGGGAGGTCTCGGGATCAAGCCCGCGAGCCTCCCGTTTTGGCACACGTTTGAACTGTATAACCAAAACATTATATAAAAACAAATTTGACCAATATTAAACCTCCCCCAAACTTGGCATATCCGCCAAATATTGCGCCAAAACGATGGGACTGCTGCACGGATTTTCCTTGGTGGATTTCTTGCCGGTTTAGTGGGGCTAGCGCTAAATTTGGTGGATCCGGTGTTAATTATGGTGGATCACCAAATATAGTAGGACCTTCACCAGATATGGCGGGGTCCGCTATATTTAATTTTTTTTTGAAAATTCAGAAACATGCCCTCATTGGGCATTTTGGGGGTGCCATGTGGTGCCCTTTGATTGGGCCATGTGGCACCCATCTATTGGCCCTCGACTATCCAGTCACCTACCACTCATGCATGATGTCACGGTCCTGTTGGCCCAGTCGTACCCTGCCACTTGTCACACTGCCAATAGGCCACGTCAACATGCTAACGTCACTGCCACTGTACCTACCACATCACTTTCCACGTCCTGTACGGATTCCATGTGATGTGCCACGTCCTGTACAGATGCCACATGATCTGCCACATCCTATAAGGATGCCACGTGGCTGTACGTATTTCCACGTGGCACTTTCCCGTTGGTCCATGGATTGACCGGAAAAGTCCAAAATTGAATAACACGTGGCAACCTCTAGTGCTGCCACATCACCATGTTGATGTTAGCATGACACATGTTGCCTCCTATGCATGCCACGTATGTTGTATAGATGATGAAGTCATATATACATATGATGAGATTAGTAGTACGTATGTTGACTCATCCCCTGCTGACTAGGCTTGGTTGACCAAACTTTGACTGCGAATATATTTCAATCTGTAACTCCATTTGACGAGTCATTTTCACCATTGGTAAGATTGTGATGCGCTCTTCACGATCATGCCATTCTCACCGAGTTTTGGGAACTTTGATTTTTTCCCTTTCTCTGCCTACTAAGGCCATTCTAAGCCTCCTGGGACACTTCTGAAACTTCTGTGATGTTCCCTAGATCCATCCAGATCAGTATGAAAGACAATTCTTAGAGTTGCTAAAATATGTCACATTCATCAAGGATGAGCAAGTTAAAATTCAGAGGTACCTAAGTGGTTTGTCATCATTTATCAGTGACAAGATACAATATGATGACCCCCAAGGACATTGGAGGGAACCATAAGGCATGCTAAATGTCTCTATGATAAAAAAGGGGAAGAATGACTTTCCAAAAGGCTTGGGAAGACAAGATGAAAAGCAAGGTGGAACAGAGGAAGAAGGGGACTAAGACACCATTTTTTATAAATATTTCACAAGGACAACCTAGTCCCAAAGAGCCTATAATGATGGAGATAGTGGGGAAAAAATCAAGGAAACAACCTATTCAATGTTGGGGTTGTGCAAGAGATCATATGTACAGAGATTGCTCTCAAAGAGGTGAAAAAGTGAGGAATGTGCACAATGTACAATAAGCTGCGACAGTTGAAGACATGGGAAAAAATGTACCTAGGATTTAAGCAACCCTGAATAACAAGAAAGTTGAGTTTCAACCGCACATTGTTGAAGTGGAAGGTAAGATTAATGGCCAACCCATTGATATTTTAATTGATTCAGGAGCTACTCATAGTTATCTAGATCCTAATATGGTGGAAAGATTCCAATTGCCATGAAGCAAGATAATTGGAAAACCTTGGTTGGTCTAGCTAACTACATGGGAAAAAAGGAAAATTAATGAGATGGTTAAGGCATGTCCAATGGAAATGAATGGACTGCACACAAAATATGATTTGAATATCATACCTTTGTTCTCTTATGATTTCCTCATTGGTATGGATTGGTTGGACCAGCATCATGTTATTCTAAACTATTACAATAAGGAATTTACTTGCTTGGATGAGGAAGGAAACTTAAGAAAAAGTTCAAGGAATTCCAAGAGATGTAACTATATGAGAAGTTTCAGCCTTGCAATTGAAGAAAAGATACAAGAAAGGATGTCAAGTATTTGAAGTGCACATGGAGGAGGAACCTAAGGATAAAGTGCCAAATGTTGAAGGTTGCGCAAAACTGAAAGAATTTGAGGATGTATTTAAAGAGATATCGGGGTTTCCATCGAAAATAAATATTGATTTATCTATAAATATGTTGATGGGAGCAACTCCTATATCCAAGACTCCTTATAGGATGAGTATGACATAATTGAAGGAATTATAGATGCAACTTGAGGAGATTCTGAAGAAGGGGTATATACACCCAAGTGTGTCACCTTGGGGTGCCCCAGTATTGTTTGTGAAGAATAAGGATGGTATGTTGAGGCTTTGTATGGACTTCAGGGAGTTCAAAAAAGTAACAGTAAAGAACACCTATACTTTGCTAAAGATATATGACCTCTTTGATTAGTTGAGGGGCACACATATATTTTCAAATATTGATCTTAGATCTGGATATCACCAAGTGAGAATTAAAGAATAAGACATCGACAAGATTGCCTTCAGAATGAGGTATGGACATTACATGTTCATAGTGGTGCCATTTGGGTCATCAAATGCACTAGTTGTCTTCATGTGTTTGATGAATGGAGTTTTCAGAAATTACTTAGATAAGTTTGTCATTTTATTTTTGGATGACATACTTATTTACTCAAAGTATGAAGAAGAGAACGAGAAACCCTTGAGGATGGTGCTACAAGTATTGAGGGAGAATCAATTGTATGCAAAATTTAGCAAGTGCTCATTTTACCAGAGACGTATTCATTATTTGGGTCATATCATTTCCAAGGAAGGAATA
Organism: Picea engelmannii; assembly: GCA_009831015.1. Classification (NCBI taxonomy): domain Eukaryota; kingdom Viridiplantae; phylum Streptophyta; class Pinopsida; order Pinales; family Pinaceae; genus Picea; species Picea engelmannii. The sequence continues at coordinate 38,027 of ML799902.1, read as the reverse complement.
GTTGTGGATCCAGAAAAGATAAAATCCAATGAGGAGTGGCCAACACCAAGATATGTCACAGAGGTGACGTCCTTCATGGGACTTGTAGGTTATTACATAAGTTTTATTGAAGTCTTCTAAAAAACTGTGCAGCCAATTACATCCTAGCAAAAGAAAGGTGTGCGATTTGAGTGGACTTCTGATTGTGTAAGAAGTTTTCAACACTTGAAGAGTTTAATGACAAGTGTGCCAATTTTGAGAATTGTTGATCCTAATGAAGACTTTGTTGTGTGCACAGGTGCATACAAGGAAGGGATCGATGGATTCCTTAGTCAGAATGGGCATGTGATATGCTATGAATTAAGAAACTTAAAAGAGCATGAAAGGATCTATGCTACTCATGACTTAGAATTGGCAGCCATAGTGCATGCCTTGAAGGTGTGGAAGCACTATCTCATGGGTAAAATATTTGAGCTGAGAACATACCATAATGGTCTGAAGTATCTGTTTGGACAACCAAGTTTAAATATGTGACAAAGTAGGTGGTTAGAATTCCCTTCTGAGTACGACTTTGACATAAATCATATCAGAGGAAAATAGAACAAGGTGGCTGGAAAACTCATCAGGAGGGTGAATGTGATGCATACTACAACCATTAGCATGTACAAATCATATTTGTGTGACAACATTTTAGAGGTTTCCAAATTAGATCATCACTATGTGGATATAAAGGAGAATTTACAACAAGGTATGTCGCAACAGAAATTTCATGGTTACGAGCCAAAAGAGGATGGAATCCTCATGTATAGGCGCAGAGTCTATGTGCCAAATGTTTAGAAGTTGAAAAATATGTTATTATCATATATGCATAAAATTCCTTATGCTGGCCATGCAAGCTACCAGAAGACAATTGCAGTGGTAAAAAGCAATACGATTGGCTAGGCATGAAAAAGGAGGTTGCTAATTTTATTGCCATATGCCTTGAATGTCAAAAGGTTAAGGCTGAGCACAGACATCCAACTGGTTTGCTACAACCTTTTCCCATTGTTGAGTGGAAGTGGGAAGTTGTAACCATGGATTTCATTACTAAGCTGGCCAAGACTACTAAGAAACATGAGTATATTATGGTAGTGGTGGACAAGCTTACTAAAGCTTCCCATATTATTCCAGTGAAGTCAACGCACAAGACAACCAACATTGCTAAAATACACATGTGAGAAATTGAAAATCTATATGGTGTACCTAAGACAATTGTGTCTGATAGAGATTCCAAGTTCACATCGAACTTTTGGAAAGGGCTATTCAAAATATTTGGGACAAATATGAACTTTAGCAAAACATATCACCCTGAGATAGATGGACAAACAGAGAGGGTAAATTGGGTGATTGAAGATATGCTTAGGATGTATGTGATGGATAAACCATAAAAATGAGAAGACTACATTCACTTGGTAGAGTTTGCGTACAACAATGGGTATCAATCATATTTAAGGATGAACCCATTTGAGGCACTTTATGGTAGAAAGTGAAACACACCAGTGGGTTGGGACAACCCAACAGACCGCATAATGGTTGGGCCAGATCTGCTCCAGGATATGGAGGATTAGATGGTAAAGATAAGGAATAGTTTAAAGGATTCCAAAGATAGGTAGAAAAGATGCACAGATAAAGGCAGAACCCACAAAGAGTTTAAAGTGGGTGACCATGTGTTCTTGAAAGTAAAATCTAGACGTAGTTCCCTGAAGTTGGGAAATTTCTCTATGTTTGTAGAAAGCTACTATTGGACATTTGAAATCCTAGAGAGGATTGGTCATGTCACATATATGCTTGCATTGCCTTCATCCTTGTGTATTCATAATATTTTCCATGTATCATTGCTTAAAAAGTACATACCTGATGCTAATCATATTATTGATCAGAATGTGATTCAGGTGGAGTCAGAAGGCGATTTTTGAGTGCGATCGGTTTGCATATTGGATCAAAAAATAAAATAGCTCCATGATCATGTCATGGAGATAGTAAAGGTCGAATGGACTTGGTACGGTCCCGAGGATGAAAGTTGGGTGCATGAGGATGCTATGCGGGAAGAGTATCCACATATTTTTGAATAATTTTGAAATTTTGTATGTACATGTGTATATAATGCACCGAGGACAATGCATAAATAAGGGGGAGGGGAATGCAATTTCCCTAATTCGAACCCCATTTGTAATTGTACATATAGGATGGTGAGCCATTGGTACCAATGGTGAATGTAAATGTACATATAGGCTAGTGAGTCGTTTGCACCAAGTTTTGGTTTTGCATGCACCTAATAGTGCACGAGGATTGTTATCAAAGAAAGGGTGCACACGTTTCATAGTGTTGCATGTACCTGGGTAAGTGCGCATAGTTGAAAATCAAAGGAAGGGTGCACACATTTCACAATGTTGCACACACTTGAGTAAGTGCATAGGGATTATCTTGAAGTGCGCTTCAAACCGAGTTATGTTGTGTGTGAGGTCAAAGAGCATGTGTGGTTATGGGGATGGTGAGCTGGGATGAAAATAGGTTAGTTCACCTATCCTTGTCAAATATAATCACACTCAAGTTATTAATAATATCACATCGCCGCTCGTAGACAAATCATACGAAAAAAGACGGGGGGTTAAACTCCATTGAAAAAGGGAAAAGTGGGAGCTAAGCCAAGGGGGGATTAATTCTAAGGGAATATTTTATTAATATTTCTGAAAAGTGTAATTATGGATAATCATTTATCTTAAGTTCCTGAGGGATGGAAACAAATCGCCATGTGGATAAAACTAATTCTAAAGGTGACAAGTGTCCAGTTTAAGGCATGCAATATATATTGTTGGCCTTAGTATATTTTAGGAAGGAAGAAAATCATTCATCTCATTTAGACCTACACACCTCCAGGGAATCTAGAAATCACTGCCATTGTATAACCCTGTTCTTTGGAAAAATTGGTTTGTGGTTGAAGAGGTGGGTTTTCAGGCCCGTGAGCATTCTCTCCAGGTGAGATATTTATCGTCGAAGAGGTAGGTTTTCAAGCCCGTGAGAATTATCTCGAGGTGAGAGATTCACTGACGAAGAGGCGTGTGGTCATTCTCATGACTATTCTCTCCAGGTGAGAGATTTGTTGTCAAATAGGCAGGTTATTAGGCTCGTGAGAATTCTCTCCAGGTGAGAGATTTGCTGATAAAGAGGCGGGTTGTCATTTCCGTGAGAATTCTCTCCAGGTGAGAGATTTGCTGATAAAGAGGCTGGTTGTCATTTCCGTGAGCATTCTCTCCAAGTGAGAGTTTTGTTGGGTATTGTTCCTTGGTGCACTGGGCATTAGTTGAAGTGCTATGAGACTTCATGTCCAGCTTGTTGTTGAATCCATGGAAGGGAAGTGGGGCAACTGAAGGATTTTGAACAGAGAAGGGGAACACTTCCTGGGGTGGGACAGACATGTGGGGAATGAGAGACTATAGGATATGTGTAGTAGTGGGCACCTTCGACTAAACAATTTTGTTGATTATTAGACCTTAGCCTAGCATTAGGAATTTTTTTTTCTCAGTGGAGTTTAAGCCCCAAATTAGGGGTGACATGTTGTTGAAAGTATATGAGCAACATAGTCCATGGTTGGAAGGAACATATGAGTTATGGACGCAGTTGGTGACTTTTCATAAAAGATAAGTGTCCTTTATGTGCTTGTCTCATTTACTGTGTGCTTAATTATCTATGTTTGACATAGTTTTAATTCTTGTATGATGTTGCTTGCACATGTAAGTGTGGTGTTGATATTCAATATTTATTGTTGTACATGCAGAGTGTGACAATTGTTATTAGTTATTCCTATTAAGTTAAAATTATAATAATGGTAATGACTCTCCGAGGCGAGGTTAGAATGGCTGTGTGTGGAGGAAAATACTCCGTGAGCACAAGAGGCTAGATTTGCTTGTGCACTTAAGGAAGCAATTTGCACACACAAGGAGAATTTGTTTTTTGAATGATGCCATAATGGTTGCATGCACCATAGAGATCACATGTTTAGAGTGGCTTACACACACAATAATTTTGTGTGCTCAGTATTCTTGTGCATACAGTTTTATTGTGTTACTTCCGTTGTTATAAGTTGTTTCAGAAGAGGAAATTTTGTGTGGTGCGACCTAGCTTGGGGTCGAGCATGTTACTTCAAGAATCTATGCACTAGGTTTTGGATTAGCGTTGCTTAGTAGTAAGATGGGTACGTTACATTTAATTATTAGATCGTGGTACCCAACTATAAGGCTGGGTACGTTACAAATTGGTAACATAGTGTGATACCCAACAAGAAGGATGTGTACGTTACACTGGGGGAGTCCTTAGTTAAAATGGGCATGTGATATGCTATGAATCATGAAAGTTAAAAGAGCATGAAAGAATCTATGCTACTCATGAATTAGAATTGGCATCCATAGTGCCTGCCTTGAATATGTGGAGGAACTACCTCATTGGAAGAAGATTCATGTTGAGGATAGAGCACAATTGTCTGAAATTTTTCTTTGGACAACCAAGTTTAAATTCCAATCAAAACAGGTGGTTAGAATTCCTGAGTGAATATGACTTTGACATAAAGCATATCATAGAAAAAGAGAATAAGATGGTTGGCATATTCAATAGGAGGGTGCATGAAATGCATGCTACAACCATTAGCATGTACAAATCATATTTGTGTGACATAATTTTAGAAGTTGCCAAATCAGATCAACGCTATGTGGACATAAAGGAAAATTTACAGCAAGGTAAATGCAATAGAAATTCAAAGATTATGAGCTAAAAGAGGATGGAATATTCATGTATAGGTGCAGAGCTTATGTGCCAAATGATCGGGAATTGAAAAATATGTTATTTTCAGAGATGCATAAAGTTTCTTATGTTGGACACCCAAGCTACCAGACGACAATTGCAGCGGTCAAAAAATTATATTATTGGCTAGGCATGAAAAAGGAGGTTGTTGATTTTATTTCCATATGCCTTGAATGTCAAAAGGTCAAGGCTGAGCATAGACATCCAGTTGGTTTTTTTGCAACCTTTTCCCATTCCTGAGTGGAAGTGGAAAGTTGTAATCATGGATTTCATTACTAAGTTGCCTATGACTGCTAAGCAACATGATTCTATTATGGTAGTGGTGGACAAGCTTACTAAATATTTCCATTTTATTCCAGTGAAGTTAGTGCACAAGGAAACCAACTTTGTTGAAATATACATGAGAGACATTGCTAAGATGCATGGTGTACCTAAGACAATTGTGTCTAACAGAGACCCCAATTTCACATCTAACTTTTGGAAAGGGATATTCAAAGTATTTGGGACAAATATGAACTCTAGCATAGAATATCATCCCAATACAAATGGACAAAGAGAGAGAGAGAGAGTAAATTCAGTGATTGAAAATATTATTAGGATGTATGTGATGGATAAACCATCAAAATGGGAAGACTACCTTCACTTGGTAGAGTTTTCTTACAACAATGGGTATCAAGCATCTTTAAATATGAGCCCATTTGAGGCACTTTACGAGAGAAAGTGCAACACACGAGTGAGTTGGGACAACCCACAGACCGCGCAATGTTTGGGCAAGATCTACTCTGAGAAATGGAGGAGAAAATGGTAAATATAAGGCCAAATATAAAGTCTTCCCAAGACATGAATAAAAGTTGCACAGATAAAGGCATAACCCATATAGAGTTTAAAGTGGGTGACCATGTGTTCTTGAAACTAAAATCCAGNCTCTGAGAAATGGAGGAGAAAATGGTAAATATAAGGCCAAATATAAAGTCTTCCCAAGACATGAATAAAAGTTGCACAGATAAAGGCATAACCCATATAGAGTTTAAAGTGGGTGACCATGTGTTCTTGAAACTAAAATCCAGATGTAGTTCCCTAAATTTGGGAAAATGTTCTAAGTTGGAAGCACGTTATTGTGGGCCATTTGAAATCCTAGAGAGGATTGGTCCTATCACATATATGATTGCATTTCCTGTATCCTTGTGTATTCATAATTTTTTCCTTGTATCATTTATTAAAAATTACGTACCTGATGGTAATCATATTATTGATTGGAATGTGATTAAGGTGGATCCAGAAGGATATTTTTGAGTGCGACCCATTTCCATATTGGATCAGAAAATCAAACAACTCTGAAATTGAGTCATGGAGCTAGTAAAGTTATAATGGACTTGGTATGGTCCTGAGGATGCAACTTGGGAGCACGAGGATGCTATGCGGGAAGAGTATCCACATCTTTTTGAAGACTTTTGAAATTTTGTATGTACATGTGTATATAATGCACTAAGGACAGTGCATAAATAAGGGGGAGAGGAATGTAATGTCCCTAATCTGAACCCCATTTGTAATTGTACATATAGGTTGGTGAGTCGTTGGCACCAAGTTTTGGTTTTGTGTGCACCTGAGTAGTGAACAAAGATTGTTATCAAAGAAAGGGTGCACACTTTTCATAGTGTTGCGCACACTTGAATAAGTGCGCGGGGATTACTTTCAAGTGAGCATCGAACCTAGTTATATATATATATA
>ML799902.1:0-31374 GCA_009831015.1 Picea engelmannii | reverse complement strand
GGGATGGTTATCCAGGACGGAAATAGGCCACCGGTCCTATCCTTGTAAAATGTAATCACACTCAAGTTATTAATAATATCACATCGTTGCATGCAGATAGATCAGACGAAAAGAGACAGGGGGATAAACTCCACCAAAAAAGGGAAAAGTGGGGGCTAAGCCAAGGGGGGCTTAAGTCTAAGGGGATATTTATTAATATTTCCGAAAAGTGTAATTTATGGACATTTATTTATCCTTAGTTCTCGAGGGATGGGAACGAGTCACCGTGTGGCTAAAGCTAATTTTGAAGGTGACAAGTGTCCATTTTAAGGCATGAAATGTATATTGCTAGACTTAGTGTATTTAGGGGAAGGAGGAATTATTCATCTCACTCCTTGATCATTCAGACCAACACTCCTCCGGGAGAAATCTAGAACTATCTGCCATTGTATAATCCTGTGCTTGGGAAAAAACCATTTTTGTTCGAAGAGACAGGTTGTCAGGTCCATGAGCATTCTCTCTAGGTGAGAGTTTTTCTTACAATTGTTCCCTAGTGCGTTGCGAATTAGTTACAGGGTACTGAGACTTCATATCCAGCTTGTTGTTGAATCCCTGGAAGGGAAGTGGGGCAGTTGAGGGATTGTTGAGAAGAAAAGGGGAACACTTCCTAGGGTGGGACAAACATGTGGGGAATGAGAGACTGTAGGCTAGTTGCAGTAGTGAGCACCTTGAATTGAACAATTCTATTGATTATCAAACCTTAGCGTGGCATTAGGAATCCTTTTTCCCTGGTGGAGTTTAAGCCCCAGCTCAAGGATGACATGTTGCTGAAAACATACGAGAAACATAGTCTATGTCTGGGAGGAATGTTTGAGCTCTACGTGCAGTTGGTGACATTTCATAAAAGACAAGTGTCCTTTATGTGCTTGTCTCATTTACTATGTGCTTAATTATCTATGTCTGATATGGGTTTAATTCTTGTATGATGTTGCATATAAGTAATTGTTGTTATTATGTATAATGTTGCTTGCATATGTAAGTGTGGTGTTGATATTCAGTATTTGTAGTCATACATGTGGAGTATGATAGTTGTTATTAGTTATTCCTATTAATTTAAAATTATAATGATGGTCACAAGTCTTTGAGGCGAGGTTAGAATGGTCGTGTGTGTAGGGAAATCATATGTTCGCACAAGAGGCTGGATTTGCTTGTGCGCATAGGAAAGCAGTCCGCATGCACAAGGGGAACATAATTTGTGTGTGACACCATAATGGTTGCACATAGAATAGTGATCACATGTTCAAAGTGGATTACTCTCACAATAATGTTGTGTGCTCAGTTTTCTTGTGCACATAGTTATATTGTGTTAATTTTGTTGTTATATCTAGTGCCTGAAGAGGAAAATTTTGTGTGGTGCAGTCCAGCATGGGATCGTGCATGTTATCTCACATGTTTTTGCACATATTAAAGTTATAGTGTAGAATCTGCGCACTAGATTTTGGAGTAGCGTTGCTCAATAGTAAGCTGGGTAGCATTAGAGATTGGTATCAGAGTGCAGTAATGTTACAAATTGGTATAAGATATTTTGTTAGTGTTGGTAACAGGGTACATTACAAGTTGGTATCAAAGATTTTGTTAGTGTTGGTAACGCGATAACGTTACAAGAAAGGTTAATCTATGCATTAACAAAGGATGCAATGCAAATTTATTTTTTATTTACGAAGAAAGTGAAGTGACACCCCTCAATCCATCCAACCACCCCTCAATCCATCCAACCACTCCTCAATCCATCCAGCTGTGTCATCTCTATATTAAACACAAGATCATATCCCACACCAACTTACAAAATCAACTATCCCATCCGACCGATGAAACCAAACTCTCGTATGTAGGATTTTATTTCCCAGCATATGAAACTCCTCATTACATGTGGGATGGTCTCTCCATATTATTCCATGATGAAGAAATCAATCAAGCGAGTCAATCAAATAGTACAATCTATTACGAATCAACAGAGGATGGCGTTGAACTCCACATGACAGCTGGAGATTGGAAAATTCAAAGTATCGACGATGGAGAAACCCAGATGCACAAAGATTAAAATTTCATACATCATCATTTCCATTCAGTATCTGCATTATCAGGTCCAAGGTGAAGCGAAAATGTGGCATAGCGAGAGATCTGAGTGTGATTGTACCACCTGCAAACTAGAGGTGACACAAACAAAAGTGGAGCATGGGAAACAAGAAATTGAAGCTCTCATAGAAACCCAAGCACACCTCAAACAACTTATGTAGGCTAACAAGGAGAGACATGACCAAGAATTGACAATTATTCTAAGGAGACTCAATAGGAAAACCAAACAAATCCAAAGATTGGAAAGGGAGAGGCAGGGATGACAAAACACCACTCAAACTCAATAGGATACCATTCCATCAACTGGTTCTGAGGCACCTTGTGAAGTGGAGAAGTCATATCATTAGCAATCCATAGAATATTATCCAAGTGGATACATAACTCAAATTAAATTAGCCATGTTTTTTAACTACTTCTATAATTGGCATTAATAAGATTAGAAACACTCTATTGATCATGATTTTAAGAGTAATGTTCAATACTATGAGGAATTTATCTCCCCCTCTTTTGGAAAATATGCCTAATATATCTTTGATGTACTCTATGGATGGTTTTAGCTCTACTACAACCTTCTTTTAATACAAATATATTACTCGATTTTGTTAAAAAAAAAAAAAAAATTGCATTTTGTTTTAAATATATAGAGTATGGATTGTTGAATGAATTCAAGTTCCTTTGGAATACTAATCACCACATATTATATACAAATAAAATAAAATAAGATACAATTTTATATGGTTGGTTGGATCCCTAATTAACATTTTTAATACTTTCTCTATAGCTAATCATCCAGCAAGAGATGACTCTCAGTCTCTCTCACAACAAAAAATACTAATCCATATAAACACCTCCTTCACAATAAAAAGAAACTACTAATCAATCTAACTACCGAAGGAAAATTGTAGCATTGCTAAGAATTTTCAACTCTACCAACATTGCATGCACCTCCTCTTCTAGCTATAACATCTACATGTGTTTGTAAAAGGTTAACCATCTCTTTAACTAGTTGAAGAAAAGATTTGTTGTCTAATCACAACCACAAAAGTCACCTAAGAAAAACCTTTGTGCACTCATAATGGTTCTTGATACTTAGAGATAGACCTTAGTCATGTTTCCAAATGAAAATCACCCATTTCTTTCTTTCACCTTTGCATTCTTCACTATTCATCAAACATAAATCGAACAACTTCAATAGATTTCAAACAACCTCAACAAGTTTTTCTTGGTTTAACTCCAACATTTCAAACTTTCTTCTTAAATGACTTCAACATTTCAAACATTTCTTCTTAAACAACTTCAATATTTCAAACATTTCTTCTTCTTTAATAGAGTTGCACTTTTATAATATTTTTATCTAATTAGCCTCATAACATATTATTTTATCTTGGCTCCTTATATAGATGCCTTCCTTCTCTCCCTCTAAATTTTCTTTGAAACCGCGTTAAATATTGAGAAAATCACTACTACAACAAACAAGGAGAGAAAGAGTGACAAATAAAATATATACATGAAAAAATTACAACTATGCATTTTTTTACTCACAAGACATACGTATATATAAATCAAAGGGATTGGTGAAATAATTCAACCTCCCAAAGAATACCATCCATCACATCTTATTTACAAATAAGGACAAAAATCCAATTTCAATGTAGTAACCAACCTTATCCATCATATCTTATTTACAAATAAGAACAAAAATCCAATTTCAATGTAGTAACTAACCTAATGAGAACCCTTTAGAGTTCTCTATTTTTTTTTTAAGAGAAAAACATTTAGTGGTTATTTTTACCCTTTGTTTAAAAAAGTTGTGCCACCAATGAAATACTTTTTTTTTAAAGGTTAAATTTCAACCTTTTGCAATCATGACCAGGGTTAATGTTGACAACACAAATTTTAAAATCAACCCTTGATTGAAAAGTGGTGTTATCAGTAGCACCCTTTTTTCAGGAGTAAAATTACAACTTGTTTGAAACCATGGTCTTAACAACTAGTATTGTTGCGACCAAAATTTTAAAATAAACCTCTGAATAAAAAACATGGTGCTATCGGTAGCACCATTTTGTTTTTTGCGGGGTTAACATTACAACTTGATTGAAATTATGACTTTAACAACCAATATTGTTATAACCAAAATCTTAAAATCAACCATCGAATAAAAAATAGGTGCTAGTTGTAGCATTGTTTTTATCTAAACTTAAAATTGTAATATTTTTGAAATGATAACTTTAAAATAAGACTACCGTAAACAAAATCACTACACCCTCACCCTACCCTTAAAAAGATTTAAAAACATTTTTTTACTTTTAAATTCATTTAAAGGAAAAAAACTGTAAAAATATTAATTTAAAAAAGCATTAAAAACATACTTATAAAAATAATTTAAAAAAAAATTAAAAAAACAGTCTTAAAGAATATTAAATAAACATTAAATAATAAACTTTAAAAAAATGTATATAAAAGTGGTTATACTAGAGGGCCGTGGAGATGGAATTCTCAAAATCAGCCCACCACACTCCCTCATCCCTCCAACTCGAGGCGGTAAAAGGGGCAGGAAAAGGGAGGTGGGATGATTCTAATAATCGCTTCCTATTCCCATTCAAAAGTCTCCCGTAAAACCTTAAACCTCCCAAACCAATAAACAATCTCCTTATGTCTATGTGACTATTAGATATTTATATACACTAACTCCTAGGGATGGACCCACATTCCACTAGGAGGCCAAGAGTGAATGTAAATATGAAAGGACTACTTCAGAATGTTGTGTTCCTAGATATTGATAGCTCAAGTAACTTAATGAAATTGCAAAGTGATAAAAAATGAAAATTTGAAAAAAGAAAATTATTATAAAACAAGAAATATTACTATGAGTATTCAGACAGGTCTAGTGAGGCAAGTCCTTAGTGAGGTTAGTCCTGACAAGTACAAATCCTAGGATTCTCAATGATGAAACAAGATGGACTCTTGTCTGACATAGAAAATGGCATAGATCCTAGGTTCAATTACCAAATTTCATAACGGGTGAACCATCCTAAGATGCTGGCCTTACTTAGCTTCACATATTAAAACAAACTACAAAATTACAAGGGGATGCAATAACACTCATATTCAAGATCTTGCTCAAAATACTTAACTCACAATGATCAAATGATTCCTTGGGTCCTTATTTATAATTACAGTGAGATTTTGAGAATATTCCAAGTGATAATCTAATCACTATATCCACTAGTCACTAAGCCGACTTTTATTATAGCTAATTGAAAATATTCATAACTTTAGTGGGGTTATTATATCATACTTATGGCTCGGTTGTTTACTTCTTTACAAAATCAAAAGACAATAATACTTTAAAATAAAATATGTTCAAATATGTGGTTCTTATCATGTTCTTTTAAATGGATAACATCGACCACTTCCAATATGTAAAAGATATTTACAAATTTGATTATGACCATTAGGATGAGTTGAATTTTTTATGGATTCGTATGTCCCAATAAAAAAAGGCCCCTAATTTTTGCAGCGGAATTCACGAGGATTTGATGCGTTTAAAGGTGAATGTGCACAGGTGTGCGCACTAAAAATGTATGATGCGCAGTGAAAAACTTGTGATAGGTAAAATTCGGCACTGTGCGACAAGATATTGGCATGTTGGTGCGCACGCTAAATTTCGAAGCCACGCAGAAAAATGTTAGAGTGTGGGTGTGTGCGCTAAATTTTGGTACCACGCAGAAAAATAATGGTTTTCTGGTGCATGTGCTAAATTTTGGCGCCGCACGGAAAAATGTTGGTGTACGGGTGCGCGTGCTAAATTTGGCATTGCACAGTGTGCATACACATAAGAAGGGTGTGTGGTGTGGACATTCATAATAATGGCACACGTGGTGCACACAGTATTGGCATAGTGCAGTGGAGTTGGTAGCTGCACGCGTAATGTGAGTATATGTTGTCGCACGACAATTTAGTGAATGGTGTGCGCAGAGTATTGGTGCTCGGTGGGGTGTACTAAAATCTGGCATGGTGAAGCGTGCAGAGAAAAAAGTGTGTGGAATAACAACGTGTGGTACAAAATAAATAAAAAAACTGCACGTGGTATGAAAAAAAAACTGTGCACGGTACAAAAAATGCGCGCGGTGGATATTGGCGCGTGGCATGAAAGTAATGCACGCAAGTTAGTGGTGCGACTAAGAAATAAATCCTCTGTAACATTTCGCTTCAACTCGTCTTTCTCGATCCATCCAGGCTCAATGTCGAAAACTGAAGCTCTGATACCAATTTGTAATGTCCCCGACCATCCATGCCGGGCCACGCTACACCAGAGAACACTTTCGTTCTCTCTGCAGAACATAATGTAACAAACCCATCATCATACTGAGCTATTCCACATAAAGTTTTCTAACTGCATGCAATTAAATTATATATAGACAGATCTCTTTCGGAAGAATTTATGTATAAAACGTAAACATACAACTACTTTACGTAAATGCACGAATTCATACTGAAATAACAATAAAGACAAACATGCAGCATATACGGGAAATACCCATAAACATAGAGACACTTATAATCATGCATAGGTGAAACCCATAAGTAAATAACAATGCAACATGTAAATTTATCACACAATTGACACTTATCTTTGTAAGAATATCACCAACTGCATGCAGACCGTCCACGAACCTCCTAGCCTTAGACCACATTGTTCATCACTCTCAACAGTGAGTCACCCCTGAGATGGGACTAAACTCCACCCGAATAAAGGAATTCCTAACCAGGCTAAAGGCTCATAGACAACAGGAAAGACTTTGTCTCAGGTGCTCACTTAACTAACAACCTACAGTCCCTCATTCCCCACATGCCTGTCCTACCCAGGAAGTCTGCCCCTTCTCTACTCAACAGTCCTTCAACTGCCCCACTTCCTTTTCGGGCTTCAACAACATGCCGGACAGGAAGTCTCAGAGCACTATAGTTGTAGTTCAACACCTTCAGGAATCAATCCTCAACAATTCTCTCACCTGGAGAATTGCTCACGGGCCTAACAACCCGCCTCTTCAATATCCCACGGGCCTGACAACACGCTTCTTCAGTCCATCTCCCAAGCTAACCAGATACACCGACACAAAAATTGCTATGGATACGGGTTCAGGTACAATCATGAAAATACGAAAGATAACTCAATGGTGTGTGTATACTCATGGATGATTGATTGGATAGTAGGAATGATGGATGAATGAAGGATAAGATCCTCCAGAAATGAACTAAGTCCCAACAATATGTATGCATGTCCCCAACTTGACACTTGTCATGTTGGGAGCTACTTTGGCCCACTTGTAACCAACTTTTAGAACTTAGGATAAATAATTACCCATACTTTATGATTTAAAGAAATATTAATATAATATTCTTTTTTGGCTTAAGCTCCCTAGCTTAGCCCCTTTCCTTAACTTAGCCCCTCCCTTTCCCTAACTATTGGAGTTTAGTCCCCCATCTCTTTTATCGTGGTCGGTCTGCGTGCAACGATGTATTTTATATTAATTATGAGACTTGTACAAAAATAGGTGCACTGGCCTTTAACATCTAGGCTCTCCAGCCTAATCAAAACATAAGCATCCTAACTTATAATAACTGGTTCACCAGCCTATAAAACATAGCATATACACAAAGGCTCGCTAGCCTCACAATCGCGTGCACTTAATATGCTATGTGCGGTATCTTGGAATGTGCATACTTCATCATTGCATTGCGCAGTACATGCATGCACTATGCCATGAAATGTTTATACAAAATTATATCAAAACAACTCACCTGCTTAAGTACATTTTCATTTACATTACAATTGGGTGTGGCCTAAGGATATTACAATGCACTGAAGTTCATTATGAAATATGTATGAATATGTCAGCTAGGATTCATCCATTCTATCTATTTCATCTTCAACCATATAGGCCATATCATTGTTGCTTGGTGGTCAAATTGTATTATAAAGTTGCGTGGTAGGATAAATATTCTAAATTCCTTCAATGCTTTTACAACATCGTATATCTCAAGCTTAGTGCTATGATACTGATCTATTATATATATAGCTAGATTCTAGATGTGTATTTGCAAAGTCTCCTCCTATCTTCTTGTAGTGTATCTCCCCATACAATAGTAAACACATTAAGGGCCATTTCCTATCCGGATTTGGATTTTGAGTCTAAGAGTGTCTTTGGCATTTTCTTTAATCTCTATGATATCAATTATATGTTTCTCTTTCTAATTCCATTGGTTCTTCTATTGAAGCTTTTGCAAATGTGCTCTTTCTATAGATATATCTTTTAGGAATGTGAGTATATAGTTGACATAACCTATAGAGGATTAGAGGATTGGAGTTTCTTTGGAATGTTTATTTCATTTAAATAATTTTATATGGTCATATATATATGTGGAGACAACTTGACTTTATAGTCTTTGACATGAATTATAAGAATTCAACCTCATGCTTAAATAGTTCAATTTTAACTTTTGATAATACTATCTTATTTTCCTTAAGTAATTCTACAAATTTATTTCCATGGATAACATGCTTCTTAAATGTACTTGAGTAAACAAGTATATCATCTATATAAACAAGAATTCTCTATGTGTTCTTGTTTTATCGACATAGCTCTTCTGGAGATCTTGTGAAACTTTCAAATTCTGATTGATCTTTACCATTTGTTCTTCCATTTCCTTTAATAATTCTGGCCCAATCATGGCTCTGTCTGTTGGATTATCCCAACTTACTAGTGTGTTGCATTTTCTTCCATACGATGATTCAAATAGGATCATCTTCAATGATTTATGATACCCATTATTGTAATCAAGATCAACTAAATGGATATGGTCCTCCCACCTATAAGGCTTGTCCATTACATACATTCTCAACATATCTTCACTTATATGATTAATTATTTTTGTCTTCCCATATGACTCTGGGTGATATGTTTTACTGAAATCAAATTGGTCTGAAATCCTTTAAACAACCCCTTCCAAAAATTGGAAGTGAACTTGGGATCTTGGTCTAACACTATTGCCTTAGGAACACTATGTAGCCTAGCAATTTCTCTCTTATAAATTTCTGCAATATTGGTTGCCTTATGAGTTACTTTTATAGGAATGAAATGTGAAGCCTTTGTAAGATTGTCGACCACTACCATGATGAAATCATGTTTCCTTGATGTCCTAGGTAATTTGGTAATAAAATCTATAGTAACAACTTCCCATTTCCATTCAAGAATAAACAATGGCTGCAACAATCTCGCTGGATGTATGTGCTCATCCTTTACCTTCTGACATTCCATGCATCTAGTCAAATAATCAATGACATCTTTCTTCATACCAGGAAAAAAATATTGGCAGCTTACAACTGTGATAGTTTTTTGGTATTCTGGATGTCCATCACATGGCACATTGTGCATCTCCTTTAAAAATAATTTTCTCAATTCTTGGGAATTGGGAACATAAACTACTTTCCAGAATAAGAGGATTCCATTCTCTTCTAATTTGTAATCCTTATATTTATGTTGTACATTATTCTGTTGTAAGATTTCTCTAACTTGCACATAATGTTGATTTGTTTTTAAGGACTCTAGAGTTCTGCCTTTTAAATATGTCTTGTACATACTAATGGCTATAGCATGCATTTTATGCACTCTTCTGATGAGTGCATCAACCACCTTGTTTTCTTTTCCTTTTATATGCTTGATGTCAAAGTTACATTCACTAAGAAATTTTATCCATCTAGTTTGTCTAGCATTTAGTGTTGGTTGTTCAAACAAGTATTTTAGACAATTATGGTATGTCCTTAATTCAAATTTTCTACCCATGAGGTAATTCCTTCACATCCTTAAGGCATGTACTATGGATGCCAACTTTAATTCATGTGTGGCATAATTTATTTTTTGTTCCTTCAATTTTCTGGACTCGTAACAAATTACATGTCCATTTTTCATAAGGACTCCACCGAGCCCTTCCTTGCATGCATCCGTGCACACAACAAAATCCTCATCTAGATCCACAACCTTTAAAATAGGTGCAATTGTTAGCAAATCATTTAAGCACTAGAAAGTTTCTTCACACTTGGGACTCCACTCAAACTTTACTCCTTTCTTTTGAAAATATGTTATTGGGTGTGCAATATTGGAGAATCTCGTAATGAATCTACTATAATAACCATCTAAACCCATAAATGATATAACCTCTGAAATGTTTTTTGGCACTAGCCAAGTTTTGATTGCTTCATTTTTTTTCCAGATCCACTTCCATTCCATCTTATAAAACAATGTGACCCAAATAATGGATCTATTTTTGATAAAAAGTGCATTTACTCAGTTTGGCATACAATTGGTTATCTCTGAACACTTGTAGCACCATCCTCAAATGTTTTTCATGCTCCTCTTCTTCCTTGGAATATATGAGAATATCATCTAGGAATACACATAAATTTAGCCGACACATTTGTTAATAGAAAAGGCACCACCACAAATTCATAATGTCCATACCTTGTCTGAAAGGTTATTTTTATAGTATCCTCTTCTTTGATTCTCACTTGATGATAACCTGACCTCAAGTCGATCTTGGAGAATATCCTTGCTCCTTTCAGCTGACAAAACAAGATCATCAATCCTTAGTGAAGGATATTTGTTCTTGACTGTAACCTTGTTCAATTGTTTGAAGTCGATACATAACCTCAACGTTCCATCTTTTTTCTTGACAAACATAATTGGGGCACCCTAAGGGGAAACACAAAGGCATATGTTCCCTTTATTTAACAAATATTCTAGCTATATTTGCAACTCATTTAGCTCTAGCTTACTCATTCTGTAGGGATTTTTGGACACTGGGGCAACTCCAGGTATTAATTCAATAGATAAGTCTATATCCCTCTTTGGTGGTAATCCTGACAGCTCTTGAAATACATATTCAAACTTGTTCAAGAATGGATAATCTTCAAGACTTGGTTCTTTATCCTTCATTGGCTCTTCCATATGGGATGCATATATCTGACACCCTTTTCTAAAACTTATTTTCATCTACAATGTTGAAATATATCGAAAAAATATATGCCTTGGAATACCATGCACTTTCCTTGAATTCCCTTACTCATCAAGACATGTGAAAACCTTGTTATAACAATCTAAAATAACATAGTGTTTTTTCTATCCAATCCATACCAATCAAGTAGTCATAAGACCCAAGTTGTATGATGTTCAAATATATCTTAGTGCTAATTCCATTCATGTTTATAGGGAATTCTTTAACAAGCTCATTAATTTTTCTCTTAATTCTAGTAGCTAAATGAACTGATTAATACTTTCCATTCTTACATTTCTTCAATTTAAAAATGTAAACTAGCTTTGGATCTATATAGCTATCACTAGCTCCAGAATAAATTAAAATAGCTATGGGGTGATTATCAATATTTCCTTCCACTTCAATCATGTAAGATTGATAGTCTGCGATCCATGTGGATATTGGTGGCCACCCACCTATTCCACTAGATCAAATCTCAATTTTCATTTTGGCGTTTTCTAGCTTTTCAGGTCCTAAACTTCTGGGGTCGTTTTGAGGCCCTAAACAATGTATATTGGGCCTGACACAGTCACACTTTACATAGTGTTAGAGTGTGACTTAAAATTTTGTATTACTTGGATATACCTTTCCAATGGGCTATTGTGCACTTAAAACGTAGATTGTATGCAAAAGTTACGACCCCAAGAAGTTGATGTACCAACGTACCCCATCGAGGTCCACATGACTTTTGGCGCTTCATCTCCTAGGGTTAGGTTTGAATGTTTAGGGTTTTCTCATTTATGATTTATGTTAAAAAATACCTTTGGAGCCTCATTATAACTATCTTATTGTGAATGAGCATAGCCGACACATCTCTTCTTAGAGATAAGCTACCACCATTCTAGCTAGCTTGTGTTCTTTTGCATTTTACAGTCTTTTGTATTTCAGACAATTATTAATAGAATCTGAGCTTTACTGTATTATTGTGTTCCTTTCCATATCTCTATACAATTCTTTTTTATATCTCTATTTTATCTCTGCTTTCATATCGTTCCTAAAATAATCTGGATTAGTGGTATCGGAGTGGTCTGCTCCTTGTCATCCTTAGTGCATATCTCCGACGAGGTCAGGGTATAGAGAGTTGGGTCTCAAGCTTGCATATTTTGAGGAAAACCGATCTCACATGCCCAAGCGACCTTCCATGGTGGAAGAAAAGAGGGATGATAGTACATGAGATAATTTCAAACTGTTGCTCGAGGAATCCCTCGCGTGACAAAGGAACGAGATGATGGATAGTTTCTCCCAATACTTCAATCGATGTCGGCAATAATGAAGGCACCTGCAACCAACAATCACTTCAGAGGTACGATTCCATTCAAGTTACAATTTAAATTTGATATTCCTTTATTTGAAGGCCAGTTAGATGTCGATGCTTTAGAAAAATGGTTAAATCTACTAAAGGGTTATTTCTCTATCCATAATTTTTCCAACTGTGAAAAAATCACCTTCACACTCCTTAAGTCCTTTTCCCATGTCAAATATTGGTGGGAGACTTACTGTGACAAAAATTTCGAGGATGAGTCTGGAATTTTTGGGCCAGGTCCCACTTGGGAGGATTTTGTTGATGCCCTTAAGGAACAATAATACCCTGTTGGAAGTTATGATGACCAGTACACGAGATGGACCACATTGTGCCAAGAGAGGGGCCAAATGGTGTTGGAATTCAGAAATACTTTCCATACCTTGCGCACCAAGATGGGTATCAAAGACTCCAAGTGGAATATGGTCCTAAAATACCATGGGGCTCTGCACCAGTACGTCCAAACTGAAATGGAGTTTCTAGACATCTTGTCATTGGGATCTTCTTATCAATATGTTGTCAAAATCGAGCAAAAATTCAAGCAACAAAACAAGTGGGAGTTCGGATCTGCAAATCCACAAAAACCAAAGTATGGTAAGGGTGGCCCTAAATCCTAGGAAAAAGGAGAGAGAAAGGATGGAAAACCCTAAGATAACCATCCCAAGACACCAACAAACAAGGGCAATGGGAAGTTGAAGAAGGACACTAGAAAACAATGCGAGTTCCAAAAACTACCTTGGAACAATATTGATGAATGTCACTCCAAATAGTCGTTTTTGGATGAGATGGAAGCCTTAGGGTTAGATGTTGACTCAGAATTTGATTCCGAGTGAGAAAATGGAAGAAGGATCATTAATGTAAAGATTAGTGTCACCATCGGTACCACAAAATTCCATCCAGAGGAACCGAAGGAGCCTGAATAAGGGGAGTGTATTTTCCACTCATAGATGTGGGTGAAGGCAACCTCGCTCCATTTTATTATTGAAAACAGTAGCCAGAAGAACCTGATCTTAGTAGAGGTTGTAAATAGGTTTAAATTGACAATGACACAACATCCTCATCCATACACCATCAGTTGGATCATCCATGGACGAGACATCCACGTTAGCCATCAATGTCACCTGCATTACGACATCAAACCCTTCAATGACAAGGTATTATGTGATGTCTCCCCACTTGAAGTTTGTGATGTTTTGCTAGGACAACCATATATTTGGAAATTTCATGTTGTTTATGAATCTAGGCCATGTAGAGTCATTATTACTTTGGGATATCAACTATACAGGGTACCATAGGTAGTCCCAAATACTGCGGTCTCTTTGATCTTTGAGAAGCAGTGAAAAAAGGTGGTTTATTAGACCGAGAGATTTTTCCTCTGTATGGTTTGATTGGAAGGTGACCATAAGGTCATTGCAACCGCCAAAACATCTCTGCACAAGTTCTCTTTTCCCAGTAGCAACAGGTGGACAAAATAGTTGAGGAGTAGAAAGAAATATTTTCATCGCCTACTGGGGTACCTATCCACTATCAGGTAAAGCACTTAATTGATATAACACCAGGTTCCCCTCTTCCTAATGACACTATATACATGCATTATGTTATGGAGAATGAAGAAATCAAATTTCAGATCTAAGAGCTAATTCTGAAGGGCCACATCAGACCCAACTCCTCACCTTGCAGGAGCCCAATTGTTCTAGTACAAAAGAACGACGAGACATGGAGAGTTTTTATTGATTATAGAACCTTGAACAATATCACAGTCAAGAACCAATACCCAATTACCCGGATTGATTATCTTCTCGATCAACTGAAGGGAGCCAAGTTTTTCAGTAAAATTGTTTTGAATTCAACTTACCACCAAGTGCTGATTGAGAAAACTAATGTGTGGAAGACAATATTCAAGTCCAAAGAAGGCCTCTTTGAGTGGTTGGTCATTGATTTTGGCTTGAATAATTCCTTGACCACATTCATGCAAATGATGGATGATATATTACGACCATTCACAAAATCCTTTGTGGTTTTATATTTGGAGTATATTCAATAGGTATTGGGCACCCTGTGACACCAAAATTTATATGCCAACTTGGAGAAGTGTTCCTTCAACATGCAGAGAATCCAATATTTCAGATACATCGTGGATGCACAGGGTGTACATGTGGATCCAACAAAGATCCAAGTCATCCACTATTGGTCGGCCCTAAAAACAATGACCAAGCTCCAGAGCTTCTTGGGCCTTGCTAACTTCTACCAGAGGTTTGTGTTGGGGTTCTCTCATATCACTTGGGCCCTAAGCCAAGTGTCCAAGGGTGGCATGAAGGATTCTCTAAGATGATAATTTTGGCACCCTGTAAGAATAACATCACATTCGAGGCCACCACCAAGCTCTTATTCACACATGTTTGGGTTCATTTTGGGCTACCAATGATTATTATCTCCGATCGAGATAGTAGGTTCCTGAGCACCTTTTGGTACAACCCAAGATGAAAAAATTGATTTCCTTCCACCCACTGACTGATGGAAAAACAAAGGCAGTCAACAAGATGATTGTCCATATCCAGTGAATGTATAATTCCAAACATCCATGCACATGGGATGAAATCCTTCCTTATGTTCAACATAGCTACAATAGAGCCCTAAAAAACTCTATTAGCTACAACCATTTTCAGGCATGCTTGGGGTTTCAACCATTGGACCCCATTGATATAGTTCTTCCCATTGCAGCCACATAGGAAGAGTAATCCCATGCTTAGGAAGAGGCTGATCGGGCAACCAAATTTGTTGAGTGCATCGAGCACATCCAACAACAAGTTCATGATATTGTACAGAAATCCAATTCCAAGTACAAACAATGCCACGATCAACATCGAGTAATGTACAAATTTAAGGTGGGAGATAAGGTTTGGCTTCATTTGTAGAAAGAGCACCTCACAGGACCCCATAGAAAGTGTTAGAAGATTGGTTGTTGTCATTGATGTCAACCCTAGTCATTGGTTTTGGACCGCAATATTGATGAAGGTATTTGGACATGAAGGTCAATGTACATGCAGAAAAACAACCCATGGATGGATAGTATACATCAAGTTGTTTTCGGTGGTAGGTGGCACGTCACATGGATCTTCATGGTTGAGGAGAAATGAATTTTTGAAGATGACAAAGTGAATTGAAGAAGGAAGTACATGTAGGCATTGAAGATAATTAAAGAAAAGAATTACAAAATAAGAAAGTGTCAGGTCGACCCTAATGTTAAAAGGAAGTGAAACAAATGGTATAAATAAATATCATTATACATTCATTTGATACACAAGTCAAATTTAAGAGGAAATCAGAAGTAAAGAAGGTCGGATTTCAAGGGAGGATGAAGTCTTTTGGTGATGTGTTCTAAGGTATGCTATTTACAGGTCATCTTACCATTTTAGCTATAACTTTTTTTTCTAAAAAGATTCACATGGTGAAATTTCTATAGTATTGAGAATACATATCAAGGCACCTATGGTAAAAGTTTCATCTCTCGATTTGCTATAATTATGGATATACACTCTGTGGGAGATAGGGTTTTTTACTAGTCCTGAAGCTAGTCAATAAACAGGTGTTCC
The DNA here is from genome assembly GCA_009831015.1 of Picea engelmannii. Classification (NCBI taxonomy): domain Eukaryota; kingdom Viridiplantae; phylum Streptophyta; class Pinopsida; order Pinales; family Pinaceae; genus Picea; species Picea engelmannii. The sequence continues at coordinate 15,276 of ML799902.1, read as the reverse complement.
GGGTAAAACAATCATAACTTCTTCATAGAGAATCCAAATGAAGTGTGACCATTTTCATTGGAAATATTACGTACTTTAGTTTCTTGTGTGCGAGTTTCAGAATCTAATTTTAAATATTGAGCGCGGGGCATTCTGTACAAGTTCTCTCTCTTGAATAAACCAAAATTGAACAAGGTCTACCATTCTCTCTATAACTTCTTTTTGGGGAGGATTCAAGGAGTGAAACTTGGAGAAGTTTCAGAGAACACATTGAGTATTATTATCTATAGGATTAGAGTATTACAAGAATTGAAGAATTGTAGAAATTGAAGAAGTCTTAGGAAGCATTATTAGGTTCTATGTAATGGTTGGTTGATGGTGATGATTTAATGTAAAGTTTTATTATCTCTCATATATTCTTGGGTGGAAGGAAGGGGAAAGGATGGAGAGTTAAACCCTCTCTTAATATTGGAGGATTTTATCTTCCTCTTGGAGGTTTATCCCTCCCTTTACATTTGGAAGTTGTAGCTACCTTTGGAAGTCATTACTTCCCTTGAACAATAACTATTGATTATTTCTCATATATTGTGCATGGTGTATTGTGGTGTATTGGTGTAACTCTTATACTATTGTTCATTTCTCATTGGATATAATTGAATGGTTTAAGTATAAGTTGAAAAAGGTTTTAAATTGTACTAGATACTAATTCACCCCCCTCTCAGTATCAACAATTTTTTACCTTTAGTACAATTTAACTACTGGAAGGAATGTCCTAAGAAGAAATGGAAGACAAAATTCCAAATGGGACTCCACCATTTGATGGAAGAAATTTTGAATACTGGAGTAATAGAATGGAAAATTACTTGAAAGCTCTTGGGGCAAATGTTTGGTTCTTAGTTGCTTCAGGATACAATGCTTTGAAGAAACCAAAGACTGCAACTCAGAAGGAAGCAAAAAGGAACAACAAATTGACAATAGATACCATCCTGGATGGATTGACAGATTTAGTGAAATACAAGGTGGGATCATGTGCATCATAAAAATATCTTTGGGACAACCTACAAGAACTTTATGCAAGGGAAGAAGAAGAAGAAGTTGAAGCAAATTACAACATCTCAGATTTCAAAGAAGAAATTAGAGGTCAGTTATTTTGCTTTATTTGTGAAGGAGTAGGACATGTTGAATTTGAATGTACTGATCCAAGGATTGAAAGACATGACACTAAAGAAGAAAAGTCCAATGAAGAAGAATAAAATCATGAAGAATAAATTATTCAACAAGAAGATGCGAATCTTAAAAAATTGAAGCATGTTGAGATTGAAAATAGCAAGCTCAAAGACACGCATACAAAACAAAGAAGTGAATTGGGTAGTTGTGAAAATACAGTTGTAAGCTTGAAGAAACAATTAGAAGAATTTGAGAAACTAAGAGAAGAAAAAATTTCCATGAAAACTCTACTCGAAGAAGAAAGAAGAATAAGAGAAGTAAGGAATTTCCAAATGATGAAGAAAGAAGAAGATTGTGAGAAAATTGAACAAGAAGTTGTCCCACTCATTCTGCATATCATCCAGACACACTCATTTTGCATATCATCCACCTGGCGACTCCATGGTTGAAGGAGCGATTGGTGACTCCACTAGTTTGAAATGGAAAAAATCCTGGCTCGGAGGTTTGCTCCCTTTAATTTCTCTATTGTCCTTGGTTTTCCCAATGTTGTTCCTGCTCCAAATGAATGGAATGATTATTTGCCTATATTTAGAGAGTGCAAGGAGGACAACCCTGCTCAACATCTCCATGAGTTTCATGAAATCATGCACCAGTGGGAGATACATCATGAGGATGTATTGATGAAGATGTTCTTGTTCTCGTTAGCAGGGGATGCTCGTGAGTGGTATCATTCTTTACCGCCTGCTAGCATCTCCTCCCTGGGGTAGTTTCATGCAACTTTCAACGCTCATTGTCAGAAGTTTTATCCCTCTAAGTTAATTTGTCATAGTTGTTGTAAGGGATACAACAACTATTTTCAAGGTATAACTTCTTCTTATGCAGACTATAAGGGTGAGGACCATGAATAAGAAGATTCTCTGGGAGAAGTAATGGAGTTGATTAAATCTCTCTCTTCCAAACTAGAAAGATTGGAATCTGGAGAAAGCGTAGAGGATTTCCTAGCTCTTGAAGAGGATGTTCTTGACAACCCTACTGATGATGATAATATTGAAGATTTTATAGTTGTAGAGGCCCTAGATTTTTCTTCTAAGATGCCTGTTGTCCCTAGATTTGATGATTATTCAGATGAAGAGAAGTAGAGCCCCACATTATAGTTTTTTGACTAGAGGAGCACCCAACCTATATATGACAATTACGAGTTGGATTCCGAGCTGGATGTGCAGGATTTCCAAGAGCATGCAGCCGAGCCCTGTACTCTATCCATTAGAGAAGATTTTCATGAGGAAATTATCCATCCTGAGCAACATGATGAAGAGCAGAGTTTCCCCTCGGGTCCTGTCTATGATGATTATGATTCTAACCCTTGGGAGAGCCAAGAAGAAGAACCAGAAGAACTAGAGGAGTAGCAGAAGGGTCAGTTTTTCCCCTCTCCAGAGCTTGTAGGTGAGAAGCCTTCGCCTGAGATTAGTCATCCTATATCGGTTTCTCATCCACCCCTTCCCTCCAATAATATTCAGCTATGCATGAGTAGCTATGGAGCTGAGTAGGTTTTCTGCTACCCATTTTTCAGCTTTTTCCACTCAGTCTATGAGCCTGTCAATGGGTATATAGAGTGGCATTTCCTTCATATCTTGGAGCCACCCTATTTCATCTCAACTTCATCCTTTGAAAGGGATCTGGAGGGTGTAACCGTTTTGCTGTCACGGTTGCATTAGCTGCTAGTGATCATCGACAAAGTAAAGGAGCTTCCATTTAGGAAGTTACTTGATTGACTATGGTGGAATTTTGTTTTCACCTAGCACCATGTATTAAAATCAATTAGTTTAGAAATGCACATAAATAAGCTCCTTGGAGCATGTGTGTTTTGTTTTGTTTTACTTATCAACCAATATTTTTCAGCAAGATGTTTTGGGGCTTGATTCCATAGCCCAACAAAAGGCAACTGGAATTGCAAAAGGATATCTTAGAGCCTCGCAGGGAGGACTCTATCCCCTATGGAGCCTAATGTTAGCACATATTCTTGCAGGGGAGTGTTTTCCCTTCAAGTTCAACCCTTGGATGACCAAGTGAGAAGAAGCAAGGCTTAAAAAACCCCACAAATGTGTTTCAACTAAATTCGGGGCACGTTCTGCTAAGGTGCACATGTATTGGGACCAGAGAGAGTGCCATTTCGGGAATTTTGAATTTGAGAAAGGTGCGTAGGAGATATGGGTCGTCCAACCAAGAATACACGTGGCGTGCGATTGGAATTTCATGATTTCGTGAGGTGGAGCGATCAAGGAACAGATTTTTAAAACTTGTGAAATGCGAAATCACAAAATGATCTGAGCCATCGCTCTCAGCAGGACGCTTGGCACACGATTAAGCATTTCATGATTTCAGGGAATGGAACAGTCAAGGGGCCAATTTGTGAGGACTCACGAAGTGCGAAATCACGAAATGATTAGAGTCATCCGATCAAAGAGGGGCATGTGTCAGCTAATCCGAGTGTCGTGATTTTGCGACTCAGGGTTTCAAGCGTGAAGCACAGCGCAAACTCCCGACATGCGAAATCGTGAAGCGCTCAAAGTTTGGGCCCATGGTCATAGCCCGTGGCCCTATGGTGTGTGGGTCCGGGAAGAATATTAGCACCTGTCGCATGGAACTGGTGATGTGGGGTCTTTGGGGAAGCAATCTTGGTTGTCAATTTTAGAGCAGATCCGACCGTTGATCTGAATTTGACCATTTCGTGATTTCGGGCATCACGATGTTGTGAATCAAGGGGAGTGAGAAGTCTTGATAAGAGAAGTCCCGAAATTCCAATTCTTTAAGCCTAAGGTCATGGTCCATGGTCGCATGGGGAAATGGAAAGGAGTTGCGCAAAGGTAGGAGGGCCCAAATTTATTGCACATAAAGAATTGCGTGGCCTCGAGCCACCATGATTCACTCAAAGAAGTTGCATGCTCACCCGAACATTCATGGGTGTCAGGGCTCCATCCCGATCTTGTTGCAGTTAGTTAATGGAAATGGGGGGGGGGGGTAGATGAAACCTCGTTTCATCTCGTAAATGAAAAGCATGGATGATCCGACCATGGAAAATAGAGTTGTCAGCCCGTGGTACCCCCGCGAGTTGTTTCTCTTGCAAGCCCATATCGATCCGAGATCGCATCTGACAGAAGAATGCAAGTGTAGCCTGATAGAGGAAGATGCATATGCCAAGCCTTGGATACGGTGACTAGAGCGCACTTCTATAGGGAGTTGGTTCCAAGTATATGTAGGCATTTTTTCCATTTTTGTAAGGGTTGATGGTAGAGAAAAGCTCCTGAATTTTAAAGTTTTAATGAACTCTCTGGTTATCTGGTTATGTATATGCATTTGAGACCTCTTGTTTAATGAAAGCCAGCTTCCTTACTCCCTCTTGTTTTCCTCTGAGGCTGAAAGAGTTCATGATTGACTGATTCACTTGAATTATTGTGACTTCATTATGATGAAAGTTTGATTATAGTGTTGTTATAGTTCCTTTCAGTTTATTTGAGATTTAAATTCGAGAATTTCTTGTGTTTAAGTTTTTCCTCCATGGGTTGTCGAAAGAATTGATATCCTTGGCAGAACTCTACATTTTCTCACCGAATTCTTCCTCCTACTCACCCTTACTACAACTTACCGTCTGAAGTTAAACCAAGACCTCACCTGCTCGTGCATATCAGCCTAGATTTCTGAGTTAAGACGATATTTTTTTGAGATCGCGCCCATTTGACCCTTTTATAACCAATTTGTGACATAAACTTTGATGGGTATCAAGCTTACCTCTGCCGCAATCCAGGGGTGACTTCTGGTGCTATCACAAGGTATCAAAATTTCTTTCTTGGTCATTATTATACTTGCAAAAATTTTGGACATAAGGAAATTAATTGTAGAGTCAATGAAAGGAACAAATATGCAAGAAACATGAATGGTGTAAATAGAAGATTTGGAAATAATCGTGGATTTGTCAACAAAAGTTATAATCCATTTTCCCCATTGATGGACAAAAATATTATGTGGTACAAATGTAATTATCTTGGTCACAAAGCACGAGATTGCAGATATATGAATGAAGATGTCCCTATGCCAACCACAATATGGAGAAGGAAAGAGATTCCAAAGAATGAATATTGTCGAATAGCATTAACCGTTGAATAATGTAAAGAAGAAGATGAATGGTACATAGACAATGGATGTTCTTCACACATGACCGGGGATCGAGACAAATTCATAAGCTTGAAGAGAAAGGGTGGCAATGTTGCATTTGGAGATGACTCATCTGCCAAAATACTTGGAGAAGGTGTAGTAGATCTTGGAAGAAAAAATGCAAAAGCAAAGAATGTCCTATTGGTTGAAGAATTGAAGCATAATCTACTCAGTGTTAGTAAAATGTGTGATCAAGGATACACTCTTACGTTTGACTCCTAAAAATGTAAAATCAGAGAAAATAACTCAGGAAGATTGGTTTCAATTGCAACAAGAAGACCGAACAACATATACATCCTAGACATGAAGAAGAGAGAGAAGCCAGAAGCCACAAAAAAGGATTCCAAGGAAGAAAAAGTCCCAAAGACCAAAAACAATGATGAAGTATTATTGAGTGCCACATGTTTTGGGGGAGTAGCCCCAAAGAAGAGAGTTACCTTTTGTCACTAAACTCAGGGGGAGAATCCCTACCCTTTGCCATTTATGTCAAAGGGGGAGATAAATTGGGATCATGATGATAGGGGGAGCATGAGTGTTGCCATAAATGACAAAGGGGGAGATTATTGGAAGATTGGTTGTTGTCATTGATGTCAACCCTAGTCATTGGTTTTGGACCACAAGATTGATGAAGGTATTTGGACATGAAGGACAATGTACATGCAGAAAAAAAACCCATGGCTAGATAGTATACATCAAGTTGTTTCCGGTGGTAGGTGGCATGTCACGTGTATCCTCATGGTTGAGGAAAAATGAATTTTTGAAGATGACAAAGTGAATTGAAGAAGGAAGTACATGTAGGCCCTGAAGATAATTAAAGAAAAGAATTACAAAATAAGAAAGTGCCAGGTCTGCCCTAATGTTAAAATGAAGTGACACAAATGGTATAAATAAATATCATTATACTTTCATTTGATACACAAGTCGAATTTCATAGGAAATCAGAAGTAAAGAAGGTTGGATTTCAAGGGAGGATGAAGTCTTTTGGTGATGTGTTCTAAGGTATGTTATTTACAGGTCATGCTACCATATTCTCTATAACGTTTTTTCTAGAATGATTCATATGGTGAAATTGATAGGGTATTTAGAAGACATATCAAGGTACCTATGGTCAAATTTTCAGCTCTTGATTCGCTATAATTATGAAGATACACTTTGTGGAAGATAGGGTTTTGGACTAGTCCTGAAGCTAGTCAATAAACATGTGTTCGAGGTACAACAGTCATAATTGATTCATAGAGAATCCAAATGAAGTGGGACCAATTTAATTGGAAAGAGTACGGACTACAGTTTCTTGTGTGCGATTTTCAGAATCTGATGTTAAATATTGAGCACAGGGCATTCTGTACAAGTTCTCTCTCCTGAATAAACCATAATTGAACAAGGTATACCATTCTCTCTATAAATTATTTTTGGGGAGGATTCAAGGAGTAAAAATTGGAGAAGTTTCAGAGAATACATTGAGTAATATTATCTACAGGATCAGAGTATTCCAAGAATTGAAGAATTGCATAAATTGAAGAAGTCTCAGGAAGTATTATCAGGTTCTATGTAATGGTTGGTTGATGGTGATGATTTAATGTAAAGTTTTATTATCTCTCATATATTATTGGGTGGAAGGAAGGGGCAAGGATGGAGAGTTCAACCCTCTCTTGATATTGGAGGATTTTATCTTCCTCTTGGAGGTTTATCCCTTCCTTTACATTTGGAAGTTGTAGCTACCTTTGGAAGTCATTACTTCCCTTGAACAATAACTATTGATTATTTCTCATATATTGTGCATGGTGTATTGCGGTGTATTGGTGTAACTCTTATACTATTGTTCATTTTTCATTGGATATAATTGAATGGTTTAAGTATAAGTTGAAAAAGGTTTTAAATTTTACTTGATACTGATTCACCACCCTCTCAGTATCAATAGAAAGTTGTGCCCACTCTGATACATGCCTTACACCATCACCAAGGTTGTGGGTAAGAATTCTTTTGAATTAAGTATTCCTCCTTTCCTTGGATTGCACCCAGTATTTAATGTGGAGTTGCTCCAACCATATTTTCCACCTCTCCTGGACACTTCAGAAGCAACCGAGAAATTGGAATCTACAAAAATCAATCCTTCCTGCATCGAATAAGTGATAGTTCATTGGATCATGGGAACCAATAAAAAGTACACCCACCAATAGACTATAAAACTCTATCGGTTTGTCAAAGCAGGGAAATTTCTTCATCAGGGAAAGTGGCTCACCAAGAATGAGGTTCAACAAACGTTTCCTCATATGATGCAGGAACTTGACGTAATGGAGACTATTTATTCCTAATGGGGGAGGAATTATCTAGGTGGATATCGGTGGCCACCCACCTACTCCACTAGCTCAAGGCCCAATTTCCATTTTGGAGGTTTTTTTCTACCTTTTCGGGTCGTAAACTTCTGGGGCCTTTTTAGGCCCTAAACAACAGTTTTTGGGCCCGTCATAGTCACACTATAAATAGAGTTAGAATGTGATGGAAAAATGTGTATTCCTCGGATATACCTTTCCAATGGCCTATCATGCACCTAAAATGAAGATCACATGCAAAAGTTACGACCCGGGGAAGTTGATGTACGAACATACCCCATGGGGGCCCACATGACTTTTGGTGCTTCATCTCCTAGGGTTAAGTTTGGATGTTTAGGGTTTTGTCATTTATGATTTATGTTAAAATATGCCTTTGGAGCCTCATTTTAACCAACTTCTTATGAATGAGCGTAGCCGACACATCTCTTCTTAGAGATAAGCTACCACCATTCTAGCTAGCTTGTGTGCTTTTGTATTTTACAGTATTTTGTATTCCATATAGTTATTAAAATAATATGAGATTTACTGTATTACTGTGTTACTTACCATATCTTTGTATAATTATTTTTTATATCTATGTTTTATCTCTGCCTTCATATCGTTCTAAAAATAATCCAGATCAGTGGTATCTGGGCGATATTCTCCTTGTCATCCTCAGTGCATGTCCCCAATGAGGTCAGGGTATAGAGAGTTGAGTCTCAAGGTTGTATCGCTCGAGGAAAAACACTCTAACACGCCCAACGTACCTTCTACGGTGGAATAAAATAGGGATGAAGGGATAAGAGATCCTTTCAAACTATTGCTCGAGGAATCCCTCGCATGATAGAGGAATGAGATGATGGATAGTTTTTCCCAGATCCTTCAATGGTTTTCGGGAACAATGGAGGCACATTCAACCAATAATCACTTAAGAGGTGCAACGCACTTCAAGGTAAAATTTAAATTTTATATTCATTTATTTTAAGGCCAAATAGATTCTGACGCTTTAGAAAAATGGTTAAATCTGCTAGAGGGTTATTTCTCTGTCCATAATTTTTCCAACAATGAAAAAATGACCTTCACGCTCCTTAAGGCCCCTCCCCATGTTATATATTACTGGGAGATTTACTGTGAGCAACATGCAGGATGATTCTAGAATTTTTGTTCCAGGGCCAACTTGGGTTTCTTTTGTTGATTCCGTCATGGAACAATATTACCCTGTTGGAAGTTATAATGATTAGTACACGAGATGGACCACACTGCACCAAGAGAGGGGCCAAAAAGTGCCAGAGTTCACAAATAATTTCCATACCTTGCGCACCAAGATAGGTATCAAAGACTCTTAGTGGAATATGGTCCTAAAATATTGTGGGGATCTGCACTAGTACATCCAAACCGAAATGGAATTTCTGTACATATGGTCATTCAGAGCCACTTATCAATATGCTGTCAAAATCGAGCAAAAATTCAAGTAATAGTACAAGTGGGAGTTTGGATATGAAAATCCACAACAACCAAAGTATTGTAAGGGTGGCCCTAATTCCTAGTCTAAAGGAAAGATCAAGGATGGCCAACCCTAGGATAACCAGCCCAAGCCACCAAAAAATAAGGCTAATGGGAAGTCAAAGAAGGACACTGGAAAATGGTGCGAGTTCCACATAATCCCTTGGCACAATACTGATGAATGTTGCTACAAAAAGTTGTTTTTGGCTTAGATGAAAGCCCCAAGGTCATATGCTGAATCAAAATCTGATTCTGAGCTAGAAAAGGGAAGAAAAATCATTGATGCAGATCCTACTGTCACCATCACTACCACAAAATTCCAGGCAGAGGAACCAGAGGAGCCTAAAGAAGGGGAGCATCTTTTCCACTTATAGATGTGGGTGAAGCGAACCCCACTCCATTTCATTGTTGACAATGGTATCCAAAAGAACTTGATCTCAGCAAAGGTTTTCAAGAGGTTGAACTTGATGAAAACACATCATCCTCAGCCATACACCATCGTTTGGCTTAGCCAGGGATGTGACATTCGTGTCAGCCAACAATGTCTCTTGCACTACGACATCAAACTTTTCAAATATGAGGTATTGTTTGATGTTTCCCCACTTGAATTTTGTGATTCTTTTCTAGGACAAGAATATATGTGGAAACATCATGTTGTTTATGAATCTAGGCGTCATAGTGTCATTATTAATTTGGGAGATAAAATCTACAGGGTATCGGAGGAAGTCCCAAATACTACAGTCTCTTTGATCTCTATGAAATGGTGCCAAAAGGTGGTTTCTCATATTGGGATATTTTTCCTCTATATGGCTCAATCAAAAAGTGATCGAAAGGTCACTGCAACTGCCAAAACCTTTGCATGGGGTCTCTCTTCCTAGCAACAACATGTGAACAAAATAGTCGAGGAGTACAAAGATATATTAGCCTCGCATACTAGGGTGCATGTAAATTGTTCGGTAAATCAACCAATTGATCTAAAACCCAACGAACCTCTGCCTAATGGCCTTGTATATAGGAGTTCTATTATGGATAATGAAGAAATCGAACACCAAATCCAAGAGCTAATTTTGAAGGGCCACATTAGACCCGACTCCTCACCTCGTGGGATCCCAATTGTTCTAGTACATAATAAGAACAAGAAATGGTGACTTTGTATTGATTATAGAGCCTTGAAAAAGATCACAGTCAAGAACTATTACCCAATTCCCAAGATATATGATCTCCTCAATCGGCTCAAGGAAGCCAATTTTTTCAATAAAATTGATTTGAAGTCAGGTTACCACCAGGTGTCAATTGAGAAAACTGATGTGTGGAAGAAAACCTTCAAGTCCAAAGAAGGCCTCTTTGAGTGGTTGGTCATTCCTTTCGTCTTGAAAAATGCCCCGGCCACATTTATGTGAATGATGGATAATATATTACATCCATTCACAAAATCCTTTGTGGTTGTATAGTTGGATGACATCCTCATCTTCAACAAAACTTGGGAGGAACATTTGGAGGATATTCAACAGATATTGGGAACCCTGTGACAACACAAGTTATATGACAACTTGGATAAGTTTTCCTTTATCATGCAGAGAATCCAATATTTTGAATACATTATGGATACACAGGATGTACATGTGGATCAATACAAGATCCAATTCATTCGAGATTGGTCGGCCTCGAAAACAATGATAGAGCTCTGCAGCTTCTTGGGCCTTGATAACTTCTACCAGAGGTTTATGTTGGGGTTCTCTCATATCGCTTGGGTCATAATAAAAGTGACCAAGGGTGGCAAGGAGGCCAAGTTTTTTTTTCCGTGCCCCACTAGAAATCATTCGAGGATCTCAAATCCCTCCTCTAATCAGTGACAATCCTCATTCTTCCATACCTGCAACACTTGTTTGAGATTGAGATATATGCTTCATATTATGCTATCAGTGTAGTCCTCACTTATCATGGGCATATGGTATCCTATCATAGAGAAAATATATCTGATTCTCTTCGAAGATACCCCACCTATGAAAAAGAGATGTACTCCATTGTGCAGGCATGTCGACAATAAAAACATTACATTATGGGGAAATAAATGATCATCCAAACTCATCACATGCCTCTACAATTCATGCATATGTGGTCCATGTACTTGTAGTGATTCCAATTGAATATCAAGTACAAGAAGGGTAGCACCAACCATGTCACAGATTGCCTTAGTCGACCCCCAGTGGCAACGTTAACCACAATTATCAACTCTTATGGACATGAGACATTTGGATGGCCAAAATTATACAATAATGAATCTGAATTTGCTACCTCCTATCAGACATTGAGTGCAAGAAAAATAGTTCCCAACTTTCATCTCTAGGATGGATTGTTATGCCATCTGATCCACCTTTGTGTTCCTTCAAGCGAGAGTGCAAAGATGATATGGGAATCTCGTTATTGTCGGGCATAAGAACATTTTGGTGTAGAAAATATAGTGGTAGTACTACAGAAGCATTTTTATTGGCTGAAGCTTCGACAAGATGTTTTCAAGTACATTAGATCCTACATTTCCTGCACCATTTCCAAGCCCGACATCAAGAAACAAAGGCTATGCACCCCTATTCCTAGTCTGAGTAGGCCTCAGGAGTCCATCTCCATGGACTACATGTACGATATTTCTTCAACCGAGGATGGGAATGATTGCGACTTATTGGTTGTCGATCGATTCTATAAGATGGAAATTTTGGCACCGTGAAAGAAGAGCATCACAGTCGAGGCCACATCCAACAACAAGTTCATGATATTGTGTAGAAAGCCAATGCAAAGTACAAGCAATGCCATGATCAACATCAGGCACTACACAAATTTCAGGTGGGATATAAGGTGTGGTTGCATTTGCAGAAAGAGTGCCTCATAGGACCCCATTAGAAGCTGCACCCAATCCGATATGGGCCTTACACCATCACCAAGGTTGTAGGTGAGAATGATTTTGAATTAGGTATTCCTCTTGTCTGCCTCTCTTGGACACTTTGGATGCCGCCTAGAAGTTGTCCCCTACATAAATCAATACTTCCTACATCAAACATGCGAAATTTGATCAGATCATGGATACCAAGAGAAAGAAAACCTGCCAATATACTATCAAACTCTATTGGGTCATCAAAGCGGGGCATTTTCTTCATCAGGGAAAGTGGCTCACTAGGAGTCAGGTTCAACATAAGTTTCCTCCTCTGATTCAAACACTTGACAAAATGGAGACAATTTCTTCCCAATAGGGGAGGAATTATCTAGGTGGATATCAATGGTCTCCCACCTATTCCACTGGCTCAAATCCCAATTTCTATTTCGGAAGTTTTTTTCTAGATTTTTGGGTCCTAAACTTTCAAGGTTCTTTTGAGGCCCCAAACAGTGTTTTTTTGTCTTGCCACAGTCACACTATCGAAAAAGTAAGAGTGATGAAAAAAAATTTAGTCCTTAGATAGACCTTTCCAACAAGCTATCATGCGCCTAAAACGAAGATTGTATGCAAAAGTTACGACCTCGGGAAGTTGATGTACCAACTTACCCCATCGGGGCCCACATGAATTTTGGCGCTTGATCTCCTAGGGATAGGTTTGGATGTTTAGGGTTTTCTCATTTATGATTTATGTTAAAAAATTCCTTTGGATCCTCATTGAAACCAACTTCTTGCGAATGAGCGTATCTGACACATCTCTTCTCAGAGATAAGCTACCACCATTCTAGCTAGCTTGTGTGTTTTTACATTTTACAGTCTTTTGTATTTCAGACAGTTATTAATAGAATCCGAGCTTTACTATATTACTGTATTCCTTTCCATATATCTATATAATTTTTTTTTATATCTATGTTTTATCTCTACCTTCATATCATTCCTAAAATAATCCAGATTAGTGGTATCATAACAGTCTACTCCTTGTCTTCTTTAGTGCATGTCCCTCACGAGGTCAGGGTATAAAGATTTGGGTCTCAAGATTGTATCTCTTGAGGAAAACCATTATCGCATGCCCAAGAAACCTTACATGATGGAATAAAAGAGTGATGACAGGATAGGAGATAATTTCAAACTGTTGCTTGAGGAAGCCCTCATGTGACAGAGGAACGAGATGATGGATAGTTTCACCCAGATCCTTTGACGACTGCTGAAAACAATGGAGGAACCTTCAACCAACAATCACTTTGGACGTGTGATTTCCTTCAAGGTACAAGTTAATTTTGATATTCCTTTATTTGAAGGCCATATAGATGCCGACGTTTTGAAAAAATGGTTAAATTTTCTAGAGGGTTATTTCGTCGTCCACGATTTTTTCGACAATGAAAACATCACCTTCACGCTCCTTAAGGCCATTCTGCATGTCAGATATTGGTGGGAGACTTATTGTAAGAAACATATCAAGGATGAATCCAGATATTTTGGACCAAGGCCCACTTGGGCGGATTTGTTTGATGCCCTAAAGGAACAATATTACCCTATTGGAAGTTATGATGAACAATACACAAGATGGACCACACTACACCTAGAGAGGGGCCAAATGGTGTCGTAGCTAACAAATACTTTCCATAACTTGCACACCAATATAGGTATCAAAGACTCCAAGTGGAATATGGTCTTAAAATACCGTGGGGCTCTACACTGGTACATCCATACTGAATGGAGTTTCTAGACATCTCGTCATTGTGAGCCACTTATCGATATCCTGTCAAAATCGAGCATAAATTCAAGCAGAAAAATAAGTGGGAGTTTGGATTTTCAAATCCACAACAGCTAAAGTATGGTAAGGGTGGCCCTAACTCCCAGGACAAAGGACATAGAAAGGATGGCCAACTCAAGGATACCCAACCCAAGACACCAACAAAGAAGGGTAATGGGAATTCAAAGAAGGACCTTGGAAAATGGTGTGAGTTCCACAAAATATCTTGGCATAATACTGATAATTGTCACTCCAAATAGTCATTGTTGGCTGAGAGGAAATCCACAGGGTTAGATGCTGACTCAGAATCTAATTCTGATCTAGAAAAGGGAAGATGGTTCATTGATGCAGAATCTAGTGTCACCATCGCTACTACAAAATTCTATTCAGAGGAACCATATGAGCCTAAAGAAGGGGAGTGTCTTTTCCACTCAGAGATGTGGGTGAAATAACCCACTCAATTTCATTATTGACAAAAGTAGCCAGAAGAAACTGATCTCAACATAGGTGTTCAAGATGTTGAACTTGACAATGACACATCATCCTCATCCTTACACCATCAGTTGTCTTAGCTAGGGATGAGACATTTGTGTTAGCCAACAATGTCACCTGCACTATGACATCAATTCCTTCAAAGATGAGGTATTGTGTGATGTTTCACCTCTTTGAGTTTGTGATGTTTTCTTAGGACAACCATATATGTGGAAATGTCATGTTGTTTATGAATCTAGCCCCCATAGTGTCATTATTACTTTGGGAGATCAATTCTACAGGGTACTGGAGGTAGTCCCAAATACTGTGGTCTCTTTGATCTCTGCAAAGCAGTGTATAAAGGTCGTTTCTTAGACCATAAGATTTTTCCTCTGTATGGTTCGATCGGAAGGTGACCAGAAGGTCACTGCAACTACCAAAACCTCTGCATGGGGTCTCTCTACCTAGCAGTAATAGGTGGATGGAATATTTGAGGAGTACAAATACATATTCACATCCCCTACTGGGGTGCCTGTGCACTCTCATGTAAAGAGCCCACTTGATCTGACACCCGTTGCCCCTTTGCCTAACGACCCTGTATACAGGTGTGTTGTTATGGAAAATGAAGAAATCAAATGCCAAATCCAAGAGCTAATTCTGAAGGGACAAATCCTCACCTCACGGGACCCCAATTGTTCTAGTAAAGAAGAATGACGAGACATGGAGACTTTGTATTGATTACAGAGCCCTGAATAAGATCACAGTAAAGAATTGGTTCCCAATTCCCTGTATTGATGATCTTCTCGATCAACTCAAGGGAGCTGTTGGTCACTATAATTGCTTAATTAATTTCAAACAACCAAGTGAAACATAAATTATCAACCCAGGGAAGTCTTTTGTTTCAAAGATAGTTGCGCACTATATATGCTCAATTCCAAAAGCACTTAGTGTTGTAGTAAAGA
>ML799901.1:429057-466497 GCA_009831015.1 Picea engelmannii | reverse complement strand
ATGAGCAACACACTTATGTTTCCGGGCTTCAAACCGAGGTTCGTTGTAGTGTTTGTATGAAGGGATTTAGTGCAGGATTTGGGATATGTTCTTGCAAGTTTTTCCAAGCTTAAAGATCTCCTCCTAGGTTCTATATGAGGTGGCAAAGAAGGAGAATTTCCTTCTTCTTCATCGGCCTTACACAGGTGAGAGGATCTTCTGACCAACTTGCTGCCATTAGTGATTTGAAGGATTTTTGGGGTTTTATTCCAAGACTCTACAATGTGGTTAATCTGTTAATTTTCATGGATTCGCTTTCGACATGATAATGCTTATTCTTAGAGTGTTTAGATATGTGATGAGATTCCTCAGTAACCTCAGATGTGTGGGGAGGCATGGTGGAGGAATATTGATTCGATGATGGATGAAATCCATGTGCTTCTTCCTTTTCATTTTGTGTTGCAGTGGGGTTTGCAAAGCTGTGGATATGGATGGAGGAGTTTCCATGGATGCTGACCTACTCCGCATGCAGATTGTGATCACACCTTCCATGTAGGTAGCACAACTATCTTACCCTAGACTGTAGTGCCACAAACTGCAGAGTCCCTCAACTACAATGGCATAGAGCCAAAGACTCTAGAATATTCAATCATATAATTGAAAGAAATTGGTCTTAGAAGTTAATTTGTAACTCTGACATTTAACCAAAAATATGTGCAACACACCAAGGGAATTATGTCATATCAACAAGATTTTAACGAATAGGAAATTCAATAAAATAAAATAGGAAAATATAATGTGTTGGAAAAAAATATCAAATAATTTGCAAAGTATTGAAAACATTGTAAAAAGCTTTTAAAACACTGCAAAATGAACCAATTAATGTAACAAAACACACATGATGCTAGGAAGTCAACTATGGTTGAGCGCGTGGTGAATGCTAGAGTCCTTGGTCAGAGACACAGACTAATAAAATAAAGAGTGTGTCTATGTGTATATATATAAAAAACAATGCATTGATAAAAGTAAGTTATAGTGAGAGATTTTGTAGCAACGTCAATATAATTTTAAATTTTATAAAAAATTGATAATATAGAGAGAGAAAGCACACCAACATAGATCATCTTAAAAGTATGAGAGATTTACATTTCAAATGATTTTTGGATCCTTCTCCATGTTTAATATATCCGTGGTCAAGATGAATTTATGTGGTATTGTGTGAATAACACTCATGGTAAAGTATGGGCTCTAATGACATCTCATAAATGAGTATGTCAAATAGGTTTAAGAATTCAAATTTCTTAACTTAAATTTTTAAATTAAATAATAAATTGTTATTTGATTTAGGAAGAAGGCTAAACTTTTTATGAATTTAATCTTTTTGGTTTGTCATCATGGAAATCTAGGTAGACAATTTTTGTAAAAATTCCAATTTGGTATGATAAAATTGTTGTTTTTAATACAAAAATGGATTGAGGACTCTCTAATATCCTCATTGTTGTTTAATTGTGCAATGTTGGATTTATTTTGATGCCAAGAAAATATTTCATCATCCCTAAATCGGTCATTTCAAACAAAATCAAATCATCAACATACAAACAAAAAATCATGATTTTACCTTCATGATTTGCCCTTGTATATAAAGTTGGCTCACTGAGACTCATGTTGAATCCTTCACCATTCAAGTATTCATCAATTCTAGTGTACCATACTCTGGGTGCTTGTTTCAATCCATACAACGTTTTATTTAACATGTATACCTTACCTTCTTTTCCACCAATCTCGTATCCCAGAGGTTGTTTCACATAAACCTCTTCTTCCAAAAAACCATTTAAAAATGGAGACTTAATATCCATCTGGTACATACACCATTTATTATGAGCAACAATGGATAGCACCATTCTTATTGTATCAAGCATGGCTATAGGTGAATTTTTTTCATTATAATCAATACTTAGTTGTTGACTGAACCCTTGAGCTACAAGCCTTGTCTTGTGCTTCTTAACTTCACTTTCAACATTTAACTTGGTCTTGTAAATCCATTTAACACCAATACAATTTTTATCTTCAAGAAAATCTACAAGTTCCCAAGTGTTATTCCATTCTATGGCATGAATTTCCTCATTCATAGCTTCTACTTAAACTTCTATTTTAACAGACTCATCAAAATTTACAGGATCATATACAATCAATGCGAAATTTGAAACTTGATCTACTTCATCAGTTTTCCCATACAATTATCTTAAACTTCTAGTCTTTTGACCTCTAAATTCATTTCTTAATGAAGCTAAAGTAGGATTTGATTCATCACTTACCTCATATCTTGTTTGTTGTCCACCAAGACACGATGGCTCACCATGCTGAAGGAACGCATGCAGTCGCATGGGTGACAAGTGTCAACCCCGACGCATGCAATAAAAGGCTGAGACGAGCTGTGTTGGGGGTTCCTCCTCCTTCATTTGAACCTGAATTGTCCTGAGTGTGAACCATGTGACCTCTGCAAGAGACCCTTGTGCAATTCTGAAATGGAGAAAAATCCTGTGTTCGTTTTCTGAAAATCCCGGTTCATCCTCCCATTCTGCACCAGAGAGTCTGTGTAATTCCCTGCGGAAATTGCTTCTCACGCAATTCCGAAAATCAACACCGTGAGACCTTGCCGCCATTGCTGAGCTTGTTTGAGAAGTCTGAGTCTGTATTCCTGGTTGACTGTAGTGGTCATGCAGAGAGGGACTGCGCATGATTTGTTGTCCAGTGAAGGTGGTAATTGAGCCTGTGTGTGATCTCTCTCTAGGTGAGGGAGGTGGATGTTGTTGGAAGAGGTTTCTTCCAGAGAGTGTCTAGCACCAGCTTCAGGCTCTGAGACTTCCTGATCCAGCCTGTTACTGAGACCCAGAAAGGGAGGTTAGCACCAATGGACTGTACTTGTGAAGGTGTATACTCCCGGGCAGAACAGGCATGTTGGGAATGAGAGTCTGATAGTAGTGGGCGTAAGATGGCATCCTGGGAAGAATCCTTGCAAATTTTATGTGTTGTTTTCCCCTATAACCTCAACCTAGCCTAGGATTCCTTGCCTAGGGGTGGAGCTTAGTCCCAAATCGGGGGTGACCCATTGCTGAGCTAATGAGCAGTGCGGTCTAAGGCTAGGAGGTTTGTGGAAGGCCTGCACTTGGTTGGTGGATTCTACCACTGTTATAAGATAAGTATCTGTTTATGTTTTAATCATGTTTCTGCATGACTCTATTGCTTATGTTATCATGATTTCCGCTGTGTATAGGAATTATTATGAAATGATATGAATCGTTAATTATAGCAGGAGATAATATGTTTACTCTGAACTTGAATGTGTTTATTTGTTTAAATGCATGTACTTTGTATAACATATGTATGAGTTATGTGCAAAGTGGTTAGTAGATGAAAGGGTGTGCTACATTTTGGTATCAGAGCCAAGGTTTCGACACTGAGCCTAGATGGGCCAGTGGAACGGTCTTTGGACCGAGAATGCGAGGGGAAATTTGGTCTGGAAGGCCAATTTCGAACCCTAGTTTGCTACAAAGTGTCAAGGAGTTACTTGACGAGTTTTTAAAGCTCAGGAGGTATAGCGGCGTTATGAAACCATAGCCAGTGTGGTATAAGTCCACAAGGAGAGAGAACTCCACACCGGAAGTGTAGGAGCTTTAGGATCTGTTCGGGAGGGAAGGTGAGTCCTCGTGATCGTTAGATCTGGAAAGTGTGCACGGGGTTAAGGCCCTTTGGAACTGCACATGAGTATGGAAATCGCGATACGGGAAATCCCGAGTTAGTTAGGAACCGTTTGAGCCGTCAGATCTCGGCTGGAAAACCCGACAACCGTTGGATCTGTCAGGAGATATCCAAGGGTTAAAACCCCAGTGAATAAGGGGCGAAAAGCCAAAAATAGATCTAGACTGTCCGAATAACGGAGGCCATGTGTCGTGAGATTTCTCATTTCGGGAAATCGGGAATCGCGATATCGAGAGTCCTGCTAACAAGGGATCGACACTTTCCATGGTGGAAACCCCGGAGCAGTTGTGGATCGTCTGATTTGAGAAGGCCGTGTGTCGAGAGATTACCCGTTTCAAAAAATCAGGGATCGGGGATTCGGGAGTTCCGTCAACAAGAACTCGGACTCTCGCCTCGATAAGTCCCGACTCATAATATCGAGACGTTAGCATGTGGCTAAGTCCCGATGAATGGACGAGATTCCTTTGGGGAATCTCCAGGTCTGTAACGACCGTCCGATGTGAGGAAGAAATCGATGTTTTGGGAGATGGGAGGTGAGAAGAGGTGAACACCTTCGAAACCCGAAATCCCGAAACAATCTACACCGTAGATCGTGGGGAGAAGAACTTGACCGTTGGATCAAGTAAGTTAGTAGACAGTAAATTCGAGATTTGGAAAATGGAAGTTGAAGATGTGTGGATGCATGAACTTCTGACAACCGAAACCCTGAAACGTCGAAAGGATCTGCGCCGTAGATCTGAGAAAGATCCGACCGTTGGATTCTTCTAGAAATAGACGTGGACACATGGAGATGTACCACGTTCCAGTGGGTCAAGAAGAGAAGCGAGGGAGGTGGGACCCAATGATGTTGTTAAAAGTGACGTGGACCCTCATGAGCGTGCCACGTGCCACCGTGGTTGTGGCTGACCACTGTGCTATGTGGGCCCGGAGGATAAAGTAAGTCGGAATTTCGGAGGTCAAGGTTTGGAAAGGAAAGCAAGTTTGAAATCCTCTTGGGCCAAAAAAACCGAAACCTGAAGTCTCGAAATCCTGAAGTGCCGAAAATGAAAGTTTCTAAAACCCAAAAATTACAGAGCCGAATGAGAGCTCAGAAAAATTATTTGAATCGAAATGTATTTTGTTTTGTTCATATTGGCTTATAAATGTTGAGGATTGTTCCTGAAGGTTTAATGGCCTGACAAACTTCGAATTTAATTGCACAATGCATGTGCAGAGTTCAACGAAGCTCATGATTCCAGTTAAACAACGTCGAGTATGGAGTGGGGAAAGGTGCAGATTACCCCCAAAACAGGAGACGAACGGGAAGGAAAGGATGTCAATATGGGAGTGGAAGGATCGAACTCCAATGGGCATGGAAAAGGGAAGGATAAGGAAGGACACATAATGAAAATCATTGAAGGATTGCAAAGAGAGGCCAAGGCTTGCCGAGTTGATAGTCGAAAGCTCATGAAAGTCAAGGATCGACAGGGTGAATTAAACTTAAAATTTTTGAAGAGCCTGGAGAGAATAGAGAAGAAACTCGAGAAGGGAAAAGACTCAAGTACGACGGAGAGTCGCAGAACCCCTTGGAGAAGAAGTAGGTCGAGGAGTGGTAGCCGACATCTTAGTCGCTCCCAAAAACATTCTGACAGGAAGACACACAGTAGTCCAAGCCCATCCCCTACCAGAAAACATCGAAAATATGGAAAGGAGGAATTGAAGGGAGATATGAACAATATTAAGCCTCCAACATTCAATGGAGAACATAAGAAGGAGGAAGATGCTGAGACCTGGTTGTTTGGCATGAAGAAATACTTGCAACTGCAGAATTATTCTGCCCATGCAGAAGGAAGAATTGCAATGTACCAACTGAAAGGAAAAGCATCCATGTGGTAGGATCAGTTGGTGCAGGTGCAACACATCAAAGAGAAAGAGGTCACGTGGAAGGAGTTTAAGAGGTATTTTGAGAAGAAATAACTGACTAAAAGATACTATGACAGGAAGATGAAGGAGTTCTTCGAACTCAAGCTAGGCAACATGACTATTGATGAGTATGAATGAAGTTTCCTAGAACTACTGAAGTATGTTCCATTCATCAAAGATGAGGCTGTCAAAATTCATAGATATCTTAGTGGACTGCCACCTTCCATGAGTGACAAGATTCAATATGAATATCCTAAGACCATGGAAGAAACCATAAGAAAGGTGAAATGCTTGTATGAACAACAAGGAGAAAAGCCCATCCTTCAGAAGGTTTGGAACGATCAGAGGAAGTTTAAGAAGGAACAGAGGCAAAAGGGAAACAAGCCTTCCTTTTTCAAAAACAGTCTTCAAGGACAGCCATCAGTTAGAGTGACGAGAATGACTGAAGAGGGAGCACAAAGATAGAGACAGACGCCCATTCAGTGTTGGGGCTGTCAAGGAAACCGCAAGTACAGAGATTGTCCCCATAAAAATGGTAAAGCGAGAACTGTACATACTGTTCAGCAAGATGAAACAGTGGAGGATATGGGCAGCAGAATGCCAAGGATCTACACAGCCCTGGAAAACAAGAAAGCATAATTTCAATCGCACATGAGTGAAGTGCAAGGTACGATCAACAACCGACCACTTGTTATTTTGATTGATTCAGGGGCTAGCCATAGTTATGTAGATCCTAGAGTGGTGGAAAGTTTGCATCTAACGAGAAGTAAACATGAGAAATATTGGTTAGTGCAGTTGGCCACAGGGACCAAGAGGAAGGTCACTGAATTGGTTAATTCCTGTTCAGTGGACATGAAAGGAATAATCACTAAGGCTGAATTGAACATTCTGCCTTTAGGCTCATACGATTGCTTAATTGGGATGGACTAGTTGGACCAACACCATGCCCTTTTGGATTGTCGTAACAAGAGGTTTACATGCTTGAACGAGGAGGGAAATCAGGTAACAGTCCAAGGAATTCCCAGAGCCGTGGCTGTGAGGGAAATCTCAGCCATGCAGCTGAAGAAATGTTACCGGAAAGGCTGTCAATTATTTGCAGCTCAGGTGGAAGAAGCATCCCGAGATGAAGTCTTGAATCTGGAAGACCACGAAGTACTCAAAGAATTCAAGGACATATTTCGGGAGGTACCAGGACTACCTCCGAAGAGGGACATCGATTTTTCTATAAATTTGATGCCTGGAGCAACTCCAGTTTTGAAGGCTCCTTATAGAATGAGTACACCAGAGCTGAAAGAGTTGCAATTCCAGCTCGAAGAGCTACTAAAGAAAGGTTAAATTCACCCCAGTGTGTCACCTTGGGGAGCCTCGGTCCTATTCGTGAAGAAGAAATATGGGACGTTGAGACTGTGCATTGATTTTCGGTAGTTGAATAAGGTTACTGTCAAGAACAAGTATGCTCTGCCAAGGATTGATGATCTTTTTGATCAGTTGAAGGATGCAAAAATATTTTTGAAAATAGATCTTCGATCAGGATATCACCAAGTGAGAATAAAGGATGAGGACATTGGCAAGACCGCCTTTAGAGCAAGGTACGGTCATTATGAACTCACAGTGGTGCCATTTGGACTGACAAATGCACCTGCTATTTTCATGTGCTTAATGAATGGAGTGTTCGGAGATTATTTGGACAAGTTTGTCATAGTCTTCCTAGACGATGTCTTGGTGTATTCCAAGATAGAGGAAGAACATGAGCAACACCTGAGAATGGTGCTACAGGTGTTGAGAGAACACCAGTTGTACGCAAAACTAAGCAAGTGCTCTTTTTTATCAAAGGCAGATACATTACTTGGGACACATTATATCTGAAGAAGGGATCGTTGTGGATCCTGAAAAGGTAGAGGCCATTCGAGAATGGCCAGCGCCAAGGAATGTGGCAGAAGTTAGATATTTTATGGGTTTGGCGGGCTACTATAAGAGGTTTATAGACGGGTTCTCAAAGATAGCTCATTCTATCACTTCCTTACAAATGAAGGAGAAGAAGTTCCAGTGGACTGAAGAATGTGAGAGCAGCTTCCAGCGATTGAAGCAAATGCTAACTAGTGCTCCAATCCTAAAGATTGCATATCTAAACAAGGATTATGTAGTGTGCACAGATGCATGTAAGGAGGGGCTGGGAGGAGTTCTCAGCCAAGAGGGATTTGTAGTTTGTTATGAATCCCGAAAGTTGAAGGAACATGAGAAGAATTATGCCACTCACGATTTAGAGCTTGCAACAATCATCCACGCCTTAATGAAATGGAGACATTACTGCATGGGAAAGAGATTCGAGTTGAGAACAAACCATAATGGTCTGAAGTATTTATTTGATCAACCGACCTTAAATGCCAGGAAAATCCGATGGCTGGAGTTTCTGTGCGAATATGAATTTGATATCCAACATATCAAGGGGAAAGAAAATAAGGTGGCTGATGCACTCAGCAGAAAAGTGCACAAATTACATGTTGCAGCCATTAGCATGTACCGGACTGAGATGAAAGACATAATTTTAGAAGCTGCAAATACAAATTTGTAGTACAAAAGTCTTGTAGCAAATCTACAGCAGCGTGAGGGACCACAGACCAAGGAAAGTTACACCTTGGGAACTGATGGTTTACTTCTGTATAAAAACAAAGTGTATGTACCCAATGTCCGAGAATTGAAGCTGGCAATTCTAAAGGAGATGCATAGCGTGGCTTATGTTGGACATCCTGGATATCAGAAGACTATGGCAGCAGTCAAAAGCCATTATTTTTGGTCGGGTTTGAAGAAAGAAATCGTTGAATACATCGCTAGATGTATGGAGTGCCAAAAGGTTAAGGCGAAGCATAAGCACCCAGTAGGGTTATTGCAGCCTTTACCTATTCCTGAATGGAAATGGGATGTGGTAACAATGGATTTTATCATAGGATTACCTAGAACAAGCAAGATGTATGATTCAATCATGGTGGTGGTGGACAAGCTTACTAAAGCTGCCCATTTTATTCCACTAAAAACCACCCACAGGGCAGCTGATGTTGTTGATATGTTCTTAAAAGAAGTTGCACGCTTGCACGGAATTCCTAAGACAATTGTGTCTGATAGAGACCCGAAATTCACTTCGAATTTCTGGAAAGGACTGTTCAAAGGATTTAGAACGAATCTGAACTTTAGCACAACATATCATCCCGAGTCTGATGGACGGATAGAGAGAGTAAACAGAGTAATAGAAGACATGCTAAGAATGTATGTGATGGATAAACCATCAAGGTGGGAAGACTACCTGCATTTGGTAGAATTCGCCTACAATAATGGGTATCATGCATCACTGAACATGAGCCCGTTTGAAGCGCTTTATGGAAGAAAGTGCAACACTCCAGTGAGCTGGGATAACCCAGCTGACATAGCAGTAGTTGGGCCTGAGCTGCTCAAAGAGAAGGAAGATCAAATGATAAAAATTAAACATAATATTAAATATGCCCAGGATAGGTAGAAAAGTTACGCTGATAGTAACATAACCCATAGAGAATTCAAAGTGGGTGACAATGTTTTCCTGAAAGTGAAAACTAACAGGAGTTCCCTAAAGCTGGGAAGTTGCGCCAAGTTGGCAGCAAAATTTTGTGGACCATTTGAGATCCTGGAAACGATTGGGCCGGTTGCATACATGCTTGCATTACCTGCATCTATGACTGTACATAATGTGTTTCATGTTTCACTGCTCAAGAAATATGTACCTGATTCTAATCATGTTATTGATTGGAATGTAATTCAGGTGGAACCAGAAGGTGTCCTGCAAGTGCATCCTGTGCGCATATTGGACAGGAAAAGAAAACAGCTCCGGAATCAAGCTATAGAGCTTGTAAAGGTCCAGTGGACCTGGTACGGTCCTGAGGACGCGACATGGGAGCATGCAGATGTTATGCGGACAGAGTACCCGCATCTTTTTGAATATTTTGAAAGACTTGCAGAGACAGTGTGAGTTGCACTGAGGACAGTGCAAAAATAAGAGGAGGGGGATTGTAGTGTCCCCAAGGCCGAGCCCCATTGTAAACCATGTTCTGAAAGGAATTGTAATTATGATTCATAGGCTGGTGAGACAATTTTTTATAAGATGGAGGCTTATGTGTTTGATTAGGCCAGGGAGCCTGAGTGTTGAAGGCCAAGAGCCTGCTGTTGTAAATGTAATCAAGCAGAACAATTAATAAAATATAAACACCTCCATGTGCAGACCGACCACGATGAATGAGTGAAGGGGGACTAATAATCCACAGAGTGGGAAAGGAATTAGGGGCTAAAGGTGGGAAAAGGGGCTAAGTGTTGAGCCTAGGGGCTAATCCTAAGGGCTTAAGCCTGGGAATAATATTTTAATATTATTCCAAAAGATATGTGCATTATATGTTTTAACCTAAGTCCTTTTGGAAGGACAAGTGATTTTCCAAATGATGGGAGGAACGCATGCTGAAGGAACACATGCAGTCGCATGGGTGACAAGTGTCAACCTCGGCGCATGCAATAAAAGGATGAGACGAGCCGTGTTGGGGGTTCCTCCTCCTTCATTCGAACCTGAACTGTCCTGAGCATGAACTGTGTGACCTCTGCAAGAGACCCTCGTGCAATTATGAAATGGGGAAAAAGCCTGTGTTTGTTTTCTGAAAATCTCGGTTCATCCTCCTGTTCTGCACCAGAGAGTCTGTGTAATTCCCTGCAGAAATTTCTTCTCACGCATTTCTGAAAATCAACACCGTGAGACCTTGCCGCCATTGCTGAGCTTGTTTGAGAAATCTGAGTCTGTATTCCCAGTTGATTGTAGTGGTCATGCAGAGAGGGACTGCGTGTGATTTGTTGTCTAGTGCAGGTGGTAATTGAGCCTGTCTGTGATCTCTCTCTAGGTGAGAGAGGTGGATGTTGTTGGAAGAAGTTTCTTCCAGAGAGTGTCCAGCACCAGCTTCAGGCTCTGAGACATCCTGATCCGGCCTGTTGCCGAGACCCAGAGAGGGAGGTTAGCACAAATGGATTGTGATTGTGAAGGTGTATACTCCTGGGCGGAACAGGCATGTGGGGAATGCGAGTCTGATAGTAGTGGGAGTAAGATGACATCCTGGGAAGAATCCTTCCAGATTTTATGTGTTGTTTTCCCCTATAACCTCAGCCTAGCCTAAGATTCCTTGCCTAGGGATGGATCTTAGCCCCAGCTCGGGGGTGACCCATTGCTGAGCGGATGAGCAGTGCGGTCTAAGGCTGGGAGTGTCGTGGAAGGTTTGCACTTGGTTGGTGGATTCTACCACTGTTATAAGATAAGTATATGTTTATGTTTTAATCATGTTTCTACATGACTCTACTTCTTATGTTATCATGATTTCCGCTGTGTATAGGAATTATTATGAAACGCTATGAATCGTTAATTATAACAGGAGATAATATGTTTACTCTGAACTTGAATGTGTTTATTTGTTTAAATGCATGTACTTTGTATAACATATGTATGAGTTATGTGCAAAGTGGTTAGTAGCTGAAAGGGTGCGCTACACCAATGCATTAACATAATGATAGTGACACATGATCAACACATAAACATAACTAGCAACACAATTCGACACATCACAATCAACCAAAGAAATATAAATAATGATCCACCATTTCGTTGAATAATAAGGAACTACCCGCCCAACCTATCTTGCATGGTTAGGATCTCCATGACACATAAGCAACTCTCAAGCCTAGGATTCATTCGATTGATTTTGACCATTTAAGGTCTCAGGGTTAGCATTTATTCTGAGGAACAAGGAGGTGTCTAGATCCCACTAATACAATCAAGTCGAAATCAACAAGATCAATCAATCAATCTTAATCATCAATTAATCATGGCACAAGGGTATCATCAAATTTATCAATCATACATCAACATCACAAATTCATGGCGTGCAAGAAATCTAATTTCTAAGGAAATCATTCATCAACTTTAATTATTCATTGCGTGTGAGAAATAGATATTCTAAACAATAATTCATCAACATTAAATACTGGTGTAAGAGTAAACTAATCACAAAACCAATCCTACATCCATTTAACTACCAATGCAAGAAATCTAAGTACTCAATTAATCACACATCAATCATTACTTCAATGGTGCAAGAGAATCTATTTACTCACCCCTTTTATTTTCATGCACAAAAATAATCTAATCACATTAAGTTCAAGGCACAAGAGAATCATTAATTTTATTTCAAGGTGTTAGGATATTTAGACACTTAGGAGTTAGTTAAGATCTACTTGGTATAATATGTGGTTAGGTAAAAGTTTGTTTCTTAGTGTGTTTCTTTAGTATGCATTTGTAGTTAGGAAATCCGACGGTCATGATATGTTCCCGACATAGAGTGATCTGACGGTTCATACTCTCCTCGATCTTAATGGTCATTGATCCATGGCTTAACACCCGATTGGTCCATGATCTCTATTTAAAGAGCATGGAGGTTCATTTGTCGATGATCGATTGTGAGAAACTCTCTTGTAAAATCTCTCTGTAATTTTTTTCTTTGCATTAATAAACTGCTCCAAGTGGCCGCATTGGCTGGGGCCGTGTATGTTTCCCTGTAGGGGTTTTATCACGTGAAAACATCAGTGTGTTGATCTTTGATCTGGTTATGTGAGTGGCTACTGAAGGTGTTCGTCCTCTGTTGGAATACCTATGTTGTCGAACATGGTATCATAGCCTATTTGAAGACTCGCTCCTGTTGTAGATCGAGATCGTGAAACCGAGTTGTCTCATCTCCATTTTCTATAATTTCCATACATTTCTGAGCTGAAAGGACTGTTCCATTACGTCTGGACCACTCGTTTCATTTAGGAACACTTTTCGTTTCACTCGAAAAGGTTTATGTTTACCCAAGATTACGGCCATTACAGTTAGATCCAGAGGTATAAAGTCTGAATACACATTTTTTAAATTTTTGCAAAGTTTTATTTTGATCTTATTTCGGTTTGTATTTTTTATTTATGGGTTGCTACTCTTTTAGATTTGCATGTTCTCTTTGCCCCGCGCCCTGTGCGATCTCAGAAAATCAGAAACAGATAGGAAAATGTGCATCTTCCGGGTAAGCTAACTGAGATCTAACCCTTGTTGTCATCGAGAAGCGGATTTTTTTTCTTGTGTGAAAAGGTTTTTTTTTTTAGCATGCTCTTCAAGGCCATCTTCAACAACAACAACAACAAAAACAACAACAATCCTCCTTCTGAACATTACAATATTTTTTGCTAGACCATTTGGTTAAAACTTGCCTTATTAAGTAAGAGGTCTTGAGTTCAAGTCTCTCTTTTGTTACTTTTTTTGAAAAAGTTCATGCTAAAAATTGTAAAGTGCATTTCACCTCAAGTATAAAAGTGAATCACTATAAGTAGTTTTATATTTTATTTTAGAGTTATCTATTTTGCATGCAACTTTTTTGTTATAAGGTAACTTCATTGTAAAAGTGATCCCCACTTCTCTTTATAAAAGTGGGTCATTTCATAAAGTAGCTTACACTATCACGTGGTTATTTGGTTACCGTTTATGCCTTTTTTTAAAAGGGCATAACTCTCACATCGAAAGTTCATTTTCAGTGTCGTTTTTTTTAAAACCGCACAACTTTTCGAGATGTTTCCATCCAGATCATTAGTTTCAGTTTTTAAATCTGCATTATCTGCATATTTAATATGGCTTCTATAAGTAATGTCTTGCTTACTAGCAACAACTACTTCCAATGGAAATATCATATGGAAGATTTATTAAGAAGTAAAGGCCTGTACCAGATTACCTTGGAAAAGGAAACAACACCCACTGATGATGATAAGAAAGTCGAATGGGATAATAGGAATGACGAAGCTCGTGGACTAATCGGAATGTCCATCTCTCATGATTTAAGGTACCACCTTCAAGGAATTGATGACCCCGAAGAATCTTGGAACATGATTGAATCTGTGTTTGGTAAGCTCAATATTATTCGAGCACAATAGTTAGAAAATAAAATACTAACCTTGAGTCCAAGTGATTTTTCTTGCCTTGGAGACTATCTATCTAAGTTTAAAACACTCAAAATTTTATGTGAAGAATGTAAGATAAAAATGGAGGAAGAGCGTTGCATATATCTTATTCTTTCTAAGCTAGATAGTGCATATTCTGTGTTTGTATCTACCTTTTATTCCATGAAAGAGACTCTAGATAAAGCTTATGTAAAACCCACTCTTGAGTCCTTTTGTGCTTCTTTGATTAGAGAGGAAGATAAGCTTGTACAACTTGGAGTGATCAACACTGCAGGTACCTCCAACAAAGCCTTAGTTGCCCAAAAGAAAGATAAAACCAAGTATCCCAAGAAGAAAAATCCTCGCTACAACAACAAACAACGTAAGGGTCCCAAACCCGCTTACACAGCTTCAACTCCTAATGGTGACAAAGGAGAAAAATATAAAAGTAAGAATACTAACAGACATTGCAAGTTTTGTGATAAAGATGGTCATGATGAGTCCAAATGTTTCAAGAAGATGGTAGCCTTAGAAGCAATGATGAAGAAGCACAACATCAGTATTGATTCTTCTTCTCACGAACATGCACTTTCTGCTTTTGGTTTTTCCTTCAATGCACCTTCTACTACTACTTCTTCTTCTGATGAGTGGCTTATTGATTTAGGAGCATCTTATCATATGGCTAAGGATAAAGCCATATTTTATTCTCTAAATGAATGTAACACCAAGAAAATATTTGTTGGTGATGATATATCTCTTAGTGTTGTAGGATCTGAAACAGTTCAGGTAGAAAATGGTCATTTCAATGATGTATTATGTGTTCCAAATCTTTCTTGTAACCTTCAATCAATATATCAAATCACTCATTTAGGTGAAGGTAAAACCGTCGAGTTTTCACCTCACCAAGTTATAATCAAGGATCTAAAAGATCCTAAGCATGTTCTTGCAACTGGAATTGCTGATGATATTACCAGGTTGTACAAGTTTGACAACTTTGGGTCATCATCTTTTTCATCAGTTTTTGTTGCTCATGGCAATGACTTGAGCAAACTTTGGCATGAGCGGTTTGGTCATCTAAACTATCTCTCATTGCAACAACTATGTAATCAATAGATGGTGATTGGTATTCCTCTTATTTCATGCAGAGATGGTGTTTGTGCCGGTTGTGTTCTCAACAAACATCATTGGGACAGTTTTGACAAACGTGCCTCTTGGCATGCCTCGAGTCCTTTGTAACTTGTTCACAGTGATTTGTGTGGTCCATTTTCTTCTCCTTCTTTTTCTGGGTGCGAGTATTTCTTAACTTTCATTGATGACTTTTCCAGACGTACTTGGGTTTACTTCTTAAAACTCAAGAGTGAAGTTTTTGACAAGTTTTTGGCCTACAAGGCCCTTGTAGAAAAGCAATTTGGACATCAACTTCAAAGGTTAAGAATAGATAATGGAGGCGAATATGTGAACAATAATTTTACAAGCTATTGCACTACACAGGGAATCCAAATGCAACACATTGTTCCATATACGCCACAACAAAATGGTGTTGCTGAGAGAAATAACCACACATTAAAAGAAATGGCTAATTGTATGATCCAATCTAAGGGATTAAGTCTAAAGTATTGGGCGGAAGCCATCAATTGTGCAAATTACATAGTAAATCTCACTCCCACAAAGGCTTTTACAAATATAACACTGGAAGAAGCTTGGACTAAAATTCAACCAGATGTAAGTGAGGGTCTCAGAAGGATAGCATATGGGATTTTTGTGTTGCATCAACACTGCCCCCATGGCATAGTCACTTGCATCGGTTTCAATTTCAAAATACTATTGGAGATTTGGCAATGTCAAAATAGGATTTGTACTAATCTTTACTTTCAAAGTATCGAAAGCCTTTTGTTGGCTTTCTCCCCACTAGAATCCCCTTTTCACACTTGTCAATGCATGTAAATGTGTTGCAATTAGAGAGAAGTTTGCAATAAACTTCCTCCAATAATGTGTTTCCCCCATGAATCTTCTTACTTCAGCTACATTTGTAGGCTTTGGCCAATTTACAATGAACTCAACTTTAGAGGGATCAATCTTTATCTCTCCACCCCCTACAACGTAACCCAAATATACAAGAGATGTTTTGCCAAATTCACATTTTGACAACTTTGCAAAATGTTTTTCTCTCTGCAACACTGAAAGTATATGCCTAACATGTTGTACATGCTCTTCCCTGGTTCTACCAAAAATAAGAATATCATCTAAGTAGACTATTACAAACTCATCAATGAATGGCCTGAATACTTTTTTCATTACCCGCATAAAAGTAGCATGTGCATTAGTAATCCCAAATGGCATCACTAACCATTCAAATAATCCCTGTTTTGTTTTAAAAGTAGGTTTCCATATATCCTATTCAACAAATCTGATTTGATGGTAACCACTTCTTAAGTCTAACTTAGTAACATAAACCGCATGTTTCAATTGATCTAATAAATCATCAATGTGAGGCAAAGGGTAATGATTTTTTACCGTGATCTTGTTCAAGGCTTGGAAGTCTACGCACATACACCATGTGCCATCTTTCTTTGGCACCAGGATGATAGGTGACCCACATGGAGAAGCACTTGGCCTAATGACCCCTTGTTCAACCAACTCTTGTACCTAATTCTTTATTTCTTCATTTTCCAAAACTAATAACCTGTACATTCCAATGTTAGGAAGAGGAACATCCTGCTGCAACTGTATCTCATGTTCAACTTGTCTCTTTCGAGGTAATCCTTTTGGGACTTGAAATATATCATCATAATCAGAAACAATTCTAACTGATTCATCTTTCAACTTTGTATCACAATTTTTGAAAGTATCAATTCCAAGAGTGTGTTTAGCTTTTACAACCATTAGTAAATATCTCTTACTGATATTTACAATTCTCTTCATTTTCCCTGAGTTGATTAGTGATAGATTCAATTTCTTCCAATGAGCCATCACAACATATTATTTTACATATTTATTTAATTGATACTTATTGTCTTCACGATAGAATATTGATTTTCTATCATACAGATATGGACTCCCAAGTACAATACCATATATATCTAGTGGAACCACATCTAACTCAACCTCATCTATAAATTGTGAATTGATTGCAAACTTTAGGACACATTGTCTATTCACTTGCAACTGATTATCATTATGAATCCATCCTAAAGGATATGGTTTCTTATGAGGTTTAGTTATTAATCCCAACTTATTAACAATTGTCTCTGATATCAAATTTTCTTGTGAGCCACTGTCAAATAGAGTATCAATTTTTGCATGTTTGGAAATTACTCTTATGTGAAAATTTTATGTTCATTTGATCTCATCAACTTCATTATCAACTTTGAAAGACTGAACTAAAGAACTTGTACTAAATTCATAATTTTTACCTTTGATTCCTGTGACTGTGACCTTGGTCTCATCTCTCAAATTAGACCCCAAATCTGTTTGAGTTGTTGCAACCATCTTTGGATTCCCTTTATTTCCGAACTTTGTCGGTTTCAATTCTGGGTGAAGGATCCAACAACGATCCTCACTATGGCCTTGTTTCTTAAAATGAGTGCATGTAGGTTTTTCCTTCTTCGCTGTATTAGTTTTATTCCCTTTGAACTTCTCTTTACCCTTGCCTTTTAATTTTCATTCAATAGGTTTAAATGGTTTTACAAAATCAACATTTACATTCTTGCCTCTAGATTAAAGATGAGTCGCTTGAACACATAGCTCTTCTAAACTAGTTGGATTAAACATGAGAATGGTATGTCGTAAATAACTATGAAAACCACCTATATACTTAAGCAATGTCTCTTGAGTATCCAATGGTATTCCCAACAACAAAGCTCTTTTTCGAAACTCCTGTGTATAACTTTGAACAATTTGTCCTTTTAACTATCTAAAGTTTTTCCATGACATAATAGCTTGTTGCATGTAAGCTAGAGGATAAAATTGCTTCCATAAAGCAGATGTAAAATCAAGCCATGAATATAGAGTCTTACCAAACTTTTTAAGATCCTATTTAGTAATGCTTTCCCACCACACAATGGCAGTTCCTCCCATATTGAGACTAGCAAGATGGATCATAGTCTCCTCATCTATGATTTTTTGTATCCTGCAATACACTTCAATTTGTCTTATCCAATTATCCAACTTTTCCACATTTAGTTCTCCATCATACAAAGGCAACTCAAACTTAACATCAAGCTTTAACAAAGGCATGTTGGACTTATGCTTATGTGTTTGTTTTTGTATGGTAGATGTTGTAGAATGAGAAATAGCATTTGAAGTAGAACTTGAAGAAGAAGGAGAAGATGGTGGTGAAGGTGGTGAAGGAGGAGGCTTTGAAGATTCTCCATTCCATTCACTTTTTCCCTTCATGAAAATTTCTCCTAGAACAAGTTTCTTTCTCTCCAAGAAATCATCATATAACACTTTGACCATTTCCGACATGGAGAAAAATGCTTCTTTGAACTTCTTAGTTTGTGGAGAAGTTTCTCCTTTTGAAGCCATTATTTTCTTGGAAGGAATTAAAAAAAATTGACATTAAATTGATGCTCATGAATGATTAAAGAGTTCATCCATCATAAACCATGCTGCAAAATAAGAGAAGTTAACTACAAAAAAAAAGAGAAATAGACAACAAGAACTTGTTAACGGAGTTCACCAATGTGTGGCTAAGTCTTTGGGCCCACTTCCAAGTGGAAGACCTCTTTATTGATCTTTAAATTCTCAAGTTCTCTTTAGAATGGCTCTTTCTATTAAAAACAAGATTCAGATATGATGTACAAGACCTCCTTATGCAGATGCACTTGTGCCTCAACAATCTCCTCTAAAAACATGACTAAATGCCTCTAAAAACATGACTAAATGCCCCTCAAAACATGATAAATGGGCCATTAACTCAAACTCCTCTTTACTTTCCCTGCATACAAAAGTACCCTCTCAAGATCAATAATCCTGGTTGATATAGTTTTTAGGCTCAATTAGAGAATCCCAACTTCCCACAAAGATCTGGCCTCTTTTTGGGATCAAATCCCCCTCCAAATGGCCAAGAAATCTAAAAAAACGCCCAATCCGAGCCAAAACTATAGAAAAAAGATCCACTTTGTTGAGAAAATCAAAACCATCCCCTCTGTCATGGGTGCACACACCTTATACAGGGTCATATGGATTAATATGCCCAAGCGCCAGCCCCCTAGGGGATGTGTGATGGCCATTACCCCCGCTAGCACCAGTCACATGTCAATATGTAATAGGACCTAGGTCTATTATGCGTGCCTAGATTTTGGTCATAGCCCTGAGTCCCATGGAATTTTTGGCACCGTTGGTTAAGGCTGTATCCCATGACCCATGCGCCCATGGCTTATCCATGTAGTGGAGTGTTGGTGTATGGTTGTATGCGGTAGCACACATAACCGTGGGCTAGGGCTAGGCCCCAACCCCCTTCCGCCTCCGCCCATACCTTAGCCACACTTTAAATAATATAATGTAGACTTGGTACAATAAGACACATGTTGTAGGAAAATCTCCCTGCGTACAGGTAGATTGCCTCAAAGAGATATACTCTTAACTCTAAGACAGAAAGTTCTTAACGTGGACACTGACTTCCTTTCAAATCTATACAAACTAATGCATGAGGAGGAAGGAGAACAAAAGTACCTTTTTATCGACGTTTGTCTCTGCACACTCCAAGTTGAGCTCGAATCTTTCACTCATCGATGAGCCCTGTAGACAAAACAACAGTACGACCACTTCCTACTCTATCAAGATTAGTCCGAAATAGATCTATCTACTAAAGAGACAAATTCATGTGAGATTGAACACGAATTAGAAAGAAACAGGCCAAGCAAATTATATTAATGTGTAAAAAACATTGCTTACAGCTGTAGATGAATTGTAGCAGTTTCGTCAAGTCCTCCTTGTCTACCCCTTGCTCAAAAGATCCATGATCAGAATGATGTCAGCTTCATTGATTGCTCCCTATGAGATCATAGGTCTCTTGCTTCCAAAATATCTTTGTTCCAGCACCACTTATGAGATCATAAGTTTGGTGTGATTCTCCTTTTTGCAATCCTCTTTCACCATTAGAAAGATTGCTTATATATCCTTGGAGAGGCATTAACCACTTGAGATATCCTTGGGGAAGTTGAGGATTTTCCTCCTTCAGTTGAGGACCTGCCCTAAGATCATGGCTAGACGAGGGATTCAAATCCAACTGCCTTCCAAGAATGAAGGGATCCTTCTCCCATTCATCTCAACAACTTAACCACTGCCCAGAATAGGTAGCACTCCCTAAAAAGGGCCATCAGAGTGGTATAGCGCTCCCTAATAGGATTTAGGGGGGCGCCAACGCTTTCAAAATCCATAGTGCTCCCTCAAAAGGGCCAGAGGAGATTTATAACACTCCCAGATAGTGTAAGGGGGAGTGTCGGTGCTCCCAGAAGAGGTATAGGGGAGCACTCTCCTTCAAAAGCTCAGTTTTTGAGGTGCTTTCAGATGGAAAAAGGTTTGTAAGCCTGCTGACTCATTTCTCCTCTTCCAAATCAAATGTTTGAGGTGTTTCAAGTGTTCTTCTCATTTCGTTATAGGCACAACATAGGAATCATGGCAGTATGCTTCCCTGACACTTGCGACACTTGTAATGATGACACTTGCGACACTATCGAAGTGAGTAATTTTTATGTGTAACAGATTGCCCCCCAAAGTATGAAGTTAGAAGATAGGAACTGATAACTGAAATTCTTTGTAGACTTTCAAGCAAGGGTATAGACGCAGAGAACCTGACAGAAGCTGCACACAAACATCCAACAAATATTATGACATGTTTCAAACCCAAGGCAGGCATACCTATGCTTGGGTGATCAAGGTTTGCAAGGTATGGCCGCCACAAAATACACTGCGGATCCATAATTGTATTGATAAAAAGGTATAGCCACTGAAAATACAATGTGGATCTATACTCTTATGACCTGAACTAATCGTAGCCACGAAGAATACACAGTGGATCTACGAGATGACAAGACATATCCATGACCAATACAAAGTGTATCTATGTAACAATATATGTTTCATTGTTCAAGAGAAACTCCATCGCAACCTGGGAAAAATACATATCAAAGTGATCACTCAACCCAGGGTCTTCTTACCGATCCCGATGTAGCATGAATCTAACCATGTGAATAGATGTCCTGATGTCAAACATGGTAGAAACCACTTGATTACCGGTCAATGATGTCAACCGTTAACAAGCGCAAGGGAGATCACCATTAATGTCAATGATTCCCAAGGTACCCTAGTACATTCCAACGAATGTGATGGATGAGCTGGAGTCAAACATCTATGGAATCATCCGATCAGAGGTCAGTGATGTAAACCTGTTTTCAGATGTGAGGAGGCCTTCCATTAAGGCATGGAATTCCCAAAGTACTAACTGGTTTCTAAGTCTAACTCCTAGATAATGTGTTGAAGTCGACAGGAATAGGCTCGTCGAAGGAGGGCCTTAATGTATCCCCCATCAACGAAACGAAATAGACACAGAGATGTAATTGGTAGATAAAATGAACATGGACTAACATGGGTATTGAGACAAGATATTTGTGATGGCTGACTCTCAAGGCGGATACTCCCCTTGAACACTGAGGCACAACAGCAGAAACATGACATGGACCAAAAATTTATGATGCAGTGGATGTTGTGACTTACGTCAGGTGACCCAAAGGAGTGAAAAAAAACTCAAAGGATTGGCCCAGTGCAGAGGTTCAGCGGATTGTAATGCGTGCAAAAGACAAAGTGTTGTGTTCAAGGGCGAATCTAAGAGTTACTTGGTAATGTTCTCAAGAGACTGCTTGGCTTGCTTCTTTCAAATTTTCCCCCATCCAGATAGACGAGTACCTCTTTTTGATTTAATGAGCTCGAGGAGGATAACACATGCTTGATATGACTCACCTTCGGTAAGTCCCTCTTCCTTTGTTTAATGAACTGGAAGAAGTAAGGGTTCGATCCCATATGGGCCTGTCCATGTTTATTTTAGCGAGTCCAAAGACAGAAAACTCGAAGGTTTTTCATGATTATAGAGTCTAGGAAAAAACTTAAAAGAGAACTCTCTCAGTTCCTTTTTCATACAGTTAGTCTCATGAGGCCGAAAAAGAGATAAACTACCACTCGAAAGACGCCCTTTCAAACCTTTTAACGAGTGTGAAAGGAAGCAAGATCACTCGACAATCTTTTCATGTTTAGAGAGTCTGAAAAATTATTAAAGGAGATTCCAGGGGGTTCCTTTTTTGTGTATCCATATAGGTCCGAAAAAGAGATAAAAGTCTACCTGGATGCATTCTCATGTATTTACGAGCATGAGAAAGAACACAAACTAAGCTCAGTATGTCCCCAACATGAAAGCTAGTGGCTTAACTCCTGAATGATCATCAAAGGCTGGAGACAAGCCCTCCAAGCTTCGATTCATTCACCGCCGGATAAGGGTGGATGAAAAGAAGGTTCAAGAGAGGTGACTGTTTCATTTTTTAACAAGCTTGACACAGGAAAAGAACTATGCTTAGGACCTCTGTTTCATTTTTTAACGAGCTTGCCATAGAGAAGAGAAACTATGCTCGTGGTTTTGTCTTGATCATGGCTTCCAAGAGGATAATGATTTGGAAGGATACCATGGCAAGGGACAAAACGTGGTCATGGCCTCTAGGAGATCTTCGCTGGATGGAAGATAATCACTCAAGAAGGAACACATGTCAAGGGTCGTGACAGGGGTAAGGAGATCAAGCTCCAATAACCCTACCGAAGAGATCACCATGTCAACTTCCGGATCCAAATCATCGAAAGTTGAGGTCATGGGAGACAACGCCACATAATTGACATATAGTGGGGGCGATACTATCTGCATATAAGAACCACTTAGGGAGGTAACCCAGTCGGAGTCGATGAATGAAAGTTGATCAATAGTCACAATTCTTCCATCGTGAGGGAAAGATATCACACAGAAATGGGTGGATACGAGAGCTTTCATAGAATATACATAATCTCACCCAAGGAGTAAAGCAAAATCCAAGGGGTCTAGGACTACCATGACATCGATAAAGACATTTTTTCCTCCCAAAGTTATAGGAAACTGAGGAAGGATCCCTAAAGGTTGACTAGTTCTTCTATTAAAAGATAACAGATTCTATGTAACTGGTGCAAGCTGCAGACAACCCAAAGCATACCAAGCAACAGAAGACAAAATACTAACGGACGCACCTTCATCTATCAGCGTTTGAGGAACATATCAACCACGAACCTATACTGTAATCTAGAAAGGAATGTGGGAGGGAAGACGAGGTCTAGTTAGCACACCCCAATCAAAAAGGATGGCTTCGGTACTTGGAGGGGGTTTTACAGGAGGAGGACGAATGCCCCCCGGTACGGTAGAGTCTGTATTAACAAAAAAAACATGGGCAGTATCGGGTTTACTCTCTAGAAGGAGAGTAGGATCGATCGATGATTGGATTGAATCAACCAATGGTGGACTTGGATAGACCACTTTGGCACTCTTCAGAGGAAGAGTGGGACTGAACGAGGAAGGGACTGGATCAGTCACTTTGACATTCCTCAATGGAGGAATGGGATTGACTGGCGGCGAAACCGAATCGACCACTTGAGTTTCATTCTCCAAGGGAATAATGGGGTCGACGGGTGGAAACAGATTGACCGCTTTGGTGTCACTCTCTAACGGGAGAGTGGGATCGACCGAGGATGAAAACAGATCGACCACTTTGTTGTCACTCTTTTGATGAAGAGTGGGGCTGATCAATGACAGAAATGGATCAACTACTTGGGTTCGTGGTTCAATCGAGGAGGAAAATAGATTGACCACCTGATCAACCAGACTGACCGGGGATGGAACCAGATTGACCAATCCATCAACCAATGATGGGTCGGAGGAAATATTACGATAACCTTTTGGAATTTGAAGTTTTTCCAAAAGAGAAGAAGCCTTGTCCATGCGAGGACAAAGGTGAGAGTAATGATTACCTTTACATAATATGCAAGGGAACTTGACAGTTTTCTTCTTCTTACCAAACTGAACATCACTAGTTGACAGGGTATCATCAACATGATTGACAGAGGCCGATGACGTGGAGGACCACATTTCTAAGAACTGGGTAAGATCGGGGTAATCCATCAGAAAGGGGTCACCCTTACAAAGGATGCAAGGGAATTTGGGTTTTGGATTCTTCATTTTAATCTTGTTGACCTCATCAACACTCTCAGTACTATTAACAGTAACTGGTTTCTTAGAGCCAACATCTGATGTTGTTGGGGTCTTTTTCCTTTTTGGGTTCTTCTTCTTCTTCTCTTTCCGTTTCTTCTTCTTCTGATCAACCTGGCTACTTGCTTTAGATCTTTCACTAGGCGAAGAAGGAGAAATGGAAGGAGACTTGATGGATGAAGAAGGCGAAAATTCGAGTTGAGGTTGATGTGTG
The DNA here is from genome assembly GCA_009831015.1 of Picea engelmannii. Taxonomy (NCBI): domain Eukaryota; kingdom Viridiplantae; phylum Streptophyta; class Pinopsida; order Pinales; family Pinaceae; genus Picea; species Picea engelmannii. Next base: position 442,360 of record ML799901.1, on the reverse strand, counting down.
GGAGGTATATTGACATACAAAGTATTAGGTGAAACTGAAACATTGGGAGGATTCAGGATCACCGGAGTGGGGAACAACCAAACCAGTAATCCAATAGTGAGTCCTGGAGGACTCAGTGTGGCAACATATGGAGGACCAAAGTTTCCAAACGAAGGAAAGGTATAAGGTTCCCCAGGAGAAGGGGTTCCTCCATTGGTACTCCCAAGATTCGATTCCATTAACACTGACTCGACCTAAAGTCCACTAAGTAAAAAAAACAACACACGCTATGAATCTGAGAAGCAATCAATCAAACAAAACCTTCCCACAATGAAACCACTAGTTGGTGATGAAATCCAACGTCACGAGATCAAAATAGGAAGGGGTGGGGATAGAGTGGGAGGATCAGTTACATTGGCAACCTGCTTAACAGACTTACACCTTGGTGCAAGCTTCCACGCAGTAATTGTGGATTTACCCTCCAAGGAGCCCGAGTGAGTTTGACCAACGTCTGTTCTAGGTATAGTGAGACTTCCCTTCACCGTCACCTTGTGTGAGACCCTAAAGATTGTGGCTACTAAGGTCACCAACTTGTAGTCATCCCCTGGGAGGGTACAGTCGACAGTCCAATCGAAATTTACGGGAAGGGTATCTAGCCCGAAATCAACTTGAAAGGCTTCCACGTAGTGGAGTCGCCAGTTTCTGTTGTAGGAAAATCTCCCTGCGGATAGGTAGATTGCCTCAAAGAGCTAGACTCTTAACTCTAAGATAGAAAGTGCTTAACGTGGACACTGACTTCCTTTCAGATCTATACAAACTAATGCATGAGGAGGAAGGAGAACAAAAGTACCTTTTTATTGGCATTTGTCCCTGCACGCTTTGAGTTGAGCTCCAATCTTTCGCTCCTCGATGAGCCCTGTAGACAAAACAACAGTATGATCACTTCCTACTCTATCAAGATTAGTCCGAAATAGATCTATCTACTAAAGAGACAAATTCATGTGAGATTGAACATGAATTAGAAAGAAACAGGCCAAGAAAATTATATTAATGAGGACAAAACATTGCTTACAGCCGTAGATGAATTGCAACAGTTTCGTCAAGTCCTCCTTGTCTACCCCTTGCTCAAAAGATCCATGATCCGAATGATGGCAACTTCACTGATTTCTCCCTATGAGATCACAGGTCTCTTGCTTCCAAAATATCTCTATTCCAGCACCACTTATGAGATTATAAGTTTGGTGTGATTCTCCTTTTTGCAGTCCTCTTTCACCATTAGAAAGCTTGCTTATATAGCCTTGGAGAGGCTTTAACCACTTGAGATATCCTTGGGGAAGTTGAGGGTTTTCCTCCTTCAGTTGAGGACCTACCCTAATATCATGGCTAGACTAGGGATTCGAATCCAACTACCTTCCAAGAATGAAAGGATCCTTCCCCCATTCATCTCAACAACTTAACCACTGCCCAGAATAGGTAGCGCTCCCTCAAAAGGGCCATCAGAGCGCTATAGCACTCCCTAGTAGGCTTTAGGGGGGTGCCAACACTTTCAAAATCCATAGCGCTCCCTCAAAAGGGCCATAGGAGCTTTATAACACTCCCAGATAGTGTAAGGGGGAGCACCGGCACTCCCAGAAGAGGTATAGGGGAGAACTCTCCTTCAAAAGATCAACTTTTGAGGTGCTTTTAGATGGAAAAAGGTTTGTAAGCCTGCTGACTCATTTCTCATCTTCCAAATCAAATGTTTGAGGTGTTTCAAGTGTCCTTCTCATGTCATTATAGGCACGACATAGGCATCATGGAAGTATGCTTCCCTGACACTTGCGACACTTGTGAGCAAAATGCGACACTTGCGACACTTGTAATGACGACACTTGCGACACTATTGAAGTGAGTAATTTTGACGTGTAACAAAACATGGTGGCGGGTTGGTACCCAACCTACCCAAAGAGCTCCCTAATGCCAGAGGTATCGAGGTCGATTCCTCTAGCCTCCAACATTCCTTTTACATATGTCAATGAATGATGGGGTGCCATGTGGCATCCCATGTCTGGGCCACATGGCACTGTTTAACCTACTCTCGATTGTGCCACTTGTCAAAACTCGATTGGACCACATATGCCACCTTCCCAGTCAACATGTTGCTTCTCTGCCACATGTCACGATTCCACATCATCATTATGACATCATCATGACGTCATGTTCACGTCAACGTTGACTTTTTCCTGTTGGTTGTTGACATTTTACCTGTTTGGGAAATCGATCAGAGTTTGATAACTCTCACATATGGTGTCCATTTGAGGAAGTAAATATATGGTTGGAATTAGTATGACGATCCAGATGCAATGGAATTGATTTCATCTGATTCCGAGAACTTTCATTTTTGAGCATTTTCTGTACCTGAGGAGTCTCCTGGATCAGCCATGCATACTTCTCTATGAACTTCATTAAGATCAAATTTCTCAATTTATCATTAGGAGGTACGTAAATCCAGTTATTATATGCCATCAATCCATCGATTTCCACTTTATATCCTTCAAACTTGGTATCGTCATGGTGTCTTGTCCTAAATTTCCTTAACCGCTTTATACCAATCATCGTCAAATTTTATAGTTAGAATCATTTCTCGAAGATTCATCTCAATAGGTATCACTGCGAATATTCATGGTCTCTGACTAAACTCATATGTTGCTCTATTCACAGTTCATTTAATGCACTTAATCTCAAATCGTATTTTCTAAGTAATTTTGACCAACGCTTTTGTCATGCGTTCAAGTCATTCAATGCAAAAAGTGTTTCATTCCACAGTGATCTGCTTCTTTTGTTCGAATTTATGTCCAATCAGATAGTGTCTCCACACTATACAGGCATACATAATGGCCAATAACTCCCAATCATGCATTGTGTAGTTCTCCTCGAGCCTTCTTAATTTCCTTGAGATGTAGGCAATCACTTGACTGTCTTGAGTCAATACTCATCCTAAACCCTCCTTGGACGGGTTTGTGCATACCGATAAATCCATGTCCAAGTCAGGGAATTTTAGTATCGATGCTGTCATAAACAACCCAATGAGCCTTCGAAATGATTATGTGCACTTCTTGGTCCATACAACTTCTTGTTTTTCTTCTGCAATTCCATGATCAGATTTGCTATCTTCGAAAAACCTTCGACGAATCATCGGTAATATCCCACCAAACCCAAAAGTTGTGTACTCCTGGTACATTTTTCAAAGCATTCCATTCTTTTACACATCAAAATCACTCAACTGGATAAGTGTCGCATATTCCTCTCAATTGTCGTAAGTGTCGCAAATTCCTTACAACTTTCGCAAGTGTCGCAAGTTGGTTACAAGTGTCGCAAAGGTTGTTTGAGCATATTGCCCTGATGACGACACTAAGGAGGAACTTAAAACATCTTATGTACTTGGTTTGAAGAAGGAGAACTAGTTCACTGGAGCCAAACATCTCTTAACACCTGAAAAGGGCTTCCAATCAAGAATTTTGAGGGTGAACGCTCCTTACCTTGTCACACTCAACATACTTGTCAAGTTTGAATCCCAATTTTTGGAATTTTTTGACATTTCTGGAGCTTTCAGACCCTGGCGCCCCTGACCTAGTGTTGACAGAGTGTCAGCACTCCTAATACCTTAGAATAGAGTGCTATAATGCTCCTTGCCCTTGGCAATAGAGTGCTAGCCTCTTTTTGGCCCAATAACCCTCCAGAACTGCCTTTTTCAGGGTTTGCCTCTGTGTCTCTTTTTGCTGAGTGATCTAGAGAGTCAATTCTTCTTCTCTTTCAACCTTGACATCTGTCTTTTTGAAGAATAAACACCTTGTTGATTGGATCTTACAGCCTTATTCACTATTTTCATTGAGTTTTTCCCTGTTGAGTGAAATTCGAAACCTATGCATTGTTCTTTTCTCCTCATCAGCTGAGTAAAAATCTTGGTGAAGGTCATCAAAGGCCTACAGACCTCTTTATATCGATTTTAGTCAAGGTCATTGTTCTTCAACTTTTTATTTTTGGGTGTGAATTGTGTTTTCTCTTTGATTGTTTTGTTTTCGCTTTTTCATTTTGGTTGCAACGAGAGGGTGCTTTGTTTGTATGACTTTAGCTTGTGCTAGTTTGATTTTCATTCATATAAAGACAATTAGAGAGACAAGCATTGTGTTGAATTGATCTTTAACTCATATACAAACAATGAAAAAGCATGATTGATTGTGCATATTAGAAGGCATCTTAAAAGGTTTTTGCATTACATCAGGATTTGATTGAGAAAAGGAATCGTTTGAGGACACTCCGTAGTTGTGCTTGTTAGTGAAAAGAACTCTCTCTCTCCCTTAGATAGACATTCATCGAAAGGAAATGAATACTTATCATGTTCGATGCATTCTTTGGGTCTGAGTCATAATTCCATTTGTTTCACTTCCATACACCCCTTTTGCATAAAGAACAGCCATAAAAATCAACGCTAATTAAAAATTATCTAGAATTGTTTCTTTGCTAGGATCCTCCACCAAAAACAGAATAGGTGTAGTACTTTGGATTAGGCTGTGAGCATAACTCTCCAAAGTTTCCAAAACAAACAGTAGCATCCTGAGTTAGGGAGAGCAAATCCAGTTATCGTATAAGTTTGCCTGGGATCCCCCTCTCACACAGGGGTTACGCACAAGGTCGCATTCGGGTAAGCTACGGGGACTAACCCTCCATGGTTTAAATTATTGTGGTGGTTGGATCGTATTATGGGGGTCACTTTGAGGTAAATCCACAATTACTGCGTGGAAGCCTTCTAGTTGATTTCGGGCTTGATACCCTGCCTGTAAGTTCCGATCGGACTGTCGACTGTTCCCGCCCAGGGGCTGACTGTGAATTGGTAACCTTAGTGGCTATAATATTTAGGGTCTTACAAAAGGTGACGGTGACGGGAAGTCTCACTGTACCTGGAACAGACATTGGTCAAACTCACTCGGGCTCCTTGGAGGGTAAATCCACAATTACTGCGTGGAATCTTGCACCAAGGCATAAGTCTGTTAAGCAGGTCGCCATTGTAACTGTTCCACCCTACCCTCACCCCTTCTGGACTTGATCACGCGACGTTGGATTTCATCACCAACTAGTATGGTCATCAAAAGAAGGCCCTGTTTTCTTGGTTGCGATTCTTAGATTTTTTAGCGTGTGTTGTTTCTTTTCGCTAGTTGGCCATAGATTTCTTTCGTCGACTCTTTTTCGCCAACATTGACCCTCCACGCTGTTCGTGGAGGCTACAAGGACTTCCTCCAGAAAATATGGAAGGAAACACCCCTTTACCCCCTCATTCTAAAGAGGAATCTCCTCAACAGAGCGAGGTTCATAACACTACAATTTCCCAGGAAGAAGTTCCCATCCCTTTGGAGAATTTTCGAATTGTCTCTGAATCCCCAGAAGCTTATCGCATTCCAGAGGGATACGAACGACAGATCCTCCACTTAAATTCCGCTGGAGAATTTGTTGTCAATCTAGATATTCCGGCTGGGTCTCCTCAGAACCCTTTAGCGAATGACCCTTTTTGGACTGCGGACGTTGTTCAAAGTCCACCACGCTTGGTGCGAGATATTTATGGAATAGGAGAAGGTGCCGACGCATATTTTTCCTACACTGTACCCCCAAATCACTTCACAGGTACTACCACTTTTACAGCCACACCAACCGTTGGTCCGAACATATCGTTCGTTGGCCCAAGGCCTACTATTCCCCTCCAGACAGCCCATTCGACAATGGCCCCGCAAATTCTGACTATCCCTGTCGGTAATGCGGTAGTTAATCAAGCCTTGATTGGCACACCTGTAACACCAAGACCTAATCTCCCTTTTGGATTTAGAGCACTGAACGCATCCACTACCACCACTGCCCAAACCACTACTCAAATTGTACCGGGAAGTTCCATACCTATCCAACAACCCGGAGGGATTGGACTTAGTGGTCCTAACCTGATCGGCAACATTGGTCAGTCATTGGCATCTAGATTTCAGATCCCGGGAGCTCTACCTCAAACTGGGGGCCATCCCCCCTCCGGGGGACAAATCCCATTCGGAGGGAACCCTAATGCCGGGGGCATCCTCCCACCAGAGGACAAATTCCATTCGGGGGGAACCCTCATGCTGGGGGGCAACCTCAAGTCGGAGTCCACCATCAACCACAAGGACAAAATGTGTCCGTCGCACCCAATCCATGGAGCGTCCCTTTTCAAGGAAATCTGCATGCCTCCACAGGACAAAATGTGCCTGTCGCGCCTAATCCATGGAACGTTCCTTTTTCAGGTAACCCACAATTCCCGACAGGACAAAATTCTCAGGCTCCGCAACAACCTCCTTATGGACAAATGCCCAACCCAACCCATAACCCTCAAAACCCATCCGATTATCCTCCACTCACACATGCTTCTCAAAACACTTCAAATCCTACGTACCTTGGTGAAAACCAACCTCATATGAGAGGACCCACTAGTTATAATTACCCACATAACCCGGTAATGGGACCCACTGGTGTACCCCTTCCACACCAACATTACCCACAGGTTAACCGACAACTACCTTTTCTGGCTACCTTGGATCTTCCAGACTTGTCTCGGTTAATGAATGATCCCATTTATCATTCTCCGGTTTGGCCAGCTATTTCAGCAAAACTTCCTTCTGATATCCCAAAATTCGACGGAAAGTCCGGAGAAGACCCAAACAACCACGTGATGAATTTCCATTTGTGGTGTTCATCCAACTCCCTCATGGACGACTCTATTCATTTGCGTCTTTTCCAACGAACACTTACGGGTTCCGCAGCAAAATGGTATATTGAATTACCACGCACATCTTTTCATGATTTCAACTCCCTCGCCATGTCATTCCTCACACACTTCCAACTGCCCATTCAATACGAGATGGGTACTGAACTATTAACCTCCCTTCGTCAGACAACTTCCATACACATCTCCGATCATATCCATGAATGGAGATGACGATGAAGGCTAATCAAAGCGGTCATCCCCGACCAATTATTAGAGGAATGGTTCATGAAATCATTATTACCCCAGATTGCTCGTGATGTTGCCATGGGTAGTGTGGTCACCGAGGAAGAATCCATCGCCCGAGATTAGTACTTAGACTTAGTCTATTCACAATCTGGTACTCTGTATGAGTTGATACCGAATGCTACCCGTGCCACTAACGATCCATCCAAACCATTGACTGCTTCGCATGCGGATGGAGTTATTGGCTCCGTCAAAACCCAATCTACCACACAGTCCACTGGAACGACTCAGCGGCCCGCTTCGATGGCTGCTCCCAGTTCAAATGCACCCTCTTCTACCCCCACCCAAACTTAGGTCTCTGATGTGAATGCAGTCCAATCAACCCCTTCACAACAACTTGGGGGCAAGAAGAAAGTGAGAAACAAAACAAAGAAGAACAATAACAACGAACAACCCAAAACCCAACTGCAAACCCCTGCTGCCGGAAAACAACCACAGCGCAAACCAAAATTCCCATGTCTCATTTGTGGTGACGATCACTACACTCGAGATTGTCCACACTGCGATGAAGTGGCTAAACTTTTCAAGGTAAATTCGCAACCCGTTGTGCTTACCCAGCCTTTTCCGCAACAACAATCTTTGGTTGCACAAACCCCCACGCCGGGGGGCAGTTCCAACCAACCCCCTGATGACGCCTCGACAAGTGCCCACATTTACATGTTTAACGGGGTTAATCTAACCACTCGTTCTGCGACATACGACACCCTAGTTAAACCCGACAAGTTGAAGACTGCTAATGGTTCTTCGTCAGATCCTTTACCATCTGTTGTTAATCCTCCATCTGTTAGCCCTCCATCCGGGACACTGCAGATTGAGAAACCCTCTTTTGACTCCATCTTACGCCCTCCTAAGAGCACCATCCGGAAATCCACTTTCAATCCTAACTCATGAGCTGCCCAAAATTACAATATTGTAGAAGATTTGGCCCAAGCCCCGTGTGCCATGTACGCATTGGAAGTTTTACAACACTATCCTAACCAACGTAGGATGCTCTTAGCTTCTATTGGCGCTTTCGATCCTGAGTCATCAAACTACATCATGTTTAACCTAGATGATCATCAACCGCAACTCTCCCAGCAACTAGCTTTCCAAATCGATGTTGTTGTTCACAATCAACAAATCCACCGAACTATACTGGATGAGGGAGCCTCTACCTGTGTCATGTCTCTAGCCTGTTGGAAAGGCCTAAAATCACCAACCCTTAACAAATCCCCCATGATGTTATGCACTTTCTATGGATGAGGTTTCCATCCTCACGGATTACTGCAATCCCTCGTCATTCAATTGGGCGGTAAAACTATTACTGTTGATGTCGAGGTGGTCGATGCTCCCCTCGATTACAACCTCTTACTTGGAATAAGTTGGTTCTACGCTATGATTGTTGTCGCCTCGTCGGTGTTTCGATGTGTACAATTCCCTCATCAAGGAAAAATTGTCACCGTCGATTAACTTGACTTCTGTACACCTGATGCTCGCATCCCTGCCACCAACAACATTCCTTTTTTGGGAGACCACCTAGTTACGTATGAAAGCATTGGTGTTGGCTTATTGAAAGATTCTAGCCTCATGGGTACTTTCCCTACACCACTTCTAGTTACTGCACACGACATTGCTGCCGTCAACATGATCTCGACTATGCCTTATCAATCCTTGGAATCATCTGATCCGTGGATTGTACCTAGTCCTTTGGAATTCGATGTGCTCAGTGACACCATGCCACTCAGCCCAGCCGAGGCCGCATATGTAGCTATTCAATCTGCCTCTCCCTCTTCAAACAATTCATATTCATTGGCACTCGACGCTTACTCGGTGCCCTCGTGGTTGGATTCCCTATCATCTGTCGTTGATTACATTTCCCACATTTTTCCTTCGGACAAATCTATTATGGAAATGCTCAGCATTAACGATTTACCCTGGGATGATAACCATCATCGATCCTCTTTTCTTTCGCCTTTGGAAGAAGTGCAAGACATACGATCTATCTTCCCCCCCAATGTTATCGGTGCTCCACAATCCCCTATCCTCACACAAGATACTCTCTCTGAGGGGAACATGGGTAACATCTCTACTACAATCACAATTGAAATTTCAGTCAAAGAAGGTGTCGTGGAAAACATTAATCTTGGTGCTAATTGCACGCTCGACGAAGTGGTTTCTTACACCGCTTTGTTCAAGGAATTCCGCGATGTCTTCGCATGGAGCTACAAGGAAATTCCAGGGATTGACCCTTCAATCGTCATACACGAAATCAAGACTTACCCTGACGAAAAACCGGTTTGACAGAAACTCCGCCCAGTTCATCCCAAGAAAATGGCAGCTATAAAGGCAGAAGTTGAAAAAATTCTCAAATCTAGCTTCATCTATCCCGTCCCGTTGATGGAATGGGTCTCCAACCTTGTTCTGGTAGCTAAGAAACAGGGGACCATCCGTGTTTGCGTAGATTATCGAGATATTAACAAAGCTTGTCCCAAGGACAACTACCCGACTCCTTTCATCGATCAAATCATCGATAATTGCGTGGGAAGCGTAATCTTCTCTTTCATGGACGGCTTTTCTGGATATAACCAGATCGAAATCCTACCTGCTGGTCAACATAAGACAACCTTCATCTGCCCTTGGGGAACTTTTTCCTACCGAAAGCTACCGTTTGGCCTTAAAAATGGTGGTGCTACTTTCCAGCGAGGCATGTCGTATGCTTTCCACGACATCAAGCATATCGCAGAACATTACCTCGATGATTTACCCACCCATTCATCCAACCGACCTGATCACATTGGTCACTTGCGGGCAATTTTTCTTCGATGTTGTTTTTATCATATTCGCCTGAACCCCCATAAATTCATTTTCGCTGTCGAATCCGGCCGACTCCTTGGTTTCATCGTCTCCAAAGACGGGATCAGGGTGGATCCCTTAAAGATCAAGGCCATCCTAGCCTTACCCCCACCTACCAACTTAACCCAACTCCAAAGTTTGCAGTGCAAAGAAAACTTTCTCCGTCGTTTCATCTGCAATTACGTCGAGATCACTAAAGGATTTATGCGGCTTCTGCAAAAGAATGTCCCCTTCATCTGGGATGACACTGCCCAATGGTCATTTGACGCTCTCAAGCACGCCTTGACCCACGCTCCTTTGTTACATCCTCCCGAATATACAAAGGATTATATCCTTTACTTGGCTGCTTCTACTTCTACCATTGCGATGGTGTTAGTCCAAGAGGACTCTAACGGCCAAGAACACGTGATTTATTATCTGAGAAAGAGTTTATCCGGGCCCGAACTCAGATATTTGCATGTTGAGAAACTGGCTATGGAATCCGTCATTGATGTCCACATATTCTGCCACTACATATTATTACGCACCACCACGATAATCGCAGACTCCAACCCCATGTACCATGTCTTGACGCGTCAAGTACTTGGGGGAAAATATTCGAAATGGATCGTTATTCTTCAAGAATTCGATCTCGAGTTTACGAAGGCTAAAGCCAAAAAATCCCTGGTGTTTGCCGAGCTTATCTGTGCTCTCCCAGGTGCCGATGAAAACATTGAACCTAGAGACTCTCTCCCCGATGAGTCTCTCTTCCTCATCAGCACCTCTGCCCCCTGGTACAGAGACATTCTCCTCTACCTTCAAACTCAACGTTTTCAGCCCAACATCTCTCGCGAAGAGCGTCGACGCATCCATCACCACTCTCGCCGTTACCTTATCCTCGACGACACTTTGTATCGTCATGGTATTGACACTATCCTTCGGCGATATCTGATTCATGAAGAGGCTGAACGCGTTTTGAACGATTTTCACCTTGGCTCTTGTGGCGGTCACCTCTCCGGGATGGCCACAGCCCGAAAAATCTTACCTACCGACTACTTTTGGCCTTCGATTTTCAAATATTGCATCGAGGCCGTCAAAAAATGCCCACCCTGCCAAATCTTTAACAAGAAGGCACGCACCCACCCTACTATGTTGCACCCCATTATTGCCATCGGCCCCTTTTCCAAATGGGGTATTGATTTCATGCAGTGTAAGCCTACCTCAGCCAAGGGGCATAGTTACATCATCTTCGCTGTCGACTACTTCACCAAATGGGCTGAGGCTATGCCTACCTTCCTGAATGATGGTCGTACCGCAGCTCTATTCCTCTTTAACCACATCATTACTCGTTTTGGTGTACCACGTGCCATCGTCACCGACCATGGTGCACACTTCAAAAACTAGATGATGAGCGAGTTACATGTCAAATTGGGTTTTCACCATGAAAACTCATCCCCCTACTACCCTCAAGCGAACGGGCAAGTTGAGGCTATCAACAAAGTCCTAAAAGCCATGATCCAATGCATGGTAGGAGAAAACAAAACATCATGGCATTTACAACTGTTTCCTGCTCTCTGGGCCTATCGCACTTCGGTGAAAACCTCAACCAGATTCACGCCTTTCCAGTTGGTCTATGGAATTGAAGTCGTCCTACCAATCGAGTGTGAAATTCCATCACTCAAATTGAAAGTAGAACTCCTGCCCCATACTTCTGTGGAAGAAGAACGATTCTTGTACCTATCCAAGCTGGACGAAACATGCCGTGATGCTGCTCTCATTAATGAGGCACATCAGAAACGAATCAAGAGTCAATATGACAAATCTGTCCAACCTCAAGCCTTTGCAGAAGGAGACTTAGTCCTCGTTTATGACCAAGCACACGATAAATTGGGAAAAAGAAAGTTAGAACCTATGTGGGACGGTCCTTACATCATGAAGCGTGTTTTACACATAGGTGCTTATGAACTAGTAGATCACGATGGAGTTTCCCTGGGAGAGCCCTGAAATGGGCTTTACCTTAAAAAGTACTATGCCTAGATCACCTAGCATCTGTACTTTGTACACTATTGTATTTTAGTTTGGTGTGTCTTTTTCTCTCACGTGCTCGAGTCTTTACCGTTTCCACTCATGACTGTACTATGTTTTCATGCGTAGATGACGTCTACCTTTCCTATCTTTTTTGGGTTCGCGGATGGTGCCAGCTGACATACCCGGAACATTGCTTCGACAACATGGGTTATTTATCAGTTTGATGAGGTGGTGAGTTCAGGAGGCATCTGTTTAGGACCAGCAACCAACAATATGGTAGAATACCATGCTGTCATCAGACTGTTGACCCAAGCCTCCTCCCTAGGTATCTCTCGTATCATTATTTACTTAGACTCCCAACTTGTGGTTTATCAATTCAACCGCATCTACGCTATCCGTAGTCCTATCCTGCTACGTCTACACTTGCAAGTTCTCCATCTTGAACGAATGTTTGATTACATTGAATATAGACACATTCCAAGAGAACTTAATAGTGTTTCAGTTTCGTTAGATAATTATATCATGGATCGGTATTTAGCCCACAGATAAGATTCAAGGAAAGCAAAAACTGTACATTACATGTAAATTAAAACACATCACAGACATCATCATGTACAAATCATCGACATCATAAAAACTTGAAACTGTATATATATATATGGCGTGACTGAAATGTTTGTTTTACATCAAAAAGTGTGTAAAAGGGCACAATTTTAGGTCTGTTCACCCATACAACATCGCCTCACAAGGAATACAAAACAAATGATCACAGGGAGACTCTAATCTCCCTGCACTGCGTTGTGTTGTGAGTAACATACTACTACATGCACTACACGCCTCAATAGAGAATTGATATTCTCTGGTACCCCTACAGTGTGTCGTTGCAGATGTAAAGGCACTTCCCCCCTCTGTAGAGGAGGGATGCCCATCGTAAGGCCTTGAAGGTTCCTTTCGACCTCTCGGAGACCCATAACTGGTACCACTGGATCTGCTGCAACTGGGGCACCTCCACGATGCCCTAGTACTGGTATATCAACTGGGCGTACTACTCCCTTTTCTGCATGTTGTAAACAAAACATCTGTTAAAACTCTTTTACATACCCAAAAAAATGCATATACATCAAAAACTTAAAAAGAAAAAACTAGACGAGGTATGGCTCAATCTCTTACCTGACTCATCCCAGTCTTCCCCCATGGGAAAAATCAAGTCCATACTCCCACGAAATTCTACATCGGCATAAGGGAAGTCCTCTATCCAGAGGAACTGTCGTCTCAGCTAGGCAAAGAAATCACCAGTGAAGTGGAACTCTGACTCTGAAACTAGTCTTGGAGACAGACTAGTCCACCTCTCCATCCGAGGTTCGTCCACTGGGCGTACTGCCAATGCTATCTGAGGCTGCATCTGAGGGATGTGCTCTAGAAAGAACG
>ML799901.1:405787-419596 GCA_009831015.1 Picea engelmannii | reverse complement strand
CTTCTTGACCAAACTCTTCCTCAAGTTGGTTTAAATCATTGGTTCTTTCCTTGAGATGATCCATCAATATATTTTCTCTCTTTTCTGTGTCTTCCTTTTGTGCTGCTATGTTGGCTTCTAAACATTTCTTTTGATATTCTAGAATTTCTTCAATTCTTCTGGCCTCTTCTAGTTGAGCTCTTAAATTCTTGATGACATGCTGATCCTTTTCAGAACCTTGAACATGTTTCTTTTCCTTCATCAATTCTTTCTTGGATGAGTTGTTTTCTTCTCTTTCTTTCCTTAGATATTTAATTGCATTGATCAATTTTTCTTTGTAATCAACTTCTGCTTCATCATACTCTTCCTCTTCTGAATCTGTCTGACATGATAAGAATCCTTCGTCTTGTTCTGTATCTGCATCTTCTTTGGCATTTTCCGAATCTGCGATGGGTGAAGACTATATGTCATGTAAGTTATCCCAAAGTTCTTTAGATCATGAAAATTTACCAACCTTTTCTCTTACCGGCTTAGGTAATCCTTCCCAGATGAAATCCATTGCTATTTTGTTATTCTTCTTCAATTCCTTCTTGGTTGTAGTCTTTTCCCTTTTTGAACTATCATATCCTGTAACAACTGATAGCCAAATATAATGTCCTTGTGCCTGTAAAAATACGTCCATACTTCTTCTCCACATCTCATACTTAAAACCATTCTAACCATTAAAAATTGGTACTCTATTCTTAGAATAATCCATGATCTCCTTCCAGTGGTTAAATTGTTTCCTTAAGGAACGTTTCTCTGATACCAATTGTTGGATTACTGAGAGGGGGGGTGAATCAGTAATAGAGCAATTTAATCGCTTTTAACCATATAATCCAAGTGTTATATCAATGAAGCATTATCATCCAATAACTGCAGAGTAAATAAACAATGAACAAATGAACAATCATACACATACACAATACACCAGTTTTTTACGTGGAAACCCAAATAGGGAGAAAACCATGGAACGATTTTTCTTATATTTCTTGAAGAATTACATTCATTGGAAGCACCAACTTCCTTTGTTTTTACAGCTGCAACTGGAAGGAGGCTCCAACCCCTTAATTTCTCAGGCTACAACCTGAGGGAAGCTCCAACTCCCAAAATCTCTAGCTACAACCAAAAGGAGACTACAACCCCCAATGTTCTCCGGCTACAACTGGAAGGTGGATACAACCACCTGTCCTTGCCCCATCCTGCCACCCTAAAGTAGAAGTAGAATGATGGAACCACTGTCACACTATCATTGTGAGATATATTGTTGTAAACCTGTATCAATAAATCTGAACCATGCATCAACCTGTACCTCAACCTATAATGAACCTGTACCATAAACAAGTTCATCAACCTGTAATCAACATGTACCATAAACAAGTGCATCAACCATGCACCAATCTGTAATCAACCTGTACCATAAACAAGTGCATCCAACCATGTGAAAAGTATGTACCAATCATGTTTCAACTACTCATCAACTATGACTCATCAATATGTACCAACATCATCAACTATACACCTCATGTATGTGTCAACTCATCAACTACTTGTCTCAACCATGTATTCAACATGTGCCACAACCAAAAGCCCTCATCAATTTCATCATCCAAATCTGATTTATAGCTCTGTAATAGACCTGGTGTATATGATCACATTCCTGCAAACCTTCCTTAACTTTATAAACACGAGACTATCATTTTCATCAAACTTTTCTTTAGTCTCACATGCCTCGTTTTGGATTAGTCAACAACCCTAACTTGAAGTAATCATAACTTTGAACCTATAATGTATAAAGATATGAAACTGATACACAATGTTCATCATTGTGTTTTATGAAATTCCTACAAGTGGCACTGCTTGGAACCTCTCAGAAAAGGAGTTATAGAAAAAATGGCATACCTTGTTGAATTCTGTCTTATTCTAGAGAGCGACCTTGTAGAGCGTGCCCCGCACAAAATATTTGATGAAATGATCCGAAACTATTGAAAAGAATACTATAGACTGTAACCTAACCAACACATTTGGTCTGACTAAATTTAGATCCGTTATGAAGAAGTTATGACGTTTTTACCCGAAACACCTGATTTTGACTAGTTTCAGGACTGGTCACAAACCCTATTTTCCACAGAGTGTAACTCCAAAAATACAACAACTCACAATCTGAATTTTTAACCACATATACTTGGATGTGTTTTAACACTTTCATAGAAATTTCAGGATCTGAATCATTATATAAAAAAAGGTTTAGCGAAAATGGTGAGATGACCTGAAAATAACATACCTTAGAAAGCACCATCAAAAGAATTTATCCTTCCTTGCATTTCGGCCTTCATTTCTTCACTTTCCTCAGAATTTCGGCTTAGATATCATTTGTATACCTCAGACACCTATAGATATTCAATATGCTCAAGTGTGTTTCAAATGAGAGAGCCTTGCCTCTTATTTATACTCTCCAAGTAGCTTCCTTAAAAGGCATCTTCTAGGTCACTTGGCCCCACTTTCCTTATTTTAGGGTTGGATCCACTTCTAATTTCTCCATTAAAATTATTATTGAAATAATTTATTTTGTATTCACTTTTAATAATAATACACTCATCACTTCACTTTATTATGTACCTTTTAAAATCTCTTAAACCACTTTGATTACTTTGACCTTTTGGGGCTTCTAGATGACATATGAGGGTCCTCCAACTTCTTAAGGCCATAACTCTCCAACCGTGAGGAGTTATGTGACGTTCTACATACCACCAGAAATGGAATGACATGTACTATCCATATAGAATAGTATTATCTGAAAATATATCATAACTCATACCATTTCCCATCAAACAAACTTGGGTCGATTACCCAAGCCTAGGGTCTCCAACTTCTCATGGCCATAACCCTCTAACTGTGAGGAATTATGTGACGTTCCACATACCACCGGAAATGACATGAAAAAAAATATCCATCTAGGATATTTTCCCTGACAAATTCACTTTCCTTCATCTCATTATTCCACAATTAAGCATGTGTTCTCTTACTCCACAAAGCATCTTCCCGTGAGGGCTTTCACCATAAGGGGACCACTTTGGAGTTCATCCATATTTACTTCTTATCAACCATGAAAAAATAGTAATGAGTCATATTTACATCAAACACTATTGGGTCCATTACCCAAACCTTTGTGCTATGGGTCTTTCTTCAAGAGTTGACATCAATGACAACCAACCTTAATCAACAAACTCGAGGTGTTATACTTGACAATGGGAAAAATTTGGTTAGGTCCAAATACATGTTCTCAATGGTTCAATGTGTGGAAAAATAAATCCCTGTAGAAACTAAAAAGGATTTAAGAGGTAACGAAGGTCCACAAAAAAATAAGACATCAAGCTAATTAAAACCTAATTAAGAATTTAGGGATTTCTTAACATACAATAAAATATTTGATCTTGTGCTTAGATTAAAGAAGGTTTTCAAATATTATAAGTAAAATATAATATTTCTATCTTGGATTCCTCATATTTAATAAATTTCAATTCATGATCGACAGTTATAGGCTAGACCAAGGGCATCTTCAGCGACGAGTTCTGGTCTTACACCACGTAGAAGGAAATTCTCCCTTAAGGAATAAAACATTGCAGAGAATTAAGTTGTTTTCATCCTAACAATGAATTTGTGGCTGTAAAATATTTTGTTCTCCTTCCAGGAATAAAAACATTGTAGAGAAGTAACTTGTGTGCATCCTAACAATGAATTTGTGGTTGTAGATGTCTTGTTTTCCTTCCAAGAATAAAAATGTTTTCAGAGAATTAACTTCTGTGCATCCTAACAATGAATTCATGGTTGTAGAATGTTTGTTTGTCTTCCAGGAATAAAAACATTTTCAGAGAATTTAACTTGTGTGCATCCTAACAATGAATTTGTGGTCGTGGATGTCGTGTTTTCCTTCCAGGGATAAAAACGTTTTCAGAGAATTAACTTGTGTGCATCCTAACAATGAATTAGTGGTTGTAGAATGTCTATTTTCCTTACAAGAACAAAAACGTTTGTAGAGAATTAACTTGTGTGCATCCTAACAATGGATTTGTGGTCGTAGAATGTCTGTTTTCCTTCCAGGAATAAAAACGTTTGCAGAGAATTAACTTGTGTGCATCTTAACAATGAATTTGGGGTTGTAAATATCTTGTTTACCTTCCAGGAATAAAAACGTTTTCAGAGAATTAACTTGTGTGCATCCTACAATGAATTCGTGGTTGTAGATGTCTTGTTTTCCTTCCAAGAATAAAAACGTTTTTAGATAATTAACTTGTGTGCATCCTAACAATTAATTCGTGGTTGTAGAATGTTTGTTTTCCTTCCAGGAAAAAAAAACGTTTGCAAAGAATTAACTTGTGTGCATCCTAACAATGAATTTTGGTTGTAGATGTCTTATTTTCCTTCTAGGAATAAAAATGTTTGTAGAGAATTAATTTGTGTGCATCCTAACAATGAATACGTGGTTGTAGATGTCTTGTTTGCCTTCCAGGAATAAAAATCTTTTTAGATAATTAACTTGTGTTAGTTGAATCCATGAGGTGTGCAGGGAGGGTAATAGGTTTTAGTCAAAGTAGCGTCAAGGAGATTGTCTATTACATCTTAAATTCCAATGCAATTAAGCAATAAAAAAAACTTAATTGTACAATTTAAATTCCCAATGCAATTACAATTTTAAGTAAAATACCATAAACGAAGACGAAGATGAGCCTCGAGATAATCCTCAACAACCGATGTTCCTTATGACCTCATGCTTTCTAATCATTGAGACTTCATCAGTACCTCGCAGCCAACGCTAGCTGTACTCTTCCCCTGTAGCCCCCCGAGCCACAAAGGGGCCATGCAACCATAAATCCTCTAGGTCCCAGATTGCCTCGCAAGGTAGAGCCACCACTCCATCTCAAGTTGGGTATCCCAACTCTCACAAGTAAAACCAATCAAATTTCTGCAACATAACTTTTCCCATAACCTCTGTCTTCCAACTCTCATCCAGAACTTTTGTTTTATGGGAATTTCCTCAATGAAAAATCCCACTTGCACATCTAATTAACTTTTTAAGTAATTAATTAATAATTATTTCTCCCATACACTTGTCACTCTCTCCATAAGTTGCATAAGAAAATTCCATAATTTGTTTTAATTACAAGTCAATTTCTCTCACCCATCCTAAAATCACTCCTTAAATCACTCCTAGTTGTCTCTTTATTCCCCTTATTTCCAATTAATGACTCACGCATTACTAAATCTGAGTTGAGTTAAAATAGGATTCTTCTCGTAGTTAAAATAGTGGTAGTTAGTCTCTAGATTCCCTTCTATGCGTGCACTTATTCTTTCATGCTTTATTCATTTCTTATATTAAATTCCAATTAGGTATTTTCTGCACACAAGTGTATTATATTAATTCTTTAGAATTATTTCATCTTTCTTATTTTCTTGAATTGAATTGCTTCTTGCTTATGTTATTTAATTAATAATTAGTTTTAGTCTTCTTACCCACTTAGGCATACTTTTTGCATAGTCTTAGATTTTTATTTGGGGCTTCGCAATTAGTTAATTCAATCCTTAATTCATTAATTAATTAAAGCCAACAATGCTTAAAGATTTTATAGAGTTTAATTATTTTCTCAAGGTTTCCTAGGCTACCTAGATTCATTGACTCAAGTTTTAATTCCCCAACATGCCTTTCAAGATGCACACTATGCTCCAAGGGTGCCACTCGTCTTTGATTCAAATTTTAATTATGTGATGTGCCCTTCAAGATGCACTCTATGCTCTAAGGGTGCCACCCGCCTTTGACTGGTTTTGGTAGTTGTCCAACCCTTGGAGTCAACACTCCATTTGGGTGACCTTGTGAGAGACTAAGGTCTTCTAAAGAATAAGGACCCTACCTTATTGCATGCCCCTTAGAAATCTCCGCGAGCCACTGTCTCAGTCTTCCCTCACAGGATTGTGAATCTCTCAAACTAGGTAATCGTTAACCTACAATTCGATCCACGGTGGGAGCGCTAGTAGGCTATGACAGGGATGTTTCCACACCTCTCCCTCAATGTCTGGTCTATGTGTGTTACACATTATTTTCGTCATCCCTATGACCGTTAATGATGTAAGCCTATATGTTGCCTTCAGAGGGGTCAGTGGCCTGAGTTCCTGAAGAGAGAAGGGAGAACAACTTTTCCTGAGAAAAGAAGTTGCATTTTCCCTTGTAAAAACCCTGTTAAAAAGGAAGTTCACAAGTTGCTATATAGGCAGGGTGCGAGAATGCCTGATTCTCCCAGGTTGCACCATAGCTAGGGTGCGAGATGTTCACAGGTTGCTCTATAGGAAGGGTGCGAGAATGCCTACACGTGGGAAAAACAAGCGTTTTCTCGAATCTTCTAGAAGGAGAAACTTCTATGGTGAGGTGGCATCCGAATGGTTTGGATCGTACTCGCTTTCATGATTTAGTGGGATCATCCTAACCTCCTCACCTTATCCTCTTCAACTTATAAAAGGAGAGGAGTTCTCATGGAGAAAGTTAGATTTTGTTAGCTTTTGAGCTTTGGTTAGCTTGGTTAGAGTGGTTTTGAGTTTTGCCTTTGTCAAGATAGATTGTGAATACTATCAGATCCATGCTCTCAGAATTCTCAGAGTGAAAGTGTGTGGGAAACGAAGGACAGCTGGAAGGGACCTTACGACATCAAGGCCATGGTTGTAATCTCTCTTTCACATTTAATATGATATAGTAGTATGATTATTTCCTAAAAATCTTGTTGTGTTTTATTGTATGATTCCTTGATCACATACATAGGTTTATATTGAGTTTATGCTATTACTATCACTTTGGTTGGTTGCGTTCTTTTGCAGGATCATCATGGTATGAGCAGTGGAACAGAGCTAGGATGGAGATGGCGAGAGGAAGGGACGTTTAAAAGGTATGTCACTCATCCCTCTTTAGTTAGTAAATTCAATATCTAAAACTTAAGGAAAGCGTCATGTTCTGGTGTGTTTTGTTCTAGATCTAGGTGGATCAAGGGAGACCAGTTAGTGTCCGCACCTACCGATTAGTCTGATAACAAAATTGGCAACTCCACTAGGGAGCATATTGTTTCCTAGTTAGTCTAGTTTCCCTTGCTTTGATTGCTTGTTTTCTTGTCTCTGAGTCTATGGGAGATCCATCTAGACTCTCTGGATCTGAAAGTTCACTCAAATTTAGTCCTCTTTCAAAAAAATTCTTGTTTATAGGCATTCTCGCACTGTACCCTTTAGTGGCCTGCGAGAAACACCTGAGTTCGCACCCTGGTGTTAAGTCCAGTGCGAACCCCTCACAGTCAACCTTTGTTCAACCTGCGAGAATCTTTGATTCTCGCACTGTAATACATTGCTAGCCTGCGAACATGTTTGTTAAAATTTTTGGATTGGGTCTTGTCATTTTTTGATGCCCAGTTTTTCTTTGAACAGTTGGATTGAACTTTTCGAGCCTATATTGATCTGTTTACAGTCTTCTTGACATTCTTTGAGTTTCTTTTATCCATCTTTGCTTTGTTTGGTTTTGAAGGATTAGTCTCTTGCTTTGAGTGTATTTCAATTACAAAGCGTGTGTTTTCTTTAGAATTGTTTAAGGAAATATGATATTTCTTCTGAATAGTTCGCTTTAAAAGAAAACTTCTAGTTTGGGTTTCTTTGTTTTAAGAAAGTTCATTATTGTTTTTAGTGAAATTTTTGAAACAAAAAGAGTTAATTTCTTGCTTTATATTAGATTGGGGGCATCCTTGCATTTGAAGTAGCGAAATTGCATGATTCTTGGCATTTTTGTTCAGTACCTTTTTCTTATTTCTTGAGAATCTTGATATTGATGGGTTTAATATATTTTGGGACATCGTGCATATGGGAATGATAAATGTTTTCTCCTTCTCGTAGCATAGCTTTCATTGAAATGAAAAAAAATGCATCTTCATATCTTTGCATAATTTTTGAGTCAGTCAAAACACCATATTGTCAACGCCATTTTCCTTTTGAGTAACAACAGCCATAAAATAAAGCACTTATAAAAATTGTTTAGACATTTTTATATTTTCTGGTAGCAAACCTACATTAGATTAGTTTTAGGGCTTTGGAATAGGTGAGAAAGATAACTTTCCAAAGCTGCAAACAAACATAGAATCTTGAGTTAGGGAGAAGTTAAATCCACTTATTACATTTTGTCTTGGGAAGCCCTTCTAACACAAGGGTCAATCATGAGGTCGCATTGAGACTAGTAGAGTTACTCACCCTACTTTGTTGGTCTTGGTGTAGAGATTGCATGTATTACGGGGGTCACTTGAAGGTATACCGACAATGATGAGTGGAAGCCTTTCAAGTTGATTTTGGGCTAGATACCCTGCCCTTGCGTGTGGATCGGACTGTGGACTATTTCCACAGGCATCATTGTTTTTTGTGGTAACCTTAGTGGCCTATCTCTTTAGGGTCTTTACACAAGGTGACTGTGGAGGGGCAAGTCTTCACGGTACCTAGAATCAACGTTGGCCAAAATCACTCGGGCTCCTTGGAGGGTATACCCACAATTATGTGTGGGAGCTTGCACCAGGGTGTAAGTCCATTAAGTAGGTCGTCAACATAACTTTTCCACCCTCTCTATCTCATCCCTTTCTTACATTGCTCCCATGACGTTGGATTTCATCACCAACTAGTGTGTTCATTGTGAGAAGGTTTTGTTTGTTTGCTTGCTTCCTAGATTTTTAGCGTGTGCTATTTGTTTTCCCTAGCAGACTCTAGGTTGGATTTGTTTAATGGCGTCAGTTCCCGGAATGACCAATGAAGGAACCCCTGCTCCAGGGGAACCTTTTATTTTTCCTTCCTATGGAAACATTGATCCTCCTCAGATTGCTACTTTGAGCCTTCTAGGTCTCACTATTGGATTACCAGTGTGGTTGTTTTCCACTCAGGTAATCCCGAATGCAGTTAGTGCTTCAGTCACAAGAAATCCCCCCCAAGAGCATCAACCTCATGTTGATCCTTCACCTTCTACACCAGTAATATCTTCTTCACCTTCTCCGCTTGCAAGGTCTCCTTCTGTTTCATCTTCTTCGTCGGGTGAAATTTTTGAAGCTAGTAACCCGGTGAATAAGAAGAAGAAGAAAAGAAAGATTAAGAAGAAGAAAGATAAGCAAGGGTCAAAACCTCCAACCATTGTCAAACATGTTGGAAAACAACCAGTTACTGTTAATCGTGTTGGGAGTGTTGATGATTTCAAGATCACCCAAACAACTCGTAAGCCCAAGTACCCTTGCAGGCTTTGTAAGGGTAGCCATCTTCTTAAGGATTTCCCTAGTCTACACAAGGTTATAGAAGTATGGTCTACACATCCTCGCCAACCCACATCGTTAGCTTCTGAACAACATGTTGACAAGCCCCTGTCAACCAGCCATGATACGGTTGGGAAGAAGAAAAGTAGAGTCAAGTTCCCGTGTATGTTATGAAAAGGGAGTCATCTCACTCACCTTTGTCCTCATATGGACAAAGCCTCGAAATTCTTGGAAACCATGACTATTTCACAACCTCAACTTCCAGCTGCTTACCGTAAGCTTTCTCTGAACCCCCCTATAGTTGATGGAATGATCACTCTGGTCCCGTCACCAACCAATTCGGTTGATCATGTCGTCAATATGGTCATGTCCTTAGTTGAACCCATTGACAAAGTGGTTGATCCGATACCATCCTTGGTCAATCCCACTCTCCCCTCAGAGAGTGTCACCCAAGTGGTCGATCTGTGTCCATCTGTCGACTCCATTCTCTCTTTGGAGAATGAAACTCAAGTGGTCGATCTGATCTCTCCATCGATCGATCCTACTCTCCCGCTCGAGAGTAAATCTGATACTACCCACGTTTTTCTCGTTGATACAGACTTTTCTGTGTCTAGGGGTATTCCTCCTTCTCTCGTGGAACCCCCTCCAAGTTATGAGGCCATCCATTTTGATTGGGGTGTGCTAATTGGACCTCGTCTTCCCTATCACATTCCTTTCCAGATTACAGTATAGGTTTGTGGTTGAGACATTCCTCAAACACTGATAGATGAAGGTGCATCCGTTAGTATTTTGTCCTCTTTTTCTTGGCAAGCTTTGGGTTGTCCTCCACTTGCACCGGTTACGCAGAATCTGTTAGCTTTTAACAGAAGAACTAGTCAACCTTTAGGGACCCTCCCTCAGTTTCCTGTAACTTTGGGAGGGAAAAATGTCCTTATTGACGTCATGGTAGTCCAAGACCCCTTGGATTTTTCTTTACTCCTTGGACGAGATTATGTCTATGCCATGAAAGCTATTGTGTCTACTCTTTTTCGTGTGATATCTTTCCCTCACGATGGACAAATTGTGACTGTTGATCAACTTTCATTTGTTGATCCTGCCTGGATTTCCTCCCTGAATGGTTCTTATATGCAGACGGTATCGCCCCCACCATAGGTCAATTGTGTGGCATTGTCGCCCATGGCTTCAACTTCTGATGACTTAGATCCAGTAATTGACATGGTGATCTCTTCGATAGGGTTGTTGGAACCTGGTCTCTTTACTCATGTCGCAACCCTCGACATGGTGTCCTTCCAGAGTGTATTTCTTCCTTCCAGTGAAGACCTCTTGGAAGCCATGACCAAGTTTTGTCCCTTGACATGGTGTCATTCCGGAGCATTGTCCTCTTGGAATCCATGATCAAGAAGAGAGTTTCAAGGATATTTTTTGCATCTCTGAGGCAACCTCGTTAAACAATGAAACAGAGGTCTTTGAGCATGGTTTTTTTATTTCAAGATTGTTAAAAAAATGAAACCACTTCTGAGGATAGTTTTTTGTCTCTGTGGCAACCTTGTTAAAAAATGAAATAGAGGTTACGAGCATAGTTCTTGTTTCTGTGTCAAGCTCGTTAAAAAATGAAATAGTTTTCCCCCTCTCTATTTGAGTCAAGTCCTTCGTCTAGTATTTGAAGCTTCATTTCATTCTCCTTTGCAGTTGGATGAAACGAAGCTTGGAGGGAATTTGGCCTCGGCCTCTGGACTTCATGCTGAATTTAAGCCTCTAGTTTCTTAAGCTGGGGGCTAAGTACCAACCATCCTTGTGTTATGCGTTGGGAAGTCGCAAGCATAGTTTTCTATGGTTCAAGCTTGTGTAAAAATGAAACCACTTACCTCAAGCATAGTTCCCTCTGGTTCAAGCTTGCGTAAAAATGAAACCAGATCCAAGCATAGTTTTGTTTAGTTTTTAAGCTTGTGTAAAAATAAAATCTATCCCAAGGATAGTTTTGTTTTGTTTTAAAGCTTGCCTAAAAATAAAAACAATCCCGAGCTTAGTCTTTGTTCTTTCTCATGCTCATAAATACATGAGAATAAGTTACCGAGCTTAGTCTTTGTTCTTTCTCGTGCTCGTAAATCAACAAGAATGTAACCGAGTATACTTTTATCACTTTTTTGGACTCGTAAAGGTTATACGAAAAAGGAACCCCCTGGAGTTCCCTTTAAGCTCTTTTTAGACTCTCTAAACATGAAAAGATTTCCGAGTGATCTTGTTATTTTCACACTCGTTAAAGTATTTGAAGAAAATGTCTATTGAGCAATAGTTTATCTCTTTTTCGGTCTCATCAGACTACTTTACGAAAAAGGAACTGAGAGAGTTCTCTTTTGAGTGTTTTTTCAGACTCTATAATCATGAAAAACCTTCGAGTTTTCTATCTTTGGACTTGTTAAACAAACATCGGCAGGCCCATACAGGACCGAACCACTCATTCCTAGGGTTCGTTAAACATACTCCGAGGGACTCGTCCGAAGGATGAGCTTACATTATAAGCATATGTTATCCTCCTCTAGCCTGCGTAAAAATAAAGAGGTACTCGCCAGAAATGGTGGGGGAAAAAATTGGGAAAGAAATGTATCTAAACCTGTATTCCATGGAAGAGTCACTTTTGAACATGACACCCTTTCACTCGCTTTGTGTCTAGGTTGGAAAATCCACTTGTCTCTTGATCATACTCCTTTATAAGATTACAAATTGGTCTGTGATCCCTGTTGTTGAGTCAGTATTTTCCAAGACAGTCGTCGTGTCGTCAATATGTTCAAAAAGATGTCCAACCTGAAAAGCCTTCTATTGCGTCGGCCATTTTTGCAGTCTTTAAGCCTTCTATTGCATCAACCATCCTTGAGTCAGTCATGAATCACTTGTTACTCTGATCTACATCAAATCTTGTTACTTGTTTCATGTCATTGATGTGGGATACATTAAGGCCCTCCTGTGACGAGTCTTTTCCTATCGACTTCAACTCATTATCCAAGAATTAGACTTAGAAACTAATTGGTTCCTTGGAACTTTCATGTCTTATTGGCAGGTTTCCTCGCTTTCGACAGTGGGTTTTCATTATTGACCCATGATCGAGAGATTCCGCTGAGTGTTCGACTTCAACTTATTAATTCACATTCGTTGGATTGTAATAGTGTACCTTGGGATTCATTGACATTAATGGTGATTTCCATCGCACTTGTTAACGGTATAGACTAATGACCAGTAATCAAGTGGTTTCTACCATGTTTGACTTCGACACATGTATTCACATGGTTATATTCATACTATAGAGTGGTGGAGATGAAGACCCTGGATCTTTTCTGACAGATTTAGGTTGTGTTGGAGTATATTCAGTTTGTACTGTTGCATAGATCCACATTGTATGTCTGGTGGCTATGTTCAATTTTGAGTCTTTAACACATAGATCCATGGTGTATTTTTGGTGGCTATGTTCAGATTTGAGTCATATTGTCATGAATCCACAGTGTATGTTTGGTGGCCATGACCTGTCTTACTTGACATGGATCTTCGCATGTCAGCATTTATGCTTTGAGTCATTTGTATTCTTAGTATGGGAATGCCTACCTCAGTGATGATATATTATTGTACTGTATTTTCTTGTTTTTTGGCAGGTTTCTGACCGACTGTTTCTTGTTTCCTACACACACTCGACAAAGTATTTCAGCTATCACGCTGTTCTAACTTCATACTTTGGGGGGCTCTCTATTACACATTATTTTCGTCATCCCTATGACCGTTAATGATGTAAACCTATATGTTGCCTTCAGAGGGGTCGGTGGCCTGAGTTCCTAAAGAGAGAAGGGAGAAGAACTTTTCCTGAGAAAAGAAGTTGCATTTTCCCTTGTAAAAACCCTGTTAAAAAGGAAGTTTGCAAGTTGCTATATAGGTAGGGTGTGAGAATGCCTAATTCTCGCAAGTTTCACCATAGCTAGGGTGCGAGATGTTCGCAGGTTTCTCTATAGGTAGGGTGAGAGAATGCCTACACGTGGGAAAAACAAGCGTTTTCTCAAATATTCTAGAAGGAGAAACTTCTATGGTGAGGTGACATCCGAATGGTTTGGATCTTACTCGCTTTCATGATTTAGTGGGATCATCCTAACCTCCTCACCTTATCCTCTTCAAATTATAAAAGGAGAGGAGTTCTCATGGAGAAAGTTATCTTTTGTTAGCTTTTGAGCTTTGGTTAGCTTGGAGCTTTTAGCTTGGTTAGAGTGGTTTTGAGTTTTGCCTTTGTCAAGATAGATTGTGAATACTATCAGATCTGTGCTCTCAGAATTCTTGGAGTGAAAGTGTGTCGGAAACAAAGTACAGTTGGAAGGGACCTTACGAAATCAAGGCCATGGTCGTAATCTCTCTTTCACATTTAATATGATACAGTAATATGATTCTTTCCTATAAAGCTTGTTGTGTTTTATTGTATGATTCCTTGATCACATACATAGGTTTATATTGAGTTTATGCT
>ML799901.1:383496-394822 GCA_009831015.1 Picea engelmannii | reverse complement strand
GTATGGGAATAACACTCATGATAAAGAGCTGTAATGACATCTCATAAATGAGTATGTCCAATAAATTTAAGCATTCAAAATTCTCAAGTTGAATAATCAACTACTAATTGATTTAGAGAGAAGGTTAAACTTTTTATGAATCTGATATTTTTAGGTTTAATGGTTAAGAACATGTGTTTCCTCCTAAGATCTCACAAGTTCAAATCTAGAGGGGGGTAGGGTATGTATACCTCCATAGACTTTATCGATCAAATCGTTGGGCGGAGGGGGTCCCTTTTCTCACAAACAAGGGGGTCTCATACACCGATTTGGTGTTTGGATTGGTCGTGACCTTAATAAAATCACTGTTAAAATTAAATTAAAAAGTACCTAGGCAAGTGTTTCTCATCACCTAGGCACCTAAGGGGTGAGAAAGTGCCCACTGTGGACCTTAGTCATTTAATTTGTGAGATGCAAATTAAAAGGTGACTTTTTAGAGACTTAGGGAAAGTGGGTAAGTAAAGTGATTTTATCCCCACTGTTGATCTCGTCTAATCTCAACCGTTAGATGAGATGTCCCTTGATATTCCCTCATCAGGTTGATTAGGCTAAGTAGCGCGCACCCATTTGTAGTTGTTTATTCATTTTTTAGAGAGAGAAAGAGTAGATTTTCGAGCAAGAGGAAGAGGTTATTTCTGAGAGCTAGGGCACACATTCCAAGGCAGGAAACCAGAACAGAAATCAAGGAAGCAAGGAAAAAATATATAGGAGGTCGTACAGTATGGATTTCAGGATCCATACAGTCTCTTGTGGGCATAGAAATCAAGGAAGGAGGTAGAATTTAATACTGACCGTACAATACGGATTTACACAGTCCATACGGTTCAGTTTTTGCATAGATTTTGAGGAAGGTACAACCTTTGTACATAGTCCGTACCACCTTTTTATTGCAGAGAAATCGAGGTGGGTTGATGTGTGTGTGTGTTCTGGAAAGTTTGGCATGGTTTTCTAGGAGGTTGTACAACCATTAATACACCCAGAAATTTGTTGTTGTTGTTGGCATGAATTTCGAGGCATCCGTACAGTCAATTGGAGGCACAGAAATCAAGGAGAAGACTTTTACATTGCTGCAGAAAATTCTGGAAAGAATTTTGAGGAGTTTTTCTCATTTCCTATGTGAAGACTTGGCACGATTATCGAGATAAGTTTGTCATTCAAATTTATGAAGATGAATATGTTGTAACATAATTTCTCAGAAGCTCCTAAATAATAAAAGATTCCTCTCTCACTGGTTTTGCCCTTGTGTGTTTTTCCAGGGTTGTTGTTAGACCAAAATTCACTGAGTTATATTTTCTGAGTTTTTATGTGCTACTAATATATTTTATTTCTACGTTAAAAACGATCTTCAGAATCTTCATGTTTCAGTTCTGAAATTTATTTTCTACTGAGTTTAATTGGTTGTCATAAATCTGGGTTTGGGCATTAAACATTGGCTGAAAAATTAGTGAGACTGAAACTGGGTTGGGGCCTGAAATTTTACATGGTATCAGAGCTGATTTGAGAGAAGAAGAAATATTGCACCAAGTCAAAAAGTTGGGACAACGGTCACTTCACCGGACAGAATTTTGAATTTTGAATTTTCAGCAAAAAGGGGTCAATGGCTACAGGCTTAAGAGTTGAGGACATACTTGATGGGGTAGCAAAATTTGGTGCTTGGAAGGAGAGAATGATCTTTTTGTTGCAAGAAAATGAGTTGTGGGACATTGTGGAAAATATTGCAACACATCCTCTGGTGGTACCTACTAATGCTACTCTTCTTGCAGCGTACACTAAGAAGAGTATCAAGGCTAAGAGGATTATTCTTGATGCCATCAAGGACCATTTGATTCCTCACTTGATGGGGAAGTCAAATGCCTATGATATGTTGGAGTCTTTGACTAAGTTGTACCAGAGTACAAATGAAAACTGGAAGATGGTTTTGAGGGAAAAATTGAAGAGAATAAAAATGACCAAGGATGAAAATGTGGTCACATACCTTACTAGATTGACACAGGTGAGAGATGAGCTTGGATATGTGGGGGAGGACATAGTTGACATTGTGAGAACAACATTGTATGGAGTTTCCAAACAATGAGTTGTTTTTGTAGAGGGCATTGTGGATAGGGAGAAGCCTGCCAATTGGGAACATCTTTGGGATGAATTTTTTCATAAGGAGACCCAGAGAGGTTATGTACATGTATTTTCATATACAGGTCATGATGAGGAGAATGTGGCCCTTGCTCCCTACAACAAGAAGAAATTCATAAAGGGTCCTAAGGGAGGAAAAAAACCCAAGGGTGAAGGGAAGAAAGACATTAGAAAATTCAATTGCTTTGTTTGCCACAAGTTTGGGCACTATGAAGGTTAGTGTCTTAACAAGAAGAAGAAACAAACAACAGCTTCAGCAGAGGTGGAAAAGGTTTCCACCAAGTTTGACAAGGAATTTTCCTTGGTTGTGTGTCTATCCACGAGGACCACTCATTCATATATGTGGTATATTGATAGTGGTGCCTCTCGCCATATGACAGGGGTTCGTGAGAACTTGAAAGACCTTACATAGATTGGAGATGTTGAGGTATTGCTTGGATATGACCGGGTGTTCAAGGTAGTTGGTTGTGGGACTGCATCAATTCAGAAGGAGTGTGCGTCTCCCATGTTGTTGAGAGAGGTCCTATATGTTCCAAGATTGAAGAAGAACCTTGTATCAGTTTTTTCTATTGAGGAGAGGGGCTATGAGGTCTCGTTCTATGATGGGCAGGTGCTCCTTTTCCCCAAGGGGTCCAGTATCAATTCAGCCAAATTGTTTGGGACTCGACATGAGAATCTATACAAGCTCATGTTTCATCCAGTGAGAACATTGTTTCATTCTACCAGCAGCAGTGACCTATGTGAGCTATGGAAAAGGAGGATGGCATATTTGCACCATGGGGCTTTGAGAGTATTGAGGGAGATTGTGATTGGAGTTCCATATTTCAGTACAGAGCACCAGGAGTTGTGCAAGGGGTTTGATTTGGGAAAGTACACCAAGACTACTTTTCCTAGCAGTGACAATAGAGCAGCAGGGATCCTTGATCTTATTCATTCATATCTATGTGGTCTAATGTCTTCGACATCGTTGACTGGTTTTATATACTATGTTATATTCATTGATGACTTCTCATGGAAGTCTTGGATTTTATTCATGAAGACCAAAGGATAGGTCTTCAGTCAGTTTCAAGAGTTCAAAGCTCTTGTGGAGAACCAAATGGGGAAGAAAATTAGAGTTCTAAGGACAGACAATGGGGATGAGTATACCTCCAGGGAGTTCATGGAATTCTGTGCAGGAGAGGGCATCATGAGAGAGTTGATTGTTCCTTACAACCCACATCAGAATGGGGTTGCTGAGAGGAAGAACAGGGCCATTGTTGGGGTTGCAAGAGCCATGCTACATGATTAGGGATTGCCACTATTTCTTTGGGTTGAGGCATGCTACACTACATTTTATCTCCAGACAGGATTCCTCACAAGGATGTGGGGAGAATGACTCTTGAGGAGGAGTTTTCTGGGAAGAAACATGAGGTGGGGCATTTTTAGATTTTTAGGTGCATCACTTATTCACATGTCCCTTATGAGAAGAGGACAAAGATGGAGCCCACGACAGAGAGAGGGATCTTTGTTGGGTACAATGAGACTTCAAAGGATTTTAGTATATACCTTCCTTCCTTGAGGAAGACTATCTTGACACTATTAAATTTGATTTGAGAAGCACATAGCCTTTAGGAAGTCACGAGGGGCAGAGAGGGGTGAGTAGAATTCACCTCATATTTAGGTGAGTCCGCAGCAAACTACAGTGACACAGAGTTCAAGGCCACCAATTTTGGTGACGACAGGCTCACAGGTGACAGGGCCACAGGGTTCAGGTTCATAGGCTACTGGTCCATAGTGTTCAAGATCGGGTACTCTAGAGTCTACTTCAGGATCATGGTCTTCAGCAGATGGGGTTGAGAAGGGAGAGTCCCCTCCATGGGACACCACTTCAGAGAGGAGGAAGCCCAAGTGTCTTCAGGATACTTTGAGGGAGGCACAGGGTTCAGTGGGGAATCCAAGACATGCAATGAGGGAGAGTAAACCTCTCGAGAGTTTTTCCAGCTACATCGCGATGGTGAGCAGTATTCGGGAGTCTGGGCCTTCCAATTTTGAGGAGCCTACTAGTATAAAGGTTTGGAGAGATCCCATGATGGAAGAGTATAATTCCATCATGAAGAACGATGTCTGGGAAGTTGTTCCTAGACTTGAGGGGAAGTCAGTGGTGACTTCCAGGTGACTCTATAAACTCAAGCATGTTGCAGATGACAGCATTGAGAAGTACAAAGCTCTCTTTGTGGCTCAGAGGTTTTCACAGGTTGAGGGATTCGACTATGATGAGACCTATGTGGAAGTTGCTAGATATACTTTGATCAGGGCAGTGATTTCCATTATAGCAGAGATGGTTTGGAAGATCCACCAGATGGATGTGAAGACCACATTTGTGAATGGTCTTATATAGGAGGAGGTGTATATTGAGCAACCTTTGGTCTTTGAGGTGCATGATATAGAGTCTCATGTGTGTAGACTAAAGAAGGAAATGTATGAGTTGAAATAAGCTCCCAGAGCATGGTATTCGAAGATTGATGCATATTTGTAGTAGTTGGGCTTTGAGAAGAGTGAGCCGGATCCCAACCTATACTTCATTTTGGTTCGAGAGGATCCTCTCATTCTCTTGCTATATGTGGATGATATTTTCGTTACAGGGGCAGAGAGACTCATAAACAACTACAAGGAGATCCTTGCTTCAGAGTTCGAGATGACTGATATCAAACTGATACACTATTTTTGGGGATTGGAGGTTTGGTAGGAGCTTGGACATATCTTCCTAGGACAGGGGAAGTGTGTGTGTGATATTTTGAGGAGATTTCATATGGAGGATAGTAGGCCCATGACCACTCCTATGATTACCAACTGGAAGAAGCTTCATGCTTCTGAATCACAGTTGGTGGATTCCACTTTATATCTTCAGTTGATTGGGTCATTGATGTATTTGTTCAATACCAGGCCAGATATTTGTTTTGTTTTCAACACTCTGAGTTAGTTCATGATGGAGCCTCGGAGAGTGCACTAGGTGGAAACAAAACATGTGCTCAGGTATATTTGTGGTACGATAGTTTATGGTATGAACTATCAGAGAGGATATGGATTTCAGCTAGTTGGTTATACAGATTCAGATTGGGTAGGATGTGTCAGTGACAAGAAGAGTACTTCAGGGTGGTGTTTTGGATTGGGCTTAGCAGTTGTGTCTTGGTTTAGTCGGAAGAAAAATTCAATGGCTTTGAGTTCTGCAGAGGCTGAGTATATGGAAACCAGTTAGTACATTTGTGAGGCCCTTTGGCTTCGCAAGTTGTTGGTGGGATTGTTTGGTGTGTAGTTGAGGCCTACCTTGATTTACTGTGATAATCAAAGTTGCATTAAACTCTCGGAGAATCTTGTTTTTCATGACAGGTCTAAGCATATCGAGATTTGTTATCACTTCATCCATGACTATGTTCAGAGAGGAGAAGTGGAGCTACAGTACATATCTACAGAGGAGAAGGTTGCAGACATACTCACCAAAGCATTAGGCAGAGCCAAGTTTGTATTTTTCAGGGACAAGCTTGGAGTGGTGAGTAACACTTTCCTCAGACATAAGAGGGAGTGTTAAAATTAAATTAAAAAGTACCTAGGCAATTGTTTCTCATCACCTAGGTGCCTAAGGGGTGAAAAAGTGCCTAATGTGGACCCTAGTCATTTAATTTGTGAGATGCAAATTAAAAGGTGACTTTTTGGAGACTTAGGGAAAGTGGGTAAGTAAAGTGATTTTATCCCCACCGTTGATCTCGTCTAATCTCAACGTTAGATGAGATGACCCTTGAGATTCCCTCATGAGGTCGATTAGGGTAAGGAGGCCGCACCCATTTGTAGTTGTTCATTCATTTTTGAGAGAGAGCAAGAGAAGATTTTCGAGCAAGAGGAAGAGGTTATTTCTGAGAGCTAGGGAATGCATTCCAAGGTAGGAAACTAGCACAGAAATCAAGGAAACAAGAACAACATATACAGGAGGTCGTACAGTACAGATTTCGGGGTCCATATAGTCTCTTGTGGGCACAGAAAATGAGGAAGGATGTTGCATTTAATACTGACCATACAGTATGGATTTACGCAGTCCGTGCAGTTCAGTTTTGGCACAGATTTCAAGGAAGGTTCAACCATTATACACAGTCCATACAGTACAATTTTTTACATTTTGTACACCCACTTTATTGCACAGAAATTGAGGTGGTTTGTTGTGTGTGTGTTCTGGAAAGTTTGGCACAGTTTTCTAGAAGGTCGTACAGCCATTAATATGCCCATAATTTTGTTGTTGTTGTTGGCATGAATTTTGATGCATCTGTATAGTCATTTGGAGGCACAAAAATCGAGGAGCAGACCTATACACTGCTGTAGAAAAGTTTGGAAAGAATTTTGAGGAGTTTTGCTCATTTCTTGAGTGAAGACCTGGCACGGTTATCGAGATAAGTTTTTCATTCAAATTTATGAAGATGAATATGTTGTAATAGAATTTCTCAGAAGCTCCTAAATAATAAAACTCCCTCTCTCACTGGTTTTCCCCTTGTGGGTTTTTCCAGGGTCGTTGTTAGACCAAAAATCACTGAGTTATATTTTCTGATTTTTTATTTGCTACTAATATATTTTATTTCTGCATTAAAAATGATGTTCAGAATCCTCATGTTTCAGTTCTAAAATTTATTTTCTGCTGAGTTTAATTGGCTGTCATAAATCTGGGTTTGGGCATTAAACATTGGCTGAAAAATCAGCGAGACTGAAACTGGGTTGGGGTCTGAAATTTTACAATCGTTGGGCAGAGGGGGTCTCATACACCAATTTGGTGTCTGGCTTGTCTGTGACCTTAAAAATAGATTACTATTATTATTATTATTATCATGGAAATTGGAGTAGACAATCTCTGTCAAAATTTCAATTTTCTATTGATAAAATTGTTTTTTTTAATAAAAATGAATTTAACACCCTTCAATATCCTCAGGACTGTGAAATGTTAGCATTTAATTTATGCAATTTCATCAATTTAAAATGATTCTTTCTCTTTTTTAAATAAAAAAATAAGGATTTCCCTTCTCGTTATTTTGAGGCCAAAAAAACCAACTCATAACAAGTTTAGTCTGAACTAAAGAAACCTCCTTTAATAATTCTATCGTTTAAATAAATGTGTGAATTAATAAAATATAAATGATGGTGAATCTATCCTTTGAGAAAATGTGACGAGTTTGCATGATCTAAATCCAATCCATTGAAGGCTCCATTGTGTGAAGGATATCAGATCATATCTACAACAAATGTGAGCTTTATGAAGAAAACGATACCACTCGAGTAGCATGCCATAGAGACAAATTTTTCAATTTAAATAATAAACTATTATTTGATTTAGGAAGAAGGTTAAACATTTTATGAATCTAATCTTCTTTTGTTTGCCATCATGGAAATCTGGGTAGACAATCTTTGTAAAACTTCCAATTTTGTATTAATAAAATTGTTGTTTTTAATAAAAAATGGATTTACCCTCACAACAAATCTGATTGTGCAATGTTAACATTTAATATATTCAATTCTATCAATCTAAAATGATTTTTGTTGTTTTTAAGGTAAAAAAAAAAATAAGAATTTCCCTTTTCATTATTTTGAAAGCCCCCAAAAAACAACTCATAACAAGTTTAGTCTACTACTTTAACTTAAAAAGTCTAGAAACCTCCTTTAATAATTTTATCCTTTAAGTAGATCTGTGAAATAATAAAATATAAAAGATGGTGGTTCTATCCTTTGAGTAAATGTGGAGACTTTGCATCACTATTTAAATGGAGAATATTAATACATTACTTTTCCATTACTTACTCACAATATTAATACATTTACAATTATGTTGTCAGATCCAACTTATTCTAAACTTGGATACAGTGGTTGAGAAAATCTCTCAACAACCACAACCAATTCTAAACAAACCACAACCGTATCTAAAGTAAGCATTATTCCTAACACTCCCCTTTAATGCTTACTTACAAATAAAAATACTGGAAACATATACAAGAATGTTGAATTATGTCACAATTGTCAGAATTCAACATTCTTCTATATGTTTATGCTCCTGGTTTATGCTCTTTTGTTCTCCACACATTCATTCATTTAAAACATAACTACTTATGACCATCGTTGATGAACTTTGCAGAATTGACGCTTCTCAACCTCCCAAAGGACAATTTCGATACTCAAGTATTCTATGGAATTGCCACCATCTATGAATACACGTCCCTCTACGTTATTCATCAATTATCGGATACGGAATATCTTCAACAACCAATTATACAATTTTATCTTACTCTCAGATCACTACAGGTCACATCATCTTGACCTTATTAAGAACTACCTGTAACTAATGCTCTCGAAGCATGACAGGTCACATTAGCATATAACAAACTTACACATAACTAAATCAGCAATATGTTCTCTCCCGGGGCAAAACGGGTCAAGAACCACTAACTTGAATTATGTAGTTTGTTCAATAGTTGGCCTACTCTTTATGGTTCTCTAGCATTTTATTTTTGAACAACAACTCACTATAAAATAAAATAGAAAACCAAAATTAGTGCTAATATAATGATTAAAAAACTAATATAAATTTATCCCCATGACAATCAAAATCAATCTTCGTTCTTTCGTTGTAACATCCTCGTCCTCAATGTCAGGTGGGGTTTGAATCTCTACAGTCGTTGCACAAGATCTCTTCCACTGCGGATTGAACTAGAAGGTTTATCTCCTCCATCATGAGATTCAACGTTCGTACATGTTCCTCACCATGATTGTCTCCTTTCCTTTGGAAGGATTTGAGTTATTGATGTTAGAGATAATGCTTACAATTGTTGTAACTGTGAGTTTCTAGGTTAACTATGATTGTTGTAACTGTGAGTTTCAACTATGACTGTTGTAACTGTGAGTTTCTAGGTTTACTATTTTTACCTAATCAGATCCACTTGAGTCAGTGATCTGCATGCTATATATGTAACCTCCATTTGTTTATTAAGTAATGAAAACTGTTTGTGTTGTGTGAACTTAATTCTTCCAATTTTGATTTGGTATCAGAGCAAGATTAGAATCTTGCTCGCATTGCTGAGTGGAGGAGGTTTGGCTGCTGCTGCATGGAGGAGGTCCGGCTGTGTTGCTGCTACGTAGAGTCTTCTTCGTAGAGATGCCAACGTGAAGTCGATTTCTGATTTGTTCGTCTACCTCACCAGAAATAGAAGAATCACAGAGCCATCCGTGTGTCACAGTAAGCCATTACCTTGGACATACACTGTTGCATGATCATTTATGCAGATCGGAGGTGAGAGCTGAGATTGTTGTACGCTGAAGGCTGAGGGACACTGAAGCTACCTCTTGTTTGATTGTTGCTCCAGATCTATCTGCAGAGGTAAATTGATTGTTGATCGTTGTGCAGAGGTATCCATAAGTTGATTAAAGTTTTGGTTATGGAGAATAAAACATTGGAAAAATTTAATGGTTTTAACTTTCATACTTGGAAAGTAAAAATACAACTTCAAATGATGCATAAGAATTTATGGGGAATAGTGAAAGGTATAGAGAAGGCACCTACAGATCCTAGACAATTAATTGAATGGGAGAAGAAAGATGATAGAGCCAAGTCCATTCTTGGATTGTCTCTTGCAGATTCCCAACTACATCTAATAGATTTGGAAAAATCTTCTGCAGAACTGTGGGCACAATTGAGTACAATATTTGGGGAAAAGGTTGTAAATGCCAAGTTTTCATTAAAATTACAGCTATTCAAATTAAAAATGCATGATGAAGTATCATTGTCTTCTCACATAAATAATCTAAAGTCTTTGTTAGCACAATTGGCAAAGATTGACTCCGACTCTAAAGTTGATGAAGATGATGCAAAAGCAATCTTGCTGAATAGTTTGTCTCAAAAATATGACAATGCTATTTTTACTTTAACTCAAATGCCCTCTTGAACTCTGGAAGATATGATTTCAGCACTCTTAGCAGAAGAAAGGAGGATGAAGGAAGGTGAAGTGGAAGTTAGTTCACATTTTGAAGTTGCATTATACTCCAAAGGAAGAAGAACAAATAAAAGCATTGAATGCTTCTACTGTCGAAGACGTGGACATACAGTACTGAATTGCAAAACACGTGCTAATGATCTTCTAAATGGAAAACTAAAAGAGTCAGCTAACATAGCTGAGGACTCACTAGATACTATGCATGAATACTCATCCAGTGATGATGAACCTCTCAAACTTTTCTAGAATACATTTATTGTTTATGTATGTTATATATATTATTATGTGTGGTGTGTGGTGATAAGGATGTGATAGGTGGTTGTCTTGGCATTTATATGGTCAAGACAACCACCTATCACATCCTTATCACCTAGTCCTCACACACCTCTCACACACCTGGTCCTCACACACCTGGTCCTCACACACCTGGTCCTCCCATGAGGGAGTTACTCAGAAAAATCAGCTCTAATACCAAAATGGAGAATACAATAAAATCAGCTCTAATACCAAAATGGAGAATACAATTGGACACAAAAACTTGTTTTTCATTACATACTTACACAATATTAATATATTTACAATTCTGTTATCATATCCAACTTACTCTAAAGTGAATACAGTGGTTGAGAAAAACTCTCAACAATTACAACCAATTCTAAACAAATCACAATAATATCTAAAGTAATCATTATTCCTAACAGATTTAAATCCATTAAAGGCTCCATTATGTGAAGGATATTAGATCATATCTACGACCAATGTGAGCTTTATGAAGTAAAATTTAACACTGGAATAGCATCTCATAGAGACAAACAAAAACCCAAAATTCTTATTCCCTTTATGAAGCAAAATTTAGCACTGGAATAGCATCTCATAGAGACAAACAAAAGCCCAAAATTCTTATTCCCTTTATGAAGCAAAATTTAGCACTGGAATAGCATCTCATAGAGACAAACAAAAACCCAAAATTCTTATTCCAAGAGGAAAGGATCAATTGACATCGAGGTTGAAATGAGGACCTTGCTGCTCAAAGCACCCAATTAAACCACACCTTGTGCCATGGACTGACTAAAGATGCTACCTACCCAGCGAATCTTTTTGATATATGCTTATTTATATGGGGCAGCTCCAAAATTTGCTTTTGAAATCATATTTATAGTAATTAGTAT
>ML799901.1:364549-374779 GCA_009831015.1 Picea engelmannii | reverse complement strand
CAGGAATGAAGACAGAGGAAAGTATGGGAAATTTGACCATCTAAGGTTGGGACCTTTAAAAATTGTGGCATACCATGGAAATAATGTCTATCTACTACAGGAACATAATGGAGATATCGTTGGTGGAGGACCTGTGAATGGAAGGTTTCTCAAGAATTATCTCTCTTAAAGGAATTTTCACCCTTTCCATTCATTGTATATAACCATTTTTGTTTTTTTCAATTGAAGCAATAGAAATGAAATCAACAGAAATTGAAGCCCGAAGCAAAGGCCCTGAGTTATGTTGAGTATAATTTGAGTTATGTGAACGAAATTTTGTGAATAAGACATTGATCGATTTAGTTTCATAAGTGGAATAAATCCCAATGGATAGGAACTTGGTCTGTCGTTCTTTGCTACCCCGTTGGGAGGATAGCATCCCTAGTTGGAGCCCATGTTAGTTACCATTAAAAAAAATTATGAAATCAAGATTTCAGGACTTAGCGAGGCGCTAATTTGGTTTGGAATCCTGATAAACCAAGGAAGGGGCTAAATCTGGTAGGGAAACAACTAAATCTAGTGGGGGTGCTAAGGTGATGGGACTCGATACATCGCAGATCACGAGCTCTCCAAATCGACGGTTGAGGATCATCTCGGGGGGAGAAGCTGTGCGGAGGATAATTTTGGAAATCGAGCCGAAATCTAAACCATGGTTTTTGGTTGGGGATACGTGGTGCCACCAGGTACATTTTGTGGTGAAAAGCAGGTTTCCCCAAACCACTTCCTCACACACCCGAAATTTGGAAAAAGTATAAAAGGGTATTTTCTTGGTTATTTTATTATTTTTTGAACACTTAACGATTTGAAACTTGGCGCGACCACCCTCGTTCAACTGCAGCTCAACAGTATGCCAATTTCATGCCATTTCCTCTCATTTACAGGTATTTTTCATCGCAGCCATGGATCCTATCATAACTTCAGTAATAGAGAAAGACACTGTGTCGAATGAACATGCCCTAATTGAACGGGATTTAGACGTCTTTGATACCGAAATCACCATTTCGCCCATCTCTGTGTCCAGAAGCAACTTGTCTGATAATGTAGGAAGGTGTATATTGTTCCTTGAAGCATTCCAAGCCACCATAGTCCCTTATGTTGTTGAAATCTCTTTCCCCTTTCCTTAATTTATAGGTTGGTGCATCGAACAGTATTCACATGAAGAAATATTCGTCGTAAATAAACAAGGGTATGAGGTCATGTGTAGGGTAGAGAGTCTGTCAATTCGATATTCCCTCGGTATACCAGAGTCTTTCTCCACAGTGTCTAAGCCTTTCAATGAAGAAAATCTAATTAGGGTAT
Source organism: Picea engelmannii (assembly GCA_009831015.1). Taxonomy (NCBI): domain Eukaryota; kingdom Viridiplantae; phylum Streptophyta; class Pinopsida; order Pinales; family Pinaceae; genus Picea; species Picea engelmannii. The sequence goes on along the minus strand of ML799901.1, from coordinate 373,441 downwards.
ACAGAGAATGTCCAACAGAAGTCTGAGATCTATTTTTACAAATAATTTTCAAACCAGACCATTTTTCAGAGAGTTTGTCTTTGCCAATGAATGTGAGTATAATGGTCATTGAAGTCCAATGGGTATGTTCTCTTTTGAGTCAAGTCTTAGGTCTAGATAATGACAAACATGTGGTCGAAGTCATGCTCAATTTCCTATTGATTTTTTTCAAATCAGAGTCTATTCTGTCAGTCCGCATCAGTTTTCATCAATTCATAGTTGATAATATCCATAAAAAGATAGTGAATTTTCGCTCTCTAAGTCATTTTAGATATTACACCTATTTGTTGAAGATTTTTCTGGGAACAAATAAGAGATAATTTCGTGAAGAATCCTTTATATCAACAGAATGTAAAAGGATTATATTGCTCATCTTCATAAACAAATTCATGTCCAGAGTTTGTAGTTTGATTTTCAACACCAGCCTACCCAGACTTTTGGATGACATGAGGAGCTCTCTACAGCCAAATCCAGAGAACGGAGTGGAGGATTGGGTACTATTCATGCACTCAATAGTAATCTGGTTTTATGGTTATCATGAATCCCACTATCTATTGCCTATTTTTCTAACCCCCAAAGTATTTTCCCTTGAATTCATTAGGAAAAGGATTATATTTGAGACAGAGAATTTCCTGAATTTGTGCAAAACCTCCAATCTTAAATTCCCTTTTATCATTGGCCCCTTCATTGTCAAAAATAGATCATGCTTATCTCATATTCAATAAAATCTCAAGGAGTTTGGTTTTGCACAGCTACAGGGAAGAAGATATGACCCACACCAAATCATATCCAAGAGAAGATTGATGAACAAACAAGCCCCTTATGAGCATGAACATGTTGAGGGTTTTGATAAGCTGTAAAACCTAGATGTATGTGTTGATATGGAAGCAATGTTGCAACCAACTGAAACACATAAAATGGAAGCAATCTTCCAACCAACTCAAACACAGCAAGTGGAGGCAACCCTGCAACAAAGTCAAACACAACAAGATCCTCAAAAAATGATAGTCAAAGTTCCTAAGATGGGTTTTTACAGTAAGAGAAGTAGTTCAGAGGCCATGGGCACCAGTGATCAACAGACTTCTCTGTTGATGGGTCTTAAAACCCTTGACTCAATAGTAGGAATCAAACCCACCACCGAGGCCCAATTATACTGTGCAGCGTTTGAAGATGGAATAGTTCTCCAGATCTTGCGATCCGGCCAGTTTATCGATGGTCTTTGTGTTTTCTTGTGAAGTCTCTTCTTTCAGTTAGGACTATTCTCTTTTGTATTTTCTCTTGGGTGGGACTGGTATGAGAAATGAAATCCAGTATAAACCAACTTGACAAAAAACCAAATTAAGTTTTAACTATTGGGGAAGAGGCTGAGCTTGGGATAACCCGCTACTCAAACATGCAGACAATGATTCTATACCACAGGCCTAGTACTAATACATTAACCATGTGAGCATCCAATTACTGCCTGAGAAATTAATTATCAGAAAGAAAGCACATATGTAATAAGGTAATGGAAAGAAAAATAATTCATCTACCATAACCATTCATCACATAATAACACAACGATTTATCTTCATCATTAAAGCAAAGAACATCAAAACATTGCACCAGATAACTTGACAAAAGAATTAATTTATCTTACTCATTACTGCATCATTCATGAAACAGGATAGGAAGTAGTTTTTTTCCAAGTCCAATCACTTGCATCTGATGAAAATAGTTTGTCTTCAGTCCAGAAGGACTTCTCAATTCCTAGCAGCTTCAAAATAATTCTTAACAACCAAAAAGAAAGAGTTATTACAACAACCATCGACCCTTCACTAATTCCTCAAGGTCTTTATTTATAATACAAAGTTTAACATAAATTAATGGCTAAGTGTAGTTTAAGAAAATTAAAAATCGCCACATGGCTTTATCTTCTAACAGTTTCTTTAACAGTCAACCCGAGATATTTCTTGGAAAGGGTGACTTTTCTCGTATTCAGTCCAGCTAATAAATAGTTCTTCACAAGTTTGGGCCCATGGAAACCTATGTTGTTCCATCGGAGCCGCATATATTCCTATGATATCCATGCATGTGCCCAGTACTTTAATAAACTGGAGTTCAACTATTGTAGCATCGTTCGGGCCCTAATCGGAGGTTTTGCGAATCGATGCACTTTCCCTGGCCTCGCATCGGTCATCTTTGTGAGCTCTTTGGTCCATATCAAGTCTTGTTTGGCATGCAACTTGACTATGTCACTTAAGTCGACAAATTTGTCGGGGGTGCCGAACTCGGGGAGCCCGATATCCTTCATTACTTTATTAATTCTATCCCAATGCTTCTTTCATTTGGTCCATTGCTCTTGGATTTCTCGATGTGGGTCCTGGGACATCTTAGCCTAGTACTCGGTTGATCGCTTCATGTGATTAAGACTACTTTTTCCCACCATTTGAATGCCATGTTCTTCCTTCTCTCGTCCCTACTGGACTGCCCCAATGTACTCAAGTATTTCTACCACTTGTTGCACCCTTTCATACCATCGCTCCATCTCCTTGCATGTCGCGAGTGCCATGAGAGTGTCCTCCTAGAACTCAGTTGTGTTCGCAGTTAACATGTGTCTTTCCTTCTTGAACTCGTTGTAAACTCCCCTGAATTCACCTTTCAGATACACAGCGGTCTGCGTGGCACCTTTATAATATTCGGCTAGGTGGCACAAGTGTTCGATCTCCCTTAGGGCGGAGACTAGTTCCTTTTTGTCTCTCCTGGATCTATCCAAGGAGGCATCTGAGAGGGCCTTTCCCACACCGATCTATTCAGTCATCTGGGCGTCTACTGTGTTGATTAAGTTCTCCTCTATAGTAACCAAGATGGAGTGATCCAACGTGATCCTTCTTTTCTTTGCAGTCCTTTGAACGATGGCCTTTCTCTTTTGATCATAGGAGATCGCATAGATATATGCTACCTCGTCTACTGGCTCTAGTATCTGTTGATCACCCCATGTGAGTGTGTTTCCCAGGCTACTGGTGGTGTATATTTGTTCAATATTGGGCTCTTCAACTTCCTCTTTGTGCCTCATGGGTCCATCTTCTTGTTGTTGTTCATCGGGGATTTGAGTAATTTGAAGAATAGAGACGTCAGGTATAGACTCGTGAATTACTTTCTCGTTGGTCATGGAACTGTTGATTCCCTTTTGCGGGGATTCTTTCTTTGATTCCTCCGATTCAGGCTTATAGTCCAGATATGCTTCAGTTTCCAATACATTGGGCCCCTTTGTGTCATGGCCACTTTCGCATTATGTTTCCTCTTGCGATACCTCCTTGTCTTGAAGTTCGGGCTCAGGGAAGAAGTCTTCTCCGAACCCTTTTCCTCTTGGACATGCACAAGGGTGTCATGAGATGGCTCCAAGCTCTCGTCGTCACTATATATATGTATAAGCTTGCTCAAGGGATTAGGCGCTTGTGTTTCTATTGAAACCCAACCTGTCCCTGGTTTAATTGTCCCACCCACCGAGGGACTGACCGAGGATGTTGTGGATTCAGGGTTGCCTGACTCATTGGTGTTACTAGGATTTATAGAACCAGGGCCACTTGGCTCCGACAGGACACCTTCTAGGATACCAATTGGAAGCACAAGTGTTATGATGAGGTACAAAACATCCCACATCCTCTTCATTAGTAGCTGGCTTTGCTGCCACAAAATTTCACCCATCCCCTGCAACTTGAATTTCAGGGGAATCCCTAATTTGTACTGGGGATTCCCTATAATCCCCTACCACTTCGATGTATTCTTATGGATTACCCATTTCATTGCCTAGTTTAGATGTTGTCGTTCCTTCCTAGGTCCTGAGAATATCTTGAGTTGTATGCTCCAAGGACATTGCTTGCTCTTCCCAACTCATGGCCTTGAACCTGGTTTTTCGAGGGTCAGCTATCCTTGCCGCCACCTCGTTCCAGTCTTGAGCATTTTCAGTGAAAATTTCATCTTCAAACCGGTCATGGGCATAAGGCCAACAAGATGATACATGTGATGTGTGTTGTAGGACCAGGCCCTTGGGATCATGTTTGCGAAAATGGTCAGTTTTGAACCAGAATTCCAATTGGCTTAGCCCTTCTTGCTTAGCATGCACGGTGTCTTTGACCATGTAGAAGCCAATATGAAACCCATAGGGTTTGAAGGCCCATTTCTTGTATTTTACTAAAGTGGCATTATATCCTTGTAGAATGGTCTGATAGCAAATTTCCCCTAACACTAGTCGATCAGAAACATATATGGGTAACAAATGAGGTGCCCCTGTGGCACCGAAAACCCTTATGTAGGTCTCGTGTTCATCTAAATACCAGTGACCTACTTTTGATGTAACCTTTTTTGCTTCATCCGACAACCTTGGGCAATCTTTCTTGAACAACAAAGGATGAATTCTTGCAATAAAATGGTCGCAGATAAGAGAATAGGATTTTTTGTTCCTATTTTCCCATAATATGTTGAAGTATACATGGAATGGGAGTTCAGAGGAGTGCCAGTTTAAGTTCATTCCAGAAAAAACATTCCTGGCGCAGATGATGTCCAACAAATATGAGGCAATGTAGAAGGAGAGGGTTTCTCCCTCTTTCGGTGTCTGGGATTTTCGTATACAGGTACTTAGTTGTTTGGAGATGATGGCACCCCAATTGAAGTTCATGCCTGAAATGGCCACTATATAAGCTAGAGGCATCCAATCCTCTGAAAACCGGGAACAATCTTTCTCCCCATGCAACCTGCATAGAAGAGCCATAAGCTATATGTATGATTCCCTTAGATTGGTCGTCGGATACTACCCGACAGTCTGGTTCATGAATTTTTTGTCTTCCCTCCACCATGATGCCATGATTTTGTTGGTGTTGTGTGCTGCATAAAAACTTACAACGAAATGAGTGCTCAACTTTTCTTATGCTCCCTGAGCTTGTAGTAACTCTGGACCTTTGAAGGCAAAAAACCCCAATGCATTTGTCATTATCGTTATTAATCACACATTTTTGTGCATCAGTGTGGTCAATGAGCCACTTTAGGAGCTCAATGCAAGGAAACACTAGAGTTCGGATTTCCACCATGTGCAGATAATCCCTACAGATATTTGGGAGGACATCATCATCGAGCTTCCTTGTATTAGGATCACTGTGCGGGGTATACTCGAGGGGTTCCTCCTTTTTTATTTTCTTAAACAATTCTTCGTAGTGAGGAAATGTTGTTTTGGCTCTAATGTTTTCCTTTGTGTCTCTGAAGACCGGGGGCTGGACAAAGGCCTTCTTGGTTTCTATCTTAATGATGGGCACCGGCTTGGGAGAAAATTCTAATTTCCTGCAACTGTTGGGGAGGAGCCCTCTCCTTATTTTGGTTCTTGCAGCTTTGGCGCTCTTGGGGATGTCCTGGTGGAGGGTTTCTTCAGAGGCATTGTTCCTGCAATTAAAATGGCCCTTTAAACATGTGTACAGAGCAATGTTGGGTGGGATCATAAAAAAAAAATGAAGCGTAAAACACCACATGCGGATACATACCTGTAATGCTTGTTAATATAGTTGTTTAATACTCAATGAACTTTGGATGTCTTCTCCGGATTGTTAGCCTTGCTCTTCTCTTTGTTCTGAAATCCTTGCCGCGCATAATAGGTTCACACACAATGACTCAAAAAAATAAAACTGAAGAGATTTTATCTGTTGTATCAATCAGTTAATACGAGTAATGAATGCAATTCAAAATAAACTATCGTCGGATTTCTGCGAGTAAATTCTAACTGGTTGAAAGTGGAGGCACGAAGGAAGATGCATTGTATCGACAGGCTTAAACAATCTCTTTTGATTCACGCACGAATTAGAAACTAATGCATGATCCACAAATTAACTAACATTTTAAATGTGTCATACCTAACAAATCTAAGGGTTAAAACATCTCATCACGTCGTGTCTCTATGACGTGTAGATCAGGGATCGGATACTACCTTTTTTCATAGCTCTACTGGTATCCTCCTAATAAAAACTTATGACGCTGATGATATCGAGGATCAGTGATCAGGGAAAGTTCAAGTGTTCAGCTTCTTGGCGGGTTATCGTCTTCGTAACCTTCTATTGCCGAACACGTTTCGGGAGTCGGTGGTCGGCGATACCACTTTTATCCTTGCATGACGCTTACTTTTCATTTTCTTTCCGAAGCCGAACAGATTGGTCTTTGGCGTTATTCCTGCCAAAGCTTATTCGCAGAAAAGAGAGACTTTCGTCCACCAACGTCGATGAAGATCAACGCGTGGCTATTTTGAATTTCTCAAGTGATTTTCATCACCTTTAACCTTTACCGATGTCGAACTTCCTAAGCATGTTGGGGAAATCTTTAGACTGTCGATTCCTTAAGTAGTTGTTAAGTCCCATTTAAAGTTAAGATGATTCTTTGTTGTGCGTTCGAGCAGTTTTTAAACAATTTCAACATGAAACATAAAATATAAGCACATGCATCAGTTTCATACTGAAGTGAAAACAGACAGTGCAAAGGATCAAGTGGTACCCAAAAAGTAGAAATGGACATAGACTTTTTAGGGTGTGTTGATTTCTCAACAAATGGAGATTCACTAAGTGAAAGAAGAATCTTTGTTCCTCCTCTAAGGCTCGGCTGATACGGAAGCTGATGAAGAATCTTAGCTGGTTGTAAATCGGAACCTCTTAACCTTTGCATTTGACGTCCTTCGGTTGATGCTTCTGGGTCTGCCTATGGGGTTTTAACCCCTTTCCTCCTTCATCTCCTTTGACCCTGACTCATGCCCCCCTTTTACAAAAGTATAGCAAAGTATTCATCGGCATGAGGCCTTTAATTACCTCTACTCACCCTCTTCGGTGTCACTCCTCTACCAGCGAGCATCCATTGCCCCGACGGAGTCACCCCGACATCACAGACCTTTCTCCGCTGCCAATGAGTGTTCATATCCCTGACAGAGATATCTGCATACCCTCTCTTGTTGTTCATTCCTTTGATAATATCAATTTTATTGTAGCATGATGCACTGAGTGAGTGGGAGAGGAGGATGTTTGTTTGATTGCAAGGTGAGAGGGTTAAGGTGGATGCTTTGCCAGATCCGTCTTCTGGGTTCATGTAGTCTTTTCCAGCTTTCCTTCTTTCCCTTGAAGTCTTACTGAACCACAAAGTAGACATTTTTGACATTTCTCCGAAGTTGTCATTTGCTCAGGTTGGATAGAGGATTCCTCAAAGCAACCGCAATTTTTCCAGTGCTTTTGGTGTTTGTAAGTGAGCGATGGGTTTAAAAACAAGGTTTTCTACGTTGCATAAGGTCGACCATTGTTTCGCTGGACATACCTTCAAAATCATAGAAAACCAGAAAGAAAAGAAACAACAAAAGAAGTAATTCACAATCGTGAAGATACTCAACAAAGAACAAACAACACACATATTTATTGTTTTATTCATTTTTTTTTATTGGAAGTATTGTTTTAGGGCTTGGTCGTTTGCTGGGCGGGAATCAGGTTCCTCTTTCAGATTCTGCAACCTATAAGTGTCTGCCCCGATCTTCTCATCCACCTGGAAAGGTCCAAGCCATAGATTCTGAAACTTAGAATGTTTCCCTTTTGGTTCATTTTCTCTGTCCCACTTCAAAACTAAGTCTCCTACTTCAAAGTTCTTTTCTTTCACCTTATGCCTATCGAACCATATTTCACTATTTGTTGGTGAGATAGGAATTTTGATTTATCCTTTTCTCTCTCTTCTTCCAGCATGAGCAGAGTGTTAATTCTTTGTTGCATGGTCGATGAGGGTTCTTCATTGGAATCTTGGGTCAATTGAAGAGACGGAAGATAGAGCCCATTTGGGAGGATGGCTTCTTTCCTGTAGACCAAAAATTATGGGGAATTTCCTATAGCTTCTTTGGGTGTGACCCTATTGTACCATAGAGAATTATGGAGTAGATTATGCCAATTTCTTTGGTTATTTGCAACCATCTTCTTCAATATTCTTACCAGGTTTTTATTAGTTGATTTTGCCACACTGTTTCCCTGGGGATAATAATTTGCAGAGTACTTAATTATGATTCCTTTGTCCAGTGAAAACTCCATCAATAGGGTGGAAGAAAAGTAAGGTACATTATCAAAGACCAGAACAGAAGGGACACCAAACCTCGTGATCATTTTTTGTTCTATGAATTGGATCACTACCTTCTCGTTTACATGAGTAAGAGGAATGGCCTCTTCCCATTTCGTAAAATAGTCGGTCGTAGTAAGAATGTACTTGTGCATATTTGAAGAGCTAGGTGTAATTTCTCCTATTATATCCAACCCCCACTGCTCAAAAGGCCTAGAGACAGTCACAGGTTGGAGTGGAACTGCTGCTCTCTTCTCCTTTCCAGCGCTTATTTGACAAGTCTTACAGTTTCTAGTGTAAGTATGAGCATCTCTGAACAAGGTGGGCCAATAATAGCCAGCTCTCAAAATCTTATGAGTGGTGGTGTTTCCTGCAAAATGTCCCCCGGCGGGGCCATCAAGGAGTTCTTTCAGCACTCTTTCTACGTCTCCACGTTTGAGACATATTAATAGTACCCCATCATAATTGATCTCGAAGAGCATCGAATTTATAAGGCGGTATTGTGCATATTTTAATCTGAGGGCTCTCCTTTCCCTAGGGTTGAGGTTTTCGGGACAAGTCACGTGTTGTAGAAGGTAAGTTATGTTGGATTACTGAGAGGGGGGGTGAATCAATAATAGATCAATGTAATCCCTTTTAACCATATAATCCAAGTGCTATATCAATGAAGCATTATTATCCAATAACTGCAGAGTAAATAAGCAATGAACAAATGAACAATCATACACATACACAGTACACCAGTGTTTTACGTGGAAACCCAAA
>ML799901.1:326304-340134 GCA_009831015.1 Picea engelmannii | reverse complement strand
AGGCATGCATGTGGGCCGTTATGAATCTGTAGGATGTTCGAAATGCTATATAAAAATATATACTCAGCCATTCATTCTCAGGCCCTCCTTCTAGCACCAATTATGTTGATGGGTCTTAAATCCCTTGACTCAAAAGTAGGAACGAAACCTGCCACTGAGGCCCAATTAGACTTTGTAATGTTTGAAGATGGAATGGTTCTCCAAATCTTGCAATACGGCCAATTTATCAATGGGCTTCATGTTTTCTTGTGAAGGCTCTTCCTTCAGTTAGGACTATTCTCTTATGTATTTTCTCTTGGGTGGGACTAGTATGATAAATGAAAGCCAGTATAAAACAACTTGACAACAAACCGGATTAATTTTTAACTACTGGGGAAGAGGCTGAGCTTGGGATAACCCAATGCTCAAACATGCAGACAATGATTCTATACCACAGGCCTAGGACTAATACATTAACCATGTGAGCATCCAATTACTCTCTGAGAAATTAATTATCATAAAGAAAGAACATATGTAATAAGGTAATGGAAAGAAAAATAATTCATCTACCATAACCATTCATCAAATAATAACACAATGATTTATCCTCATCATTAAAGCAAAGAACATCAAGACATTGCACGAGATAACTTGACAACATAATTAATTGCTCTTACTCATTACTGCATCATTCATGAAACGGGATAGGAAGTAACTCTTCTCCAATTCCAATCATATGCATCTGATTAAAATAGTTTGTCTTTGGTCCAGAAGGACTTCTCAATTCCTAGCAGCTTCAAAATAATTCTTAACAACCAAAAAGAAAGAGTTCTTATAACAACCATCGACCCTTCACTAATTGGTCGAGGTCTTTATTTATAATATAAATTTTAACTGAAATTAACGGCTAAGTGCAGTTTAAGCAAAGAAAAAATCGCCATGTGGCGTTATCTTCTAACAGTTTCTTTAACAGTCAACCCGAGATATTTCTTGGAAAGGGTGAATTTTCTCATATTCAGTCCAGTTGATAAACAGTTCTTCACAAGTTTGGGCCCATGGAAACCTGTGTTGTTCCATCGAAGCTGCATATATTCCTTTGATATCCACTGCATGCACCTGGTACTTTAATAAACTAGAGTTCAACTGTTGTAGATTGGTTCGGGCCCTCATCGGAGATTTTGTGAATCGTTGCACTTGCCCTGGCCTCGCATTGGTCATATTTGCGAGCTCTTTGGTCCATATCGAGTCTTGTTTGGCATGCAACTTGAATATGTTGCTTAAGTCGACAAATTTTTTGGGGGTGTCGAACTCGAGGAGCCCGATATCCTTCATTACTTTATTAATTTGATCCCAGTGTTTCTTTCATTTGGTCCATTTCTCTTGGATTTCCCAGTGTGGGTCCTGGGACATCTTATCCCAGTACTCGATTGATCGCTTCGTGCAATTAAGACTACTTTTTCCCACCGTGTGATGTCCCGTTCCCAAGAGTAGGCCAACAGGGAGTGACTTAGTAGTCTATATGTTCCCATAGACTATAGTCAGGCACAAACAGGGAAAAAGATGGAGAAATAACGAGGAATTGATGGCTAAACAATGAATTAAGCCAAAATACTTAGGAAAAGTCACTTAAGCCTAAGTCAACGAAGAATTAGAATGAAAAGGTGTTAAAGGGGGACTTAATTAATTAATTAATCACTTTAGGAGGAAAAGTGCCTAGCTTAAGTGAGGTCAATGGTGAATTAGATTGGGAAAGGTATAAAGGGAGGAATTTGACCTAATTCCTCATTATGCATTTGTATGATTTGATGTTGAGAGTTCCCAGAGGAGGAGGAGAGCCGACCTTACTGTTTTGTGGATTTCTAGAGGAAACCACCCCCATTAATCAGTTTCGGTATTGAGAGACACACCCTAGCCCATCGGAGATACCATCCAGGTATTTCACCGTGCTTTTTAGGAGTATCCATTGCAGAGTGCGCAACTCAGCCAGTGAGGGCGCAAGTCAGTTTGAGGGTTTGGAGAGCTGCACGAGATCCGTATCCAGATTGCAGTTTCCTTCCAACCCATTTGAGATCTAGCCAGGGTGCTTCTACTGAGCCATCTATCGTCATATTATGACGGTGGAATCTTGCAGATCGACTCATTCAGCCATTTAGGGCACAACTCTTCCGGACAGACATTTGGTGTTGCATGCAGAGTTTTAGATTAGATCCTAACACATCCTTCCGACCCATTTCCTTATTTGGCAAGATGATTTTTTTGAGCCATATAGTAGCAGATTTTGTTGGTGGAATCCTTTGGGGTGCATCTAGTGCTCCAGGAAGTGCACAAACCCCCCAGGGATCTAGATCCGGTGCCTTAGAGACTAGATTCTAGACTCGGCACTCACCCATTTCAGTCTAGAGTCCAGGGAACTTCTTTTGGAGTAGTTTCCAGTGTATTCCGATGGTCTGAACTCCCGGACAGGTTTTTTAGCTAGTAGCGGTTACCGTACTTCATCGGAATCGCATATTTTTGTCGATCTATCCGTGCATGCATCAGATCTACTATCATCTTCTGATCACGGGTATTTTTATGTTATTTTATTGTATTCCAGTACTGATCCATGAGATCTGGATGACGTTTATATTCTATATTTCCAGTAGGCTATTTGTATTTCCATGCTCGAACAGTATTATACATGATATTGGGCAGTTGATGTTCTTTACTTCTGCATGCATCCTTTATATGTTGTTTGAACCATAAATATACAACATGTACATGCAATAACCATCAAGATCTCAAACATACAACTAAAACACATCCAGAAACCCCCAGTGTATCAGATCTACAAGACAGAATAATAGATCGGTAGCAAATATCTCGATCAGCGGGATCAAGGATATTTCAGTGGTATCAGAGCTTTAGTCCTACCAATCTGTGACTAAAGACAATGAATATAGCATAAAAACCAGATGGATGAGAGCACGTAGGTGATGAATATGTCACTTACAACAGGTGTAGGGAAAGAAGGGATAGGCCTAACTTTCCTCCCTTCCCTCCCAATTCAGAGGAAGAGGAAGAGGCACACAGAGAAGTAGAGAGAAGAGCAGAGCACAAGGCCGAGCGTGAAGGAGAGAGGAGGCTAGGTGACAGATATGAGCGACCAGAGGGTAGTGGTAAGGCCCCCGAGGATCCAGATGTAGCCTTCATGCAGGTTATCAGTGATATTCTAGCTAGTCAGCGGACCATGTCTCAATCTTTGGCTCAGGTAGCGGATAGACTAGCTATGGTAGACATCCCAGGCACACAATCCTGACATGCAGCACATGGAAACTCAAGGGTAGGAAGTAGACCCCAGTCACCCACTCGCACATATACCTCTGCGAGTAGGATTCTACATCTGTTGTTTCCCAATTACCAAAAGTCATCCCCGGTAGCAGCATAGATACCGATAGCACAAAGACCGCCCACTCATGCAGAGGAAATTGCAGAGTATCGGAGAGAGTATGCAGTCTTGGGCCATGACTTTCATCAGGATATGACCTTAGTCAAGTATTGTGGACTCAGACTCAGGAACCATCCTAGAGATCCAGAGAGGGGAGGGCAGCAGCAGCAAAAGAATAACATTGAATTCATCCAAAAAATTGGTAAACTCACCATACCTTCTTTTGACGGATCATCCAAATGCACCGCCAGAGCTTGGGTATAGAAACTAGACACCTAATACAAGCTCAACCAGATGGCCGAGTCAGAGGCCATCAGTTTCACCACCCTACACTTGGAGGGTGAGGCACACGAGTGGTGGTATCACGGATTGGTGACATTGGGTCACAATCGCATCACCTCCTATAGAGATTTCATAGAGAGACTCGTGGATAGATTTGATAGGAGGGATCCAGAGATCCATTTTAGAGATCTAGCCCACTTGAGACAAACTGGCACAGTAGAGGCATTCATCTCATAGTTTCAGAGGGTAGCAATGGCAGTGACAGACATATCTGAGCCTCGATTAGTCATGCTATTCACAGAAGGGCTCACAGAACCCTTGAGAGGATGGGTGAAGGCCTACCAGCTTAATACCTTGCAGGATGCCATCCGACGCACTAGATATTTGGCGGATTCAGTGCTAAAAAATAAACCCTTCACCAAACCCTTTGTACCACAGAGAGACAAAGATCAAAAGAATCTTCTAAGGGAATGGAAGGGCAAGCCCAAGTTGGATGATGATACGCGACGGGAGTTGATGAAGAAGAAGCTTTGCTTCTCCTGCAGAGACCCTTAGGTCCTCGGGCATAGATGCATGGGGAAGGGATAGATCCACTATATTTAAGTGGAATCAAGCAGTGAGGAGGAGGATGAGGATATTCAGGCACCGACAGACAGTGATTTAGGGACTAATACCACTCATGAGCGAGAGAAGAAGCTGAAGAAACCTTAGATACCGGCAAGGACACAGCCCCAGGAGGAGGAAAAACCTCATAGAGAGGTGAAAGGGGGAACCATAGCCACCCTTTCAAGAGTACCCAGGTACAACACTCTCAGGCTCAAGGGCCTTGTACAAGGGAAATGCATGACAGCTTTAATTGATGGTGGGGCCACCCACAACTTCATAGATGCATCCTTAGTAGCCAGGAGGGGGTTACACACAGAGGAGTTTGAGGGATTCCTTGTGGCAGTGGCTGATGGATACATGATGACATGCTTGGACATGATCCCTGAATTAGAGGTCAAACTAGGAAACTACACCCTGACTGACACATTCTATGTAGTTAACCTATCAGATACTGATGTCGTGTTAGGCGTACAGTGGTTATATTCCTTGGGGGAGATTGGGTTCAACTATCAGACATTGACCATGAACTTCAGAGACACCAGTGGATCAAGAGTTGTGTTGAGAGGCATGTCTACCTGGGCACCTTGAGAAGTATCGACAAAGAGGATGGAGCGGATCTTTTGTCACAGTGATGTGGCTTACGTAGCATAGTGTTTGATCACCACACGAAAGGACTCAGAGGGTAGGGAGTGTTACCATCCACAGATCAGAGAGCTTTTGGGACGTTATGAGTCAGTATTTGAGTCGATACCACCAGGGAGACCGCCAGACAGGGGTTTTGAGAACATGATTGAGTTAGAGGCAGGGGCTACACGGGTGATTACAGCACCCTATAGGTACCCCAATAAATTTAAGGATGAAGTTGAGAAAGAAATCAAAGAATTGCTTGCTATGGGGCACATCAGGCCCAACATGAGTCCTTTTGCATCTTCAGTTGTCCTGGTATTAAAGAAGGATGGCACGTTATGGATCTGCATCGATTACAGAGCGCTCAATAAGAAAACAATCAAGAATCGTTACCCCATTCCACACATAGATGAGTTACATGGGGCAGTTTTCTTCACTAAGATTGATCTATGCTTAGGATACCATCAGATCAGCATCAGGGAGCAAGACATTGAGAAGACAACGTTTCGATGTCATTTTGGACACTTTGAGTTCTTGGTCATGCCATTTGGACTGACCAATGCATCAGCCACTTTCCAGTCTTGCATGAACCATATCTTTAGAGGACAGATGAGGAAGTACCTGCTGGTATTCTTCGACGATATATTGATATACAACAAGACATGGGATGAGCATTTAGCACATTTGGGGAAGGTCTTGGATATTATGCAAGCACAATCTTTATATGCCAAGGAATCCAAATGTGAATTTGGCATGAGGGAACTAATGTACTTGGGGCATATCATCAGTGGGCAGGGAGTACAGGTTCACCAAGAAAAGATCAGGGCCATTGTGGATTGGCCAATGCCCAAGAATCTCACAGAGATGAGAGGATTCTTTGGGTTATATAGTTACTATAGGCGTCTCGTCAAGGGTTTTTCACAGTTGGGACCACCACTCACAGACTTGACCAAGAAGGGTGTTTTTCATTGGACAGAGGAGTCACAACAGACATTCAACAAAATGAAGGAGGTTATGAGAACATGCCCTGTTCTAGCCCTTCCAGACTTTTCACAGCCATTTTTGAGAGAACATGCCCCATTGTGTTTGAGAGTAGAAAACTCAACAAGTCGGAGAGACTCTCTCTTATTTACGACAAGGAGATGCTAGCGATCATGCATGCCTTAACCAAATTCAGGAAGTATCTGGTTGGCAGCAGCTTTGTAGTGAAGACTGATCATAACAGTCTCAAGTAGTTCCTTGATCAGAATGACCTCAATGAGAGGCAACAGAAGTGGGTCTCAAAGATCCAATCCTTTGAATTTGACATTGAGTATGTCAAGGGAAAAAGGAATATTGTGGCAGATACCTTTTCCAGGAGGCTAGCAAGATGTTTGATG
This sequence comes from Picea engelmannii, assembly GCA_009831015.1. Classification (NCBI taxonomy): domain Eukaryota; kingdom Viridiplantae; phylum Streptophyta; class Pinopsida; order Pinales; family Pinaceae; genus Picea; species Picea engelmannii. The sequence continues at coordinate 333,837 of ML799901.1, read as the reverse complement.
ATGGACATTTGTACAGATTGGAAAGATCATTTGTTGGTGGAATACTCCAAAAAAAAAAAATCTTGTGAGATGATGGACAGACAAGTGATTGATGATAGATACCAGGTTCTTGATGACATCATTTTCTACAAGGAATGGATCTACTTGGTTTCAGAATCCACCCTGAAGGGGAAAATTCTGAAGGTATGTCATGATTCGCCTACAACAGGGCATCAGGGGTACTTCAAAACATATAGGTAGATCAGGGAGAGATTCTCATGGAAGGGTCTCAAGGATGATGTGTTGAAACACATATGAGAGTGAACGACTTGTCAGTAGAACAAGTCTGAGAAGACACACCCCACGGGGCTACTACAACCTCTACCCATTCCAGAGCAGAAATCAGAGAGTATTTCCATGGATTTCATTATAGGCCTCCATAGAGTGCAGGGCAAGGACTTTATATTTGTGGTGGTTGACAAACTGACCAAATTTGCACATTTCTTCGCCATACCCACAGACTACAAGGCCATACAGGTAGCAAAGTTGTTTTTCAGAGAGGTGTTCCGGTTGCACGGGTTACCCAGGAAGATAGTCAGTGATAAGGATGGGCACTTCATCAGCGCATTTTGGTAGGAGATTTTCAGATTGACAGGCACAGAGCTATCCATGAGTACCATCTATCACCCATAGATAGATGGGAAGATAGAGATCGTCAACAAATGGGTGGAAGGGTATCTGAGGAACTACATGGGGGGGGAAACAACGTACTTGGGTGAGATGGTTACATATGGGTAAGTATTTCTACAACAGAACTTACCATACGTCTATCAGGATGTCACCGTTCAGGGCATTATATGGATACGATGCACCCTCCTTTATAGAGACTGTGTTTGGGGATAGCAGGGTCCTGGGGGCCAAGGATTGGGTGGAGGAGAGTTAGAAGATTATTCAATCAGTAAGGGAGAACTTTAAGTCGTCTCAGAATCAGTAGAAGATAAATGCAGACCGACACATAGTTGAGCACAATTTTGAGGTAGGGGATTTGGTTTTTCTGCGATTACAGCCATACCGACAATCCTCCTTGAAGAGGAGCAGAGCAGAGAAGCTGAAGCTGAAGTTCTACAGGCCATACAGAGTCATCAGGAGGATAGGTGAGGTGGCATACAAGCTAGAGCTACCGAAAGGTAGCAAGATTCATAACATATTTCATGTCTCTTGCCTTAAAAAGGTTGTGGGACAACACATTAGCATTTCAGAGGAGTTGTCACCCTTGGATGAGGAGGGTCAGTTGGAGCTAGTGCTAGAGGATCTACTAGAGCATAGAGAGCACATATTAAGGAGCAAGATCATCAGAGAGTGCTTGGTTAGATGGAGAGGTCTTCCAGTGGAGAATGCCACATGGGAGGGAGAGCATATCTTATAGCACCCAGGATTGATGTTTCTTGAGGACAAGCAATCTCGGGAAGGGACGACTGTGATGTTCTGTTTCCAAGAGTAGGCTAGCAGGGAGTGAATTAGTAGTCTATATGTTCCCATAGACTATAGTTAGGAACAAACAGGGAACAATATGGAGAAATAAGGAGGAATTGATGGCTAAACAATGAATTAAGACAAAATACTTAGGAAAAGTCACTTAAGCCTAAGTCAACGAAGAATTAGAATGAAAAGGTGTTAAAGGGGGACTTAATTAATTAATTAATCACTTTAGGAGGAAAAGCGCCTAGCTTAAGTGAGGTCAATGGTGAATTATATTGGGAATGGTATAAAGGGAGGAATTTGACCTAATTCCTCATTATGCATTGTTATAATTTGATGTTGAGAGTTCCCAGAGGAGGAGGAGAGTCGACCTTACTTTTTTGTGGATTTCTAGAGGAAACCACCCCCATTGATCGGTTTCGGTGTTGAGAGACACACCCTAGCCCATCAGAGATACCATCCAGGTATTTCACCGTACTTTTCAGGAGTATCCATTGCAGAGTGCACAACTCAGCCAGTGAGGGCGCAAGTCAGTTTGAGGGTTTGGAGTTCTGCCCAAGATCCGTATCCAGATTGTAGTTTCCTTCCAACCCATTTGAGATCCAGCCAGGGTACTTCTATTGAGACATTTATCATCAGATTATGATGGTGGAATCTTGCATATCGACTCATTCAGCCATTTAGGGCACATCTCTTCCAGATAGACATTTGGTGTTGCATGCAGAGTTTCAGATCAGATCCGGACACATCCTTCCGACCCATTTCCTTATTTGGCAAGATGATTGTTTTGAGCCATATAGCAGTAGATTCCATTGGTGGAATCCTTTGGGGCACATCCAGTGCTCCAGGAGGTGCGCAAACCCCCTAGGGGTCCAGATCCAGTGCCTTAGAGACCAGATTCGAGACCCGACACTCACCCATTTCAGTCTAGAGGCTAGGGCACCTCTTTTGGAGCAGTTTACAGCATATTTTGATGTTCTGAACTTCCAGACAAGTTTTCCAGCTGGTAGCAGTTACCGTACTTTGTTGGAATCACATATTTTCGTTGATCTATCCGTGCATGCATCAGATCTGCTATCATCTTCTTATCACGGGTATTTTTATGTTATTTGATTGTATTCTAGTACTGATCCATGAGATCTGGCTGACATTTATATTCTATATTTCTAGTAGGCTATTTGTATTTCCATGCTTGAACCGTATTATACATGATATTGGGAAATTGATGTTCTTTACTTCTACATGCATCCTTTATATGATGTTTGAACCATAAATATGCAACATGCACATGAAATAACCAACATGCACATGCAATAACCCACATGCACATGCAATAACCATCAAGATCTCAAACATACAACTAAAACGCATCCATAAACCCCCAGTGTATCAGATCTGCAGGACAGAATAATAGATCAGTAGCAAATATCTCGATCAGAAGGATCAAGGATATTTCACACCGTCTGAATGCCATTTTCTTCCTTCTCTCTGTCATATTGGACTATCCCAATGTACTCAAGTATTTCTACCTTTTGTTATGCCCTTTCATACCATCGCTCCATTTCCTTGCATGTCGCGAGTGCCATGAGAGTGTCCTTCTGGAACCCAATTGCGTTTGTGGTTAACAGGTGTCTTTCCTTCTTGAACTCATTGTAAACTTCTCTGAATTCACCTTTCATATACACAACGGTCTGCATGGTGCCTTTATAGTATTTGGCCAAGTGGTGCAAGTGTTCGAGCTCCTTTAGGGCAATAGCTAGTTCCTTTTCATCTCTCCTGGATATAGTCAAGGTGGAATCCGAGAGGGCCTTTCCCACATCGATCAGTTCAGTCATCCAGGCATCTACTATGTTGATTAGGTTCTCCTCTGTAGTAACCAAGATGGAGTGATCCAACGTGATCCTTATTTTCTTTGCAGTCCTCTGAACAATGTCCTTTCTCTTTTGATCGTATGAGATCGCATAGATATCTGCTACCTCGTCTACTGGCTCTGGTATCTATTGATCATCCCATGTGAGCGTGTTTCCAAAGCTACCGGTGGTGTATATTTGTTCAAGATTGGGCTCTTGAACTTCCTCGTTGTGCCTCGTGGGTCCAACTTATGCTTGTTGTTCATTGGGGATTTGAGTAATTGGCAGAATAGAGACATCGGATACACACTCGTGACTTACTTTCTCATTGGTCATCAAACTGTTGATTCCCTTTCATGGGGATTCTTTCTTTGATTCCTCTAATTTGGGCTTGTCATCTAGATCTACTTTGGTTTTCGATACATTGGGCCCCTTTGTGTCGAGGCCACTTTTGGCTTCTGTTTCCTCTTGAGATACCTCCTTGTCTTGAACTTTGGGCTTAGGGGAAGAAGTCTTCTCCGGACACTTTTCCTCTTCGACATGAACAAGGGTGTCATGAGATGGCTCTGAGCTCTCGTCATCACTATATATATGTATAATCTTTCTCAGGGGATTAGGAGCTTGTGTTTCTATTAACACCCGGCCTGCCCCTAGTTGAATTTTCCCGCCCACCGGGGGACTGACCAGCGATATTGTGGATTCAGGGTTGCCTGACCCGTTGGTGTTACCAGGATTTATAGAACCGGGTCCACTTGGCTCCGACGGGCCGCCTTCTCGGATACCAGTTGGAAGCACAGGTGTTATGATGAGGTATGGATCATCCTACATCCACTTCATTAGCAGCTGGCTTTGCTGCCACAAAATTTCACCCATCCCCTGTGCAACTTGAATTTCAGGGGAATCCCTGGTTTGTACTGGGGATTGTCGATAATCTCCTATTGCTTCGATGTCTTCTTGGGGATTACCCATTTCTTGGCCCGGTTTAGATGCTACCGGTCCTTCCTGGGTCCTGAGAATATCTTGAGTCGTCTGCTCCAAGGACGTCACTTGCTCTTCCCAACTCATGGCCTTGAACCTAGTTGTTCAAGGGTCATCTATCCTTACCGCCACCTCGCTCTAGTCTTGAGCATTTTCGATGAAAATTTCATCTTCAAACCGGTCATGGGCATAAGGCCAACATGATGATACCTTTGATGCATGTTGTAAGACCGGGCCCTTGGGATCATGTTTGCAAAAACGACCAGTTTTGAACCAGAATTCCAATTGTCTTATCCCTTCTTGCTTAGCATGCATGGTGTCTTTGACCATGTAGAAGCCAATATGAAACCCATAGGGTATGAAGGCCCGCTTCTTGTCTTTTACTAAAGTGGCATTATATCCTTGCAGAATGGTCTGATAACAAATTTCCCCTAACACTAGTCGATCGGGAACATATATGGGTAGCAAATGGGGTGCTCTTGTGGCGCCGAAAACCCTAATGTAGGTATTGTGTTCATCTAAATACCAGTGACCTACTTACGATATAACCTTTTTTTCTTCATCCGACAGCCTTAGGCACTCTTTCTTGAACAACAAATAATGAATGCTTGCAATAAACTGGTCACAGATAAGAGAATAGGATTTGTTGTACCTGTTTTCCCATAATATGTTGAAGTATACATGTACTGGGAGTTCGAAGGAGCGTAATTTTAAGTTCATTCCAGAAAAAACATTCTTGTCGCACATGACGTCTAGTATATATGAGGCCATGTAGAAGGAGAGGGTTTCTCCCTCTTTCGGTGTCTGGGCTTTTCATATACAAGTACTCAGTTGTTTGGAGATGATGGCACCCCAATTGAAGCTCATGCCTGAAATGGCCACCGTATAAGCTAGAGGCATCCAAGCCTCTGAAAACCAGGAAAAATATTTCTCCCCATGCAACCTGTAGAGAAGAGCCATCAGGTATATGTATGGTTCCCTTAGATTGGCTGTCAGATACCAGTCGATAGTCCGGTTCATGAATTTTTTGTCTTCCCTCCACCATGACGCCATGATTTTGCTAGCGTCATGTCCTGCATAGAAACTTACAACGAAATTAGTGCTCATCTTTTCTTTCGGCTCCTTGAGCTTGTATTAACTCTATACCTATGAAGTCAAGGAAACCTCGACGCATTTGTCGTTATCGTCATTAATCAAACATTTTTGTGCATCAGTGTGGTCAATGAGCCACTTTAGGAGATTAATGCAAGGAAACACCAGAGTCCGGCTTGCCACCATGTGCAGATAATCCCTACGGATATTTGGGAGGACATCATCGTCGATCCTCCTTGTATCAGGATCGTTGTGCGGGGTATACTCGATGGGTTCCTCCTTCTTGATTTTGTTAACAATTCTTCCCAGTGAGGAAATGTTGTTTTGGCTTAAATGTTTGCCTCTGTGTCTTCGAAGGCCGACGACTGGACGAAGGCCTTCTTTGTGGCTATCTTAATGATGGGCACTATCTTGGGAGCAAATTTTAATTGTCTTGCAACTGCTAGGGAGGAGCCCTCACCTGCTTTTGGTTCTTCCAGCTTTGGCACTCTTGGGGATTTCCTGGTGGAGGAGAGGCATTGTTCCTGCAATTAAAACGGCCCTTTAAACATGTGTACAGAGAAACGTTGGGTGGGAACATAAAAAAAAAATGAAGCGTAAAACACCACAAGTGGATACATACCTGTAATTCTTGCTAATATAGTTATTTAATACTGATCAGGGGATCAAATTTTGCTCAAAAAATCAAAGTGCTCGGAATCGCTTCAAAACGGACAAGAGTGTAGGCCTCGTCGTTTGCAATATATTTAAATTCAAACCTTTGTTTATGCGGGCGAGGGGATCGGGCTGGGGCTTAGCCCCAGCCCGTGGTATTTTGTGTTGCACCATATGACCATTCACCATATGGTGGGCGCACGCATGGGAATGTATTTCAAATGGAGCCCCCGGTCACGCACTTGTTGTGCCATGTGACCACAACCGGAGTTTTCAAACGGTTTTGTAACGGTTAGCCATTTTTCCAAAGCGCGAGGTCTTATGACTCCCATATGCCCAGGTGTTAGGCGGTTAGGGGCTGGCGCGCCCATAACCGTCCTACAATTTGCATCGTTGGTGCAGTTTCACCTGGTGCTGGGTTTCCACGCTTTAAATTGCGTGTGTGCCAGGTTCATGACACAAGGGTGCATTTTGTATATGCAGAGACAGCAAGCTTGAAGAGGAGACTTTCAGGAGGCCTAACTTCTTCGTTTTTCGACCGATTGAGGTGCCAAAAAAGCCCAGCTAGGGGTTTTTGGACGCTCTGAAGCCATTGGAGAAGTCAGTTGGTCAGTTTGAGCATTATAAGGCATGTTTTTGAGCACTTTGAGAAATTAATAATAATGATCCATTGGAAGTTGGACCAAGAGATGTAGCCCAAGAGAGGGGTGAACTCCTTTATCAATTGTTCTGTTTATGTGCTTATGTTCATTGATTATGTTGTTTTCTATGTGTATATTGCATGAGTAATACTTTAATTAATGTGTTGCAAAGTTGATCCATTTTCTTTTAACACATAACATTTACTTGCAAATAATTTCAAGATTTCAAGTCTTCTTCATTTTTAGATCAAGTTGGTATCAGAGCACTGGTTTTTGAAGACTTGATTGTTTGCAAGTGTTTTGTTTCTGATGCTCACAAGGTTGAAACTCACAAGAGGAGAAGGTCAACTTGTGGAGGCAATTTCTCATCTGACAAGGAGGAAGCATATACCATCACCGCAAGTTTCAGGGAGGCATTCACCAAGTATGGCTCATGCAGAAAGTCATGAACATGTTCCTACAGAAGATGAAGATCTCAGAAAGGTTGTTATGGAGATGAGAGAGATGATGAATATCTTGATGGAAAGGAACATATTGTCAAAAGGTGAAGGCTCCAACCCTTCAAGGCATAAGGGAAGCAATGGTGATAAAACTCCAAATGGAAATGGAGGGAATGGTGCTTCTCCACCACCCTCTCCTCCATCTTCTTCTTCTTCTTCTTCTACCAGTTCAAGACCTCTTCCGAGTTCTCCAAAGGGGCATGGTAAAACTCCTTCACAAATTCCTTCATTAAAGCTTGATATAAAATTTGAATTGCCAATATACAATGGAGAAGTTAATGCTGAGAAGTTAGATAATTGGATACGTAAAATTGAGGTATATTGTAGAATACAAAAAATTCAAGATGATGAAACCAAAAT
>ML799901.1:310208-323558 GCA_009831015.1 Picea engelmannii | reverse complement strand
AACCATGTTGAAGAATTGGATTATCATGTGCATAATAATCTCTTGTATCATCTTGGCAAGTTGTGTATTCCACAGGGGGAAAGAATCAACATCATAAGAGAAGCGCATTCTTCTCTTATTGCTGGTCATTTTGGTGTAGGCAATATAGTGGCTAATTTGCAAAGATACTGCTACTGGCCTAAAGTGAATGAAAGTGTTTCGAGATATGTTCGAGGATGTTCGTTGTGTTCCACAAGTAAACCTAGCAATCGAAAGTTGGGTTTGTATACTCCACTTCCAGTTCCTTCTCGACCTTGGGAAAGTATTTCCATGGATTTTATAGGTGATTTACCTATGTCAAGACGAAGTAATGATTATCTTTATGTTGTGGTTGATCGATTTAGCAAAATGTGTATTTTTATGCCTTGTACTAAGTAGGTGACAGCAGAACAAATGGCACAGTTGTTCTTTCAAAATGTTTGGGTGCATTTTGGATTGCCTAAGTCCATTATTTCTGATAGGGATTCTCGATTAGTTGGAAGTTTTTGGTCGAGTTTATGGGCACTCATGGACACCAAACTTAAAAAGAGCACATCTTTTCATCCGCAAACAGATGATCAGACAGAGGTGGTAAATCGTACAGTGGTGCATCTTCTTCGTGCTTATTGCAGCAAGCATCCTAAAATTTGGGATGAGCATTTACACTACATTCAGCATGCGTACAATCGAGCTAAGCACTCTTTGACTCAAACGTCACCATTTGAAGCATGTTTTGGATATTTGCCCAAGTCTCCTTTAGATTTTATCTTTGGGAAAGATATTGTTGTCGATGGTCAATATGACATTGATAGGGCAGAAAATTTCATTGAACAAATTCAATCGATACATCAAGTGGTGCAAGAGCAGTTGGAAAAGAGTCAGGCCAAGTACAAGACGAGACATGACAAGCATCGTGTTGATCACAGTTTCCAAGTTGGAGATGAATTTTGGCTTTACATCAGCAAGGAGAGGCTTAAAGGATAAGGTAAAAAGTTGAAACCGATTCGATATGGTCCTTTCCAGATTGTTGACAAGATTGGTAATAATGCCTTTCGTTTAGATTTGCCTCCTTATATGCAGATGTATGTAGTTGTTAATGTTGAGAATTTGAAATTATATGAGCCTCCGTTGATTGATGATCAAGGAGAGCATGTTCAAATTCCTTCCATAGATGATTTTTCCCCGGAGTATCTTACAGAACTGCATGAAGACAGCATCCTTGACAGGAGAATGTGAACTTCAAAACGAGGAAATGTGGAGTATCTGTGAGTTGGTCTTAAAGGGACGAATCCAAGCAAAGAAAAGTGGATTGAGGTTGGAAGGGTGAGGGAACTATACCCTCATCTTCACATAGACTGAAAAAATAGTCTTTTGGAGGTCCAAAAGCTTCCCAATGGGGAGGTGTGATCAGGGGATCAAATTTTGCTCAAAAATTCAAAGTTCTCGGAATCGCTTCAAAACAGACGAGAGCGTAGGCCTCGTCGTTGCGAACCCAATGCAACTTGTTTCGTCTCAAACGGACATCGAGAGCGAGAGATATTGCAATCTGTTCAGAAAGTCAAACAGGCAAACAAAGGACGTTGACTGTACAGTCCGTACAGGATGACGTGGCAGGGCCGTACGACCGTACGATGACATGGCAGAGGTGATGTGGAAGATTCTGGTTGGCATACGTTGGATGAATCCTGTGTCAACACGTGGCAGATTTTGGTCAATGGTTGGGTGCCACGTGGCCCAGTCATGGGCTGCCACGTGGCACCCCAGTATTGGTCTATTTGGTTTGTTAATCAAAAATTTTATGGGTTCGTGGGGTTCGACCCTCGGACCTCCCCACCGGTGTAAAGCTCTAACAAATACTTCCCGACCAATACGCCCACACTTTGTTTCTTACCATATAACCTTTTGCAATATATTTAAATTCAAACCTTTGTTTATGTGGGCGAGGGGTCGGGCTAGGGCTTAGCCCCAGCCCGTGGTCTTTTGTGTTGCGCCATATGACCATTCACCATACAATGGGCATGCGCATGGGAATGTATTTCAAATGGATCCCCTGGTCATGCACTTGTTGTGCCATGTGACCACAACCAGAGTTTTCAAACGGTTTTGTAACGGTTAGCCATTTTTCCAAAGCGCGAGGTCTTATGACTCCCATATGCCCAGGTGCTAGGCGATTAGGGGCTGGCGCGCCCATAACCATCCTATAGTTTTCAACATTGGCGCGGTTGCACCCGGTGCTGGGTTTCCACACTTTAAATTGCGCATGTGCCAGGTTCATGACACAAGGGTGCGTTTTGTAGATGCAGAGACAACAAGCTTGAAGAGCAGACTTCTAGGAGGCCTAACTTCTTCGTTTTTCGACCGATTGAGGTGCCGAAAAAGCCCAGCTAGGGGTTTTTGGATGCTATGAAGCCATTGGAGCAGTCGGTTGTTCAGTTTGAGCATTGTAAGGCATGTTTTTGAGCACTTTGAGGAATTAATAATAATGATCCATTGGAAGTTGGACCAGGAGATGTAGCCCAAGAGAGGGGTGAACTCCTTTATCAATTGTTTTGTTTATGTTCTTATGTTCATTGATTATGTTGTTGTCTATGTGTATATTGCATGATTAATCATTTAATTAATGTGTTGCAAAGTTGATCCATTTTCTTTTAACACATAACATTTACTTGCAAATAATTTCAACATTTCAAGTCTTCTTCATTTTTAGATCAAATACTCACGGAACTTTGGACTTCTTCTCCTGATTGTTATCATTTCTCTTCTATTTGTTCTGAAATCCTTGCTGTGCAGAATAGGATCACACACAATGACTCAAATGAATATAACTGGAGAGATTCTATCCATCGTCTCAATCGGTTAATACGAGTAATTAATTCAATTCAAAATAAACCACCGTCAGATCTCTGTAAATAAATTCTAACTTGTTGATGGCAGAGACGCAGAGGAAGATGCATTGTATTGGTGGGCTTAAACGGTCTCTTTTGATTCGCGCACGAATTAGCAACTAATGTGTGATCCATGAATTAACTAACATTTTAAATGCATCGTACCTAACAAATCTAAGGGTTAAAACATCTCATCATGTCATGTCTCTCTGACGTGGAGATCAGGGATCGGCTACTACCTTTGTGCATACTTCTACTAGTATCCTCATGATAAAAACTTCTGACGCCGATGATATCGGGGATCAGTGATCGGGGAAAGTTCAAGTGCCCAGCTTCTTGGTGGGTTATCTTCTTCATAACCTTCCATCGTTGAATATGTTTCGGGAGTCGGCGATACCACTTTTGTCCTTGCGTGACGCTTACTTTTCATTTACTTTCTGAATCCAAATAGATCGGTCTTCGGCGATATTCCTACCAAATCTTATTCACATAAAAGAGAGACTTTCGTCCACCAACGCCAATGAAGATAGGCACACGGCTATTTTGAACTTCTCAAGCGATTTTTGTCACCTTTAACCTTTACCGATGTCGAACTTCCTAAGCATGTTGGGGAAAGCTTTAGAATGCCTATTCCTTAAATAGTTTTTAAGTCTCATTTAAAGTTAAGATGCTTCTTTGTTGTGCGTTCGAGCAAATTTTAAACAATTTTAACATGAAACATAAAAGATAAGTACATGCATCAGTTTCATACTGAAGTGAAAACGGACAGTGCAAAGGATCAAGTGGTACCCAAAAAGTAGAAATGGACATAGAATTTTTAGGGTGTGTTGAGTGCTCAACATGCTCCTAATAAGATGAATATTACACACTCTCCACATATAGTGGATTTGGAGGAGAAAGAGTCCAGAGAAAGAGTAAATATAGATATGGTGGAAAATGGCACTAGCACCGTAGAGGTTGAAAAGGAAAGAAAACTCCAGAGTGAAGGCAACTCAAGAACCTTTAGCAGCAAGAAACACATCTTTGATAAAACATTTGGGAAAGCTTATCAATATAAAGAGGATTTGGAAAAACATTATGATGAGAAGGGAAACATGGTTTTGGGTGAGCTGAGGGATTTAATCCCTGAAGTGGAAAATATTTCTCATGAAAAATCTTCTTTGTTCACAGTAATGGACATTGAAAAGAGGACCTTTAACATTGCATTTACAGATGAAGACAAAGTATATGAGATCAAGATAAGATATGACAACATCAGTGCTTCAGACAAGGTCAAATTCCATAAGAACACCAGTGATATGTTGTATTCTAATTACCTGAGCTTAAGCTTGAATAATTCAACGCTGTCATCTTATGAAATAAAATTCGAAGGGCAGTTGAGGCAAGAAAAAGAATCTAGGAGAGCTTGGAAGGCTCAAGTCAAGAGGTCAGAATCTGAAGGCCCCCAAGGGGTGAAATCCTCATTGGATGAAAAAGACAAGTTAATTCAAAGATTAAAGAAGAAATTGAAGATGTCTTCCACAAAGCATCCACAAACAACAGAATTGGTTTCTCTAGAACAAGAAAATGAAACACTTCGTCAAGCGGCATTGGACTACAAGGCTAGGGCATTGCAACTAGAACAAGAAAAGGTGAATTGGTCACAAGGGTAGATAGAATTGTTGAACATTGATGTAGTTGTACCTTCTTTTGCAGAAGTTGGGCCAAAAATTGAAGGACTTGTCCAGGCTATGTCACAAGTTAGATTGAAAAAAGAAGAAATCAAAGGCATAAAAGAGATCATAGAGAAATTGAAGCAAGAAATGCAAGCAAAGGATGAAATAATGGCTCAATTTCAAAAGTAAAATGGAGCCTTATAGGAAAGGATAGATAAGTTGAAGATGAGATTAAGAGGCAAAGGCATGTTGTAGGGGAATAAGCATATCATCTGGGACTCTATAGTTGTTGAAGCTACAAAGCTTAGAGTGTATTTGAATTTAATCAATGATAAAGACAACATGGCCATCACAGCCAGAAGAAGGTGCATTGTTGTGAATGAAACCTTAGCAAAGAAGCCATCAGAATGGGCCCAAAATTCCATAAATCTACTCAACTCCATCCCTACTACAAAAATTCATACTATTGGAGTTAAATACATAACCACATTGATTATCTGGGCTAGGAGGGTTATTGCTAAACATAACATGTTGAAAGCAGTCCAAACCAAGGCAACACAGATGGAGAAAAGTGTGCAAGATTTCAAGGATTCATTTGAAGAGTTGTTTATCAAAGGCCTCCCACTATTTTGGGATGGAAAAGGAAAATTGTATGATTAGGAAGAATACAATAATTGCCTCACTCGGTGTAGAATGGATCACTCCAAGTTCGAAACCCTGGAGAAAAATATAAAAGGAGCTACATTAGTTGAGCATTTGATTACAGACTTTAAGATTTTGAATCAGTTCAAAGTAGTCAAAATTGGACTATCAATGATGACATATGCCTCCTGCATTGACCTGGAGATCCTAATCAAAGAAATGATAGATTATGATATCCCTTATGACTTGAAATGGAAGGAGATAGTACGGCTGGGTAAGACAAAGTGCAGTTTTCCAGGGTCCAGCAAATGATGTCCAGGTGTCACTAAAAATGGCAGATCAGGTGGAATACCAGAGCATAACAAGTGGAAAAAGATGGGAGTGAAGCATCAGAGGAGCCAAAATTCGGATCATCAAACATTTTCTTGCTAATCATTGTAACCGGTTTCAAGACCGAAACTGTCATTTGAAATTATTGTAATCAGTTATAGAAACTGAAACGTTTCATTTCAATCATTGTAATCGGTTTCAAACCGAAGGAACTCAAACTTGTATAAATATTAGGAGTTTCAAATGTATTAAGGGTTGGTAGAAGTCCAAGGGCACAATCTTAGCTATTTGGAATTTGAATGTAATTTTTTGAATCTGAATTGAATACACATGAAAAAGTCTTGAAGTTTCCATGAAAAGATTCTAATGGTGGTGATCTGAGTTTTGTCTCCTCTCTTTGTATGTATTTACTGTATTTCTGATTTCATTTTCACTATATTTTGTTAAATTGGATAGTCAAAGGCCTAGAATTTATCTTGTGATTCTCTCGGCTGAAGCACTTTAAACTGTGTTAAGGTCTTCCGAACTAATTTAGAATTCATTTATTTAATGCTCTGATGCAGTTATATGTTTTCTTTTCTTCCTACACTCTACAAATTTACAATTTATAACTCAGATTTATTGCCTCATTTAGCCTTTATCCTATGGAGATTTATACCAATGAGATAGTGCTTCCATTCATTTTCATAAGTTTGACTCCATAGCCCTAAGTGTCCCTCCCCTTACTTTCCAGCAAAATTATAAAAAAAACCCTAAAACAACAAAACCTAGCCATTGATTGTCAAAGAAATACCAAGTGACAGGAGAGAACCCTCTCTAAGCTAAGCAAGCTAGTACCCAGCTCTAAAGTTGGTTTGTAGGTTACCTCTATCATGTGTTTTATCAGCCGAAAAAAATTACAGAGTGCTAACACTCCAGAAGATTTGTAATATTCTTTGACATCAACATCTTCAACAACTTCTTGCAAGTTCATCCATCTTCAACTCCTCAAATTCACTCATGCTTCCTCCTAGGTCACTTATATTCAAGGCATCATATTCTACTCAAGCATTCTCTTGAGACATATTCAACCTATAACAATTGTTGTAATCTCTGCAAATTCATTTTTTTGCACATCATCATTCTATTACATCTTCTGCTCAGTTAAGTATTGTTGACACCTAAAGTTTTGGGTTTAGTTTTGCGTGCTTGCAGAAAAAGAGTTTTGCATGTTTGTTCCATAATTTTTCACACACCTAAATAAATGCACGAGGAATGACATAGAATGCGCACATGACCTATTTTTGTCAGTAGCGCCCCAATATTAAATACTACCAAGTATGTGTCAGTCCAATTTTTTTCAGTTGCACCAGAAAACACGAAGATGCCCACCGAAATAGAGAAAGGAATCATCGGTAAATATCCCCAAATGTTATTGCTAGCAACATACAAAGACGTGGGATGGACAGAGAATGAGTTGGCCAAGAAATTAAGATTTCCCTTGATGCAGAAAGTCTACATGGAGAGTTTGCAGTCACCAAAAGTGTGCGAGGCAGTTTTATCAGACAAACGAGTGGAGCAAAGTATAAAGAGGCAACACTCCCCAGTAGAGAAAGCTATAAAAGGAAGCTTTAACATCATAAATAGAGTTAGATATTTTAAGAAGGATTAATGAGATACTCGGTGAGCATAGTGAGACATTGACAGCATTGAGACTTAGGAATCGAGATCCCTTTGAGCCTATTGTATTGTTGTAATGCTTTGAATATAGTTCTATGTCTATTTTATGTCTGTGTTTTGAGCAAGGATGCATTGCACAACATGTTTTAATTTTGAGGTTTTATCTAGCAAAGATATGAAGTTCTATGGATGTCATATGTATATGTCTTGCGCAATGTATATCTCTTATGTGATGGAATGATTTGAGTAATAAATATATGGTAGATATGGTCCATTTTGTGTCTGGTATACATGAACTAAACATGCATGTACATATTGTTTTAATTCGTATTCCTAATAATTTATCAGATATGAGTTACATGGATGTTAATCGCAGTAATTTTTCATGTGTTTAATCCTTCATCCATGTCACAAGACCTTATGGTATCTGTGATTCTCTCTGCATCTCAGGTGAGACCTTCATCGGCCTTGGTCAAGGATTGATATGTCAGTTCTTTGGAGGTTTTGTTGGACAACTTTGGACGAAACCTGTGTCTAAAAATCCCCAGCGTTAAGAAGGACGGGATGCACGCAAGCGTGGACTAGAAGCTCCCAACAAATGGTTCCATTGGCAGGACCTGAAGTCTTTTCAATATTGATGAAGGGAAAGAAAAATGAGTTGGCATCCTTCTAAGGAGGAGATGCAAGACTGGATAGAAGAAAATGAAGACAAATTTTCCTTTTGAGAGACTCAAGTATTGAGG
Source organism: Picea engelmannii (assembly GCA_009831015.1). Classification (NCBI taxonomy): domain Eukaryota; kingdom Viridiplantae; phylum Streptophyta; class Pinopsida; order Pinales; family Pinaceae; genus Picea; species Picea engelmannii. The sequence goes on along the minus strand of ML799901.1, from coordinate 315,626 downwards.
GTGAATGTGAAGCAATGGAAATAAATGTATATCTACTCTGATATGCATGAGTTGTTCTTTGTTGAATTTATGTGTATGTTGCATGAATGGTTGAAAAGTCAAGATAATCTCAATTCGATCGCGTTGTCATTGGAGCCAATAGTTTTGGATTAAGCCACCCTTGATATCTTGAAGGTTCTAAATAACAAGTGGACTCAGGCTATTGATTTTTGGTTTGTTTGAGTGAAGGAAGGATACATTATTGAGTTTGTTGTTGAATATAACGATTCTTTCAGTGAGGTTGAAAGAAATTTTGAAGAAGGTCTAAGGAAGCGGATGCTAGAAGATATTTCACTTTGGATCAAGATGTTGTTTGTAGAGAGAAGAATGGTGCGCATAGAGCCTGATAGAATGGTCGATTAAACCCCCTAGCATGGGGGGGAGGGTTTATACAAGGACCGGGGAAAGTAAAAAAAGAGAGAGGATGGATCCATTGAGGAGGATCCAAGAGGTTGTTGATATGAGGTGAGGTATGGAATGGACCCAAAAGATCAGAGGAGAAAAAGATATGAAAGGTACGCAAGAAGAGTTGAGGTGAGATGAAGAACGGGAGAGAAAGGTTGAAAAGAATTATCTAGGAATACGGGATGAGGGGTCAAGTCCAAGATGAAGAGAAAATAAATTGCACCAAGCGGTAGTGCGAGAGTGCATGTTGTGCTAAAGTGGAGAACAGACAAGGATAGGCTTGCGAAGAGGCTTGGCATAGAGGAGATGGTGTCTGATAGGGATACCAAAAGTGATACTAGTACATACCTAGGTGATGAATTCTACCCCCTTTGGTTGTTGTGGAGTGCCACAACCTTAGAAGAAGATGAAGCACAGAGCAGTGGTGCACTAGTAAAAAGAAAGGATAGTGCACAGAGAAGTAGTGTGTTGTTTGGAGAAGGAGATTATGTGTGGAGTGGCAGTGCGCAAATTGGACCAGGAGACAACACCCAGATTTGTAGTGTGCAGGTTGGCTTGGGAGAAGGAGCACACATTTGTGGTGTGCATTCAGGATAGGAAGGTAGGGTGCATAGTGTTGGTGTGCCAAAAGAAAATAAATATGGAGGCTCCCCTAGTGGTAGGGGAGACAATTTGATATTAGTAGATGGTCTTGCGCGGCTGCAAGAAGAAAACTCTCAAGGTCACCTCGCGAGAAGTTTCAAAAGAAGATGAACTTACCCCCCCTTTGTACCACCCCCCTTGCGCATTTTTAATCGAGAATAAAACATAACAGACATTGAAGATATTGGATTCGAAGAAAGAGAAGAATAAGATAGAAGTGACAATACAAGTGAAGAAGAAGGTGAAGTAAGCAATACTTTACCCCAAGCAATAGTGGTGTGGAAAAGTCCAGCCGATAGTAGTCAAAGAAGAGGAACTAACTCAAGTTTGAATATGGAGAATCAAGATAGTACATTAAGGTTTCCTGTGTTCCATGGAAGAGGTAAGGATGATGCAAAGAAATATTGGTTCACTTGTGAACAATCTAGTATGTAAAGATAATTACAGACAATGTGACTAAAATCATGCAATTAGAGACTAGGTTCAGGGATAGATCCCTGACGTAGTACATGAAATACAAATCAACAACACCAACAGGACAGGAAAGATCCCTTGTTGATATTAAGTAGGATCTACTTAGGTAGTTTTAGAAGCTTAAGTCAGAATCCCAATACATTCCCAAAATCAAGGAGATGAAACAGAAGGAAGGAGAAATTGTTTAGGCTTATGGCTAATGGTTTAAAATCTTGTTGGATAGGCTGTCGTTCCAAATCCAGGACATGAAACAAAGATAATGGTTCATTGCGAGGTTAATCCTCCATATCTGAGTCTCCCTCACCCAACAAAAGGTGATGACTCGAGTTGAGGCAATCGAGATCATGATGTGCTTTGAAGCTATAACTAGAGGAAAATTTACATCGACCAGGTTGGAGAAGGTTTAGTCGCAACTTGCCAACCTAACAATATAGCTAAAATATATAGATAATACTAAAGTAATGTGTGAGCACATACGGTGTACTAAATGTCATTTTGAGAGGCATCGTCAAGACGAGTGGTCGGTCCTTCCAAATTATGTGGCGACACGTGCGCCAAGTCTATTTCCCTATAGAATATAAAAATGGTGCAAAATATGTAAACAGTGTGGCCATGTGTCACCCCACTATCCCACATTGCAGAAATACTAAACGACAACTCACACTCCATTCTACGAGTTGTGTAAATTTGTCGTCCATGATGTCAATAGTTGTCTATCCCTCTAGTTAATCCAAGATAACACTCGCGATGCTTTCCAGGTCCAAGAGGATCAGAAAGGTGGTGAGTGTGGTGCAGTAGACATAGGAAGATATGAAGGAGGACCCCAAGGTGAATATGGGTGCGATCGCGACCGCAAATATGGTGGAGGAGGTAGACCCCCCACATGTTTTAATTGCGGTGAGATTGGTCATGTCTCATAATTTTGCACCAATCCATGTGTGATCTGTGCCTATTTTTATAGTCTTGAACATGTAACCGAGGATTGTCCCGACTTACTGAAGAAGTGGGAGGATAAGAATACCAATTGTAACAAGGTGCATGCCGAGTCGTGTAAAAATGAGAAGAAGAATGAGGAGGGTGACGTTCAGGTAGTAACCTGCGAAGGGGAGAAGATAGGGGAAAACTTAGAGCATGGTGAAGGCTTGGGTCAAAAACTAGACGGGAAGATCAAGAAGGCACCTCATCCCCCTCCAAAGTTTGATGTTTCTCAACAGAAGCAGTTTCTATGTGATGTGTAGCGCAAAGAGCATTTGAAGAGGAAAGAGCATGCGAGGAGCTGCAATGTGCGACTCAAAGGTCTATTGAAGAGACATGGATCTAGGAGGAAGTGAAAAGGGTGATACAAATCTCTCTAGAAGAAGCTCAGATCTATGAAGAGGTGCAGTGGGCAACGCATAGGTTGTTGGATGAAGATCACAGACGTGAGGAATTGCAGTGTGACACAAAGATCTTTGGAGGACGCTACGTGCACGACAAGATATAGTGCGTGACCCAAAGATCAATAGAAGAAGAACGAAGATAGATGATGTTGGGCTACGCAGAGAAAAATCATATGAAGAACAACACCAAGAGGAGTTGCAGCGCACATCGTGCGCAGATGCCTTGTGTGACTTAGGTTGCATGGCAGAGGCCGAAGATCAAGTTAATAACTTCTTACTTTGTTTTTTGTAATTTCTTAAATATCTAGAAGAGGTAAGTAAGTTGACACAGATGTTAGCTACTTGCATGAAATAATAAGGAGAGGAGACCACCAAATCAGCTCTGCTGCCAGAAAGGGATGTATGTCAGGTCAGCAAGCAAAAGCGCATTGGTTGAGAATTTAAAATGATGACAGAGCTTGGTGGGTATGGCATGGATGGTGTCATGTTGGATTTGGGATCCAACGTGAACATTTTTCCCAAAAAACATTGGGAAGTGATGGGTAATCCTAAGTTGGTATGGTTGCCCATCTAGCTCCAATTGGCCAATCAATACAATATCTAACCCATAGGTCGGCTGGAGCAAGTAGAAGTAAACATCGAAGGAGTGAAAACAAAGTCTGACTTCAAAGTCATCGAGATCATGGATGAGTCTAATCCATATCCTACATTACTAGGGATCGACTGTTCCTTTGACAATAATGTGGTGTTAAATTTGAAGAAGCGGCATATGTCCTTTGAAATTGACACCTTGTGTGTCGTCGTGCCACTATATCCATATGAGGGCGACTGTTACAATGTGTCCGCAGATGAGGATGCGCAGAGCTCGGTCATTGAAAATATTTACAAAATCATGGGGCATAGGGAGGACTACATCAACCCCACCGTAGATGGTTAATTAAGTTGGAGGAGTGTCAAGTCTTATGACATGAATTCTAAGGATGCCATGGAGAGGTGGTAGAATAATCTATATGAATTCTCAACGAGGTGGTGCACGCATATCTCTACAGAAGAATGCGTGGTAGAATTTGGTTCCTATCGGTATTGTTATAGCGCAAGTTGTAGGTTGGGAAAATCCCAACCCAACCATAATGCAAGTGCTACAACTTGGGAATCCTACACCCAATGTCACTTCGATGTAGGTCCTGCACTTCAAGGGTGGCTAGGTCACTCTAGAGAGGCGATCTCGGTGACCCTAGGGGGATGGAGATGGAGATGGAGATAAAAGGAAGCTAAGCCCCTAGAGGTCAATTCTAAGTGGAATGAAAGGTGGGAAGAGATGCCTTGTGAGTCAAGTAATTGTTTCTCCACAAATATAGTACTTTTCTAGGTGATTGTACTTGCCTGAGACACAAGAAAAGACACTTTGCATGATATATGTCAGTTGGATCAGAAATTTAATCTTGTTGTTCCTAATTTGCAGCATTAAATGACAGCTTATATCAGAAAATAAAATATCAAAATCAACATACAAAGATCTAAACTAGTTAAGTAAATTAGCATCAAAATTAGCAATGAATATATGATGAAAAATGGCACTTAAGAAGAAAGAGAAGATGGTTGTTGTAAACATGCATTTTCTGAAGAAAATTGCACCCTTATGGCTGTATCATTCAATGGCATGCAGTAGAAAAATCAACCATGGAAAAATGCCAAGAACTAGTCCAAAAGGTGCGCCCTAGTTAGTAGAGTAAGTGACCAAAATTTAGGAGCTAGTCTAGGGTTAGTTTAGGAGTTATGACTAGTAGTTTATCTAGGTTAGATCAGCCCTAATGGTTATAGGTTAGGGTTTGTAACAACAAGAAAATTAATGGGAGAGAGGGTGTTGAGTATGTGTTATATTCTTTGCATGTGTGTGTGTGGGCGCGTCAGATATGACAACTTCATCTGACGATCCCTCGCACTAGTGCTCTGCTAGTGCAATGTGTACCGGGCGCTTTCCTAGGGGCATCCCAGGGGTGGGTAGGTATGCCCCCCTTGGTTACGCGCGGCGTTCAGAAACGGGCAATAGCCCGGGGCAGGGCCCTGAAAATCTTTTTTGGGCGGTTTTTGCTATTTTTAGCGGATTTTGCTATTTTTAGCGGTTTTGTAAATTAATCTCGGATTAAGGGATTAGGGTTTTGGTATCTACGGAATACCTAAAAACATTGTATATATTGTATGGTGAATGGTGAAATTCGACATAATGAATATAAGAAAGGTTTTCCCGATTGAGGGTTTTCGGTATAAATCTCTGTGTACTATGTGAATGAGCCCTTGATTAATTTCTATTTTTCTTAAGAATCTATATGCATTGATTTACTTCACAGGTTTAAAACTTACATGGACGCCCTAGTAGGGGAAGACTCCTCTCAATGAGGTAAATATCTCCAATGCAAAAAAAGTATGACTAGTGCCTTTACTATTGGGTTAATGGATTCAAATAAACAAAGAGCTAGAG
>ML799901.1:289762-305190 GCA_009831015.1 Picea engelmannii | reverse complement strand
AATAAATTAATTTAACATCACACTCAAAACTAAACTAATACGAAATTAATCAAATTAATTAGAAAACCAACAACAATTTAATTACTTAAAATAATCATAACCTCGGAATTTAGAATGTTTTTTGCATGTTTTGAACATGTCAATCACATGCCACTGTCAAATGTGGCAGCCGGAACTTGGAAGGAAACTACAATCTTGGTTGGGTGCAGCCGCGTGTCCATAAATACGTCCCACATGACTCGTGCAGGCGAACACGAGAAAACCGACATTCGTACGCAGTGAAAGTTTGGCGGTTTTTTTCAAAAGAAGGTTACGCGGTCAAATCCGCGAGCACATGTAATTTCCTCTAGCTGTCGAACTTAGAAAAATACTCCCTGCGACTTGCACACAGGAAGGCAAAAGAAAAATGTTCCGCAAGGTCGGTAGAAGACAGCAAGATCGCAGAAAATGGATTCGCAGCCTGCAGCCTTAGCGATCACGGAATCCGTTACCTTAGAAATGTTATTGAATTTAAATCCTACAGTAAACCACAACACATATCATTCTCCTTCCGAACATCTTTCCCAATACATCCAGATTCAGGCTATGTAATAGACTGTGATTCCCTAGTCTGATTTGAATAGTTTTCTATTACTCACTAAATAATTTTGTAGAGAAAGAAATAAGGTGTACGTTACAACTTAAACAGATTATAACGCCCATTTTAACCCAATTAAGTTTTTTTTATATAAAATTGATATAACAAGGAAAATAGTTGCTTGTCTTTGCCTGCCTTCATAGCAAGTTTTAATGTACAAGTTCCTAAGGGTTAGCTTAGTTGGTAAAACGTGCACACACTTTTTGGTCAGGGTGATCCGGAAAAGGTCATGGGTTCAAATCTAACTGATCGATTATACCTTTGAAAAAAATATAAAATGTTTATTGTAGTTATTGGAGCATATGCATTCTACACAATAACAGAAAAGGAAATTTTATTTAAGTGGTGCATTTTACACAATAAAAGAAAAGGAAATTTTATTTAAGTGGTGCATTTTAAAAACAAAATTTAGCGGGGCAAAAATTATTAGAGTATGTCTCCATTTCGATATATGGAAGGAACTTTGGGAACCATTTTAAGTATTCTTGATTATTATTGTTATTGTTGCAATTCCAAAATTAAAATTAATAAAATGAGTAATTGCAATTCTAAATAAATATAAAAGTGAATAAAATTTGTTATTTATTAAAAAATAGTTATTCTAAAATGTGTGAGAAGTTAATAGTCCTTGAAATTGAAAGACTTTGCCTTAATTTGATGTTCGGATAATACACAATGACTTGTTGGAGATAATGCCTCCATTATTGTTGTGAGTTGTTAGAAAATAATTGAGAACTTTTAGATTAGATATTTTTAGCTAATTAGATCCACTTTTTTCGAATTTAGTTTTCTAGAAGTGAGTGATCTATCTTATATATGTAACCCTTTATCTGATCAATAAAATATAGTTTTCTGTGTAATATGGTTTACTAAAATGGTATTAGAGTGGGTAGCCGCTACGTGTGAGGTCGTGTGGAGCCACTGCCATCACTTCGTTGATTTCCAATCCCCAACAAAGAATTTTCGGTTTGATCTACTGTCAAAAAATTGCATGTAGAGCGGAGTCATGAGAATTGTGAGGACGACGAAAAGGATTGAGCTTTGAAGAGAGGAGGAGTCTGCGTGGAAGAGCTAGGCCTCAATTTTATCAATACAAACCCAAAGTCTGTTGCGGGCGATCCAGGGATTGTTTGTAACTGTGTGACAACCACTTGAGCTACATCTTACCAAGCTACTATAGAATATTATAATACTACAATTTTTCCTATTGATGTTCCATGTAGTTTGCAATTTGTGGGATCTGTTCTCATTGTTAGTTAGATGGCCTGTGGAGAAAATGCATTAAGTACTAGTTGGTGGATACAATCATCTCCGCATCTTTATCATGACACATTTGTTGAAGATAAAGTCACGAATAAATATCATAGAGACCATAACAAGTTGGAGCAGTTGCGGCATCGCCCTAGAGAGTTGCAATATGCACACAAAGAAGTTGTGGCATTGTTGTGGAATGATGATAGAGAGTTATAGTACTTTTAATTATGTTCTCATTCATTAGTGGGAATCGAACTATGCTTACCTTCAGGTATCTCATCCTTGCGTAAAGAGCGCAAGTTTAGAAATTGTTGTTGGTTTGCTAGTGAGAGTTATACATAGTTTCTACCAATGCAAAGCAATTTCTGGGCTACTGTTGAAAGAGATGCCACTCCCATGTTGTCGTTGTCATCACCACAAATTCCAACATAAGACATCAATTAATGAAAAGTGCATTGATTCGTCTAACGAGAATGCTATGGGAGAACTATCAATTACAAGGAAGGCTAGATCAATATTCGAGTGGCATGATCTTTGTCAATTTTGTGTTCCCTGATTGGTTGGGATCTTTTGCTACAATGACTATATGTGTGTGTGTGTGTGTGTGTGTGAATTTTATGGGTTTTATTATGTGCATGATTTATTTCTTTGTTTGTAAATAAGAGTATATGATGAAAGACCACTCATAACATAGTTTTAGCTGGTGGTTCTTGACGTTCTTCAGTGCCAAAAGAACATATTTGGTTTGATTATGTCTACACTCTGTCATAAGTTGGTGTTTCTTGTTGTCCTTCAATGCTCCAAGAAAAAATGTTACAGGTTATCTTTGAGTGTTTGTATATGTGAAAAAAAGGTCAAGTTGTATGATTAACTACTGGATACATTCAGTATCGACACTGTTATCCTATATAAATGGAAAATACATAGTTCGTTGTGTATTTGACAGATGGAAGTATGTTCATAGAGTGATTCAATATCGAGATTATTTTTCAGGGTAGTCAAGAATCATCGATCCTACAAATACATCATTGATGGTCATAAGAAATTGTATCTTAAATGGATCAAGTGGTAGCTCGAAGTTGATGGTTGAGAAAGAACATAGTCTATGAGATTTTAGAATGGATAGAGATGTTGATGAAGACCATATCAAACATAGATCTAAGTCCAAAAATGTGTTTATTTTGATTTCAGTATTGTTTTCAAATAATGTTTAGGGGGGGTGTTGTAGATAATGCCTCCATTATTGTTGTGAGTTGTTAGAGAATAATTTAGAGCTCTAGATTAGCTATTTTTAGTTAATTAAATCGACTTTCTTCGGATCTAGTTTTCTAAAAGTCAATGATCTATCTTATATATGTAACCCTTTACTTGATCAACAAAATATAGTTTTGTGTGTAATATGGTTTGTTAAAATGACCTACTGTCAATTTAATTCACAGTCCATGGAAATCCAGCCTACATATTATTTCTTTGCAAGACCAAAGAGTTAACAGTACAACAGAAGCTGACAAACATTTGAATTCATGGCAATTTCAATTCCTTCAAGTTCTAATAGTCAGCCAGCACAGGAGACAACTTATTCAACAAAGGGCTTAGTTGCACATGGATTTTATTTTAAATTAGTATTCCTCAAATATAATTGTTCTAGGTACCACTTCAAATGTGTTGATATTTCAAGTGTTTACATGGTTAAATAAGAGAAGCCCTCCAAACAAGGAATTTTAGACTCATTTAAATTCAGAAGGAATTTGGAAGACTCTCCAAATTATGGAATCTCGAGAGATCGATGTGTTGCAGGTTCCTTAACTTATCAAAGAAATATGCTAGCATCTTTAAATCGTGGAAATTTGAGAGATTGGTGTGTTGGAGATTGGTTAAATTTCATGCTAGCATCTTTAAGGCAGTACCCACCGCGGCGGTCTAGTCTCAGCTTTAAATAAATTTACTTTACATATACATTAAAATATGAACGCTCCCCAAGGAAGCCAATTTCTCCCTATTGTGAGGACGAGTAATATTAAGGGGGAAGTTTCCTCATGCCCACCTTAAAATAATAATGATTTGACACCAAGATATGGTTATATGATTATAATGTGTAACCTGTGTAAAGTTGGTTATCCCTAGTTCTTGAAATGTTGAAACTTGGATACCATCACAGTGAGAAGCTACATGCAATAAGGAGGACAACCTATGTAATGCAACCATCCCATTTTTCCTTGGATGATAGTGAACAATGTCATTTCCATGAGATGGGAAGTTCCATTTCTGGTGATTTTCCAGTTCTATCTCTCAAGAATAGCAATTCGAATGAATATGAATCCTTTTTAGAAAGAGGAAGATCTTGCCTTATTCACTTTTGTGAATATGTTTTCAGATTAGAAGATATGAATGATCGAGTGCCACTTCCAGATTTGGAGAATATGGAATGAAGGAGCATGGATTCAATGGCATGGTTAGTTTGTTTCAATAAGGAGCAATACTCTTTCTCTCCTTTGATGGGTCTATGGTACCAATGATGGGTTCAACGGCATGGTATTGTGTGTTCGATGAAAGAGTAATATGTTGCATAAACATTGTTGCGATCATAGATGTGATCAATATACAAGAAACCTCATTTTTTTCCTGTGGAATGTATATTTTACTGTTAAATGAGACTTGCAGCATTCATATCTTATTCATGTGATTTGTCCATCTTAAGAAAGTAATATTAAAAAAATAAATCTCTACCACTGTCAAGATGAAGTGTCAAGATTTAAAAAAACAATATCAACAAGTGTTGACAGAGAGGAAGGTGATGGAGAAACGACTTTACAAGTAGTCTTATATTCCGGAGATTAATTATCCTAAGATCATGGAGGTTTAGTACTAAGAATAGTTAGAACTATAGAGAACTTGGGACTTTCTCTCAGGTCCAATTCCCATTGATGTACGTTCAAAGAAGTTGTGGAGATTCCCCTAGTTGTTATAATTGCACATTTCTCGTTTCTCATCTGCAAATCCATGCCCAGTGGGAGCCTAGTAGAGGGCTCGCATGTGAAGGGATCTTGTGGAAGCGATCTGCTGAAAAATTGGGATACGAGGCATAACATCATGCTACAACAGAATCTGAAATAAGACCTACAAGAACTTCATGGGTTTTCCCAAGGATTCTTGCAATTACAAAGGCTTGTCTAAAGGCAGAGGAGATGACCCATCTTTTCATTGATACAACGCCTCTTTCTCAACCTCTTTCTCGGGTGCTTGTAGATCCACATATTGGAAGTGTAAGTTCTTGTGGGAGCTGAGCTTAAACTTGAGGATGCACTGAAAAATATGGTTGATTTCATACTTGACGAGTGGATCTAGAGGATGATGATGTTGAGAAGCAATACAAGTAATGAACACATACAAGCTTAGAAACAAAGAAATGGCTAACATAGTGCTCTTTCTCATTTTCGAATATCGAAAAGTCTTGTAAAAACTACCTTGCTTTCTATCGATATATAATGTGAGTTATCCCATGAGAGTTCAATAGACCATTAACCATGAAACCAATTGTCTCACCTCTGAATAAGGTTCGTTGTCTAACTGTTAACTAAATTTATCTACTTTTACCTAATTAAACCAGTTCTCAAATTGCAATTTTAACCATCGAAATCGAAAATGCTAAGATAACAATTGAGTTGAACTTGCCATTTCACCATCAAGGAAATTGCAACGATTGGTTTTAAGTCAATATCATGTCGGGAATGACGTCAGACGGTTTAAGTGAACATTCATCCCACGCCCTGAGAAACTTTGAACGCAAATCAATTGAGCATTTCTCTTGCAGTTTTCCACACCTTCTTCCTTTTCATGTGTCTAGGCCTTTGAAATTTTATCTGAGCAACACACTTGTGTTTTCGGGCTTCAAACTAGGGTTCATTGTAGTGTTTCTCCAAATGGATTTAGTGCAGGACTTGGGTTGTTTTCTTGCAGGTTTTTCCAAGCTTAGAGATCTCCTCCTAGGTTCTGTGCAAGGTGGAGAAGAAGGAGCCTGGACTTCTTCTTCTTCGACCTTACGCGAGTGAGAGGATATTTTGACCAACTCACTACCATTAGCAATTTGAAGTCTCTTTTGGGGTTTTTTCCAAGGCTCGACAATGTGGTTAATCTGTTAATTTTCATGGCTTCACTTCCGACTTGCTAATGCTTGTTCCTAGAGTGTTTAGATATGTGATGATATTCATTAGTAACCTCTGACTTGTGGGGAGGCTTCATGGAGTATTTATGAGCCGACGATGCCATAAATTCATGTACTTCTTCCTATTCATTTTTTGTTTTGGTGGGGTTTGCAGAGCTGTGGATATGGTTGGAGGAGTTGCCAAGGACATCGACCTACTCCGCATGCAGATTGTGATCATGCCTTCCATGCAGTTGGCATAACTATCCTACCCTAGATTGCAATGCCCTAGACTGCAGTGCCACAAATTGTAGAGTCCCTCGATTGCAATGGCACAGAGCCAGAGCCTCCGAATTAGCCAATCATATAATTTAAATAAATTGGTTTTAGAAGTTAATTTATGAATCTTATAATTAACCAACAAAATTTACAACACACCAAGGGGAATTATGTCATATCAACAAGATTTTAACCATTAGGAAATTCAATACAAGAAAATAGAAAAGTAAGAAAATATAATGTGTTTGAAAAAAAGTATCAAATAATTTGCAAATTAATTAAAACACTGCAAAATGCTTTTAAAACACTACAAAATGGACCAATTAATGTATCAAAACACACCTGGTACTAGGCGGTCAACTATGGTTGATTGCAAGGAGAATGCTAGAGTCCCTGGTCAGAGGAAGGGACTAATAAAATAAAGAGTGTGTCTATGTGTTATATATATAAAACACATTGCATTGACAAAAGTAAGTTACAGTTAGAGATTTTATAGCAATGTCAATACAATTTTAAATTTTATACAAAATTAATAATATAGAGAAAGAGAGAAAGAACACCAACATAGATCATCTTAAAAGCATCGAGAGATTTTCATTTTCAAATGGTTTTTGGATCCTTCTCCATGTTTAATAGATCTGTGGTCAAGATGAATTTATGCTAATGTGGGAATAACACTCATGGTATAATGTGGGAATAACACTCATGGTAAAGTATGGGATTTAATGACATCTCATAAATGAGTATGTCCAATAGGTTTAAGCATTCAAATTTCTCAACTTAAATTCTCAAATTAAATAATAAACTACTATTTTATTTAGGAAGAAGGTTAAACTTTTTATGAATTTGATTTTTTTGGTTTGTCATCATGGAAATCCAGGTAGATAATCTTTGTAAAAATTCCAATTTTGTATTGATAAAATTGTTGTTTTTAATACAAAAATGGATTTAGCACTCTCCAATATCCTCACTATTGTCTGATTGTGCAATGTTAACATTTAATATATGCAATTTCATCAATCTAAAATTATTCTTGTTGAAGCATAGTTTATCTTCTTGTCATGCTAATAAACAAAGATCAGAGCAAGCAGGGGCGTGAGGACGCGACCTAGTGCGTGCACAGTGCAACGAACAGGGGCCCCCCAGCCATGGACGTTAGTGGGGGCGTCGTCCCTACCCCTCCCCCTTTGCCAGAAATTGATGCCTTCAGGAAGCTTGTCGCCGAAGCCTCCAAGAGACCACCGACAACAACACAACAGAAATTCGTGAAGAAACTGGAATGCATCCCAAGCGTTGAACTGCCTCTGGAAGAAACTTCCAGAACGACATTCAATCTAGCAGACAAAGGACTTATCGGGCAATTCACTGGGCTCTGGCCCTCTCCCAAATCCGTTGAAGCTTGGGTGCAGAGGAACTGGAACCCGCTCATCTCAAAAGGAATAAAGAGTCATTTTGTAGGAAAAGGATACTTTGTATTCGTCTTCGAAAACCCTGAAGACAAAAACCTCATCTTCAAAAAAGGCCCATACTTCATGGGACCACAGGGGTTATAACTGAACAAATGAACCCTGGATTTCAATCCAGCCCAGGATGTGCCCTCTGCCATCCCAGTGTGGGTTCGTCTACCTCATCTCCCTTTACACTGCTGGAATAAAAAATCATTGCATGCAATCGGCAATACGCTCGGAAGGTACATAGACCAAGTAGTGAGAAAAGACTAGTACTCATGCGCACGGATCTGCGTGGAGGTCGATCTGGAAATGGGATTACCAGAGGCAATCAAACTCACTGCTGCAGACTAGACGCATATTCAAGAGCTATATTATGAGCAGCTACCCTTCAAATGTTGGCATTGCCATGGCTACGACCACTTCGCAAGACACTGCAAAAAAAAGAATGTAGAAGAGAGTGAGAATGCGAAAGCAAATCAGTGGATCGCAGTCCAGAAAATAGGGACAGCAAAATCCAGAAGCAAAGGAAAAATGAAGAATGTAAATCCCGGGAAATTAGAGAAAGAGAAATTTGATGGCAGCTCCAACCCCCCACCGCAACCAGGACCTCAAACAAAAAATCCCAACAAGGACACAGAAGAACCAGAAGCAATCACGGACAGCAGGGAACAACCAAGTCCCCCTCCAAATGGGAAAGACACAGGGGAACTTGGGAAAATGGCAGGAACCCTAGAAGTAGCCCCCTCTCCCTCATATGTTGACATAGCCAGAAAGAAAGTACTAGATCCATCAAGCTCCTCGGAGGACGAGATCCTAGAAAAGCCAGCTAAAAGAGCAGGAAGGAATTCGTGCAAAGAAGCAAGGGAGGAAGAGGAAGAAAGACAAAAGACCCAAGGAAGCCAACCTACCATAGAAATGTCAATCGGCAGAAACACAAGAATAAGGTCTCTAAAAGGAGGAGGCCTAACCATCCCCAACAACAAGTAATGAAAATCATCTCTTGGAACTGCAGAGGTCTGGGGAACTCGGCGAAAATTGAAGCGGTCAGGGATCTGATGAAAGTGGAACCAGCAGACATCCTCATGCTCCAAGAGACAAAAATCGAAGGGGAAGCCCTTCTAGAGATTAGAAAAAACAAATGGCAGAAAAATACAGGGAAAGCAATCAGCGCAAGGGGATCCTCCGGAGGTATAGAAACACTGTGGAAGGAAGAACAGTTCAGCCTCATCAACTCCTACAACACTTAGCATTGGAGCTTTACAGAGTTGAAGCACATAGCAAGTAAGTTAACCATCGCATTATTCAATTTATATGTACCGACTTTGCACTCTGAAAAGAAAGAATGTTGGAAAACTTTAAATGAGTTTCTAGAACAAAATCCCCCAAACAACATAATCATTGTTGGAGACCTTAACCTAGTCATGAATGGAAAATAAAAGAGGGGAGGAAGGTCCAGCAAGGAACAAATGATTTATGTAGTAGAATACATGATACAACAGTGGGACCTAATGGATTTTAAACCACGCAAAGGGCTATACACCTGGACCAACAACAGGACAGGGGAGGATCACATATTTGCTAGATTGGATAGGTTTCTGGTCCAAAGCACTTTGTTGTTGGAAAGGAAGCTAATCTCCACTTCCATCCTCCCCAAGCTCACCTCGGAACACAAACCCATCCTGCTCTTGCTAGAGGAAGAAGAAAAACTAGGCCCAATCCCGTTCAGATTCAGCCCATTGTGGAAAACAAAGAGTGGCTTTGCAGAGACAGTTTGAATGGCATGGTCTACCTCAGTTACTGGCTCTCCCAACTTTGTCTCGGAACAAAAATTAAAAATAACAAAAAAATCCCTCAAGGAATGGAGCAAACTCCCGGAAAGAAACCCCAATACCCAAAGAAAGGAGTTAGTGCAGCAGTTGGGAAAGCTGCAGAATGAAATGGAAACAATAGATATTTCCAAAACAGATCTGGAAAAGGAGCAAGCAGCCCAATGTAAAACTTACCTCTCCTTCAGAAATGAAGAAGAATACTGGAGACTAAAATCTCGTAGCCTTTGGCTGGAAGCTGGTGACAGAAATACATCCTACTTCCATCATCAATTTAAATCCCGCCTCTCCAGGAACCACCTCTCCGAGATCACAACCAACGACGGGAAGCTCTGCAAAGGAATAGACCAAATAAAGGTCGTTGTTGTCTCACATTTCCACCAACTTTACAACAAAGAGAATGATGACAATGAAGAAGGATATAAGGAATTCCTCACGAACATCCCAGCCCTGGTCACAAAAGAAGATAACATAGCACTACTGAGCCCAACCAGCGAAGAAGAAATCAAAAAAATCATCTGGTCCATGGATCCTGACAAAGCCCCAGGACCAGACGGGTTCACTATCCATTTTTACAGGATCTGTTGGAATATAATCCAATCTGATCTCATCAGAATGAGAAAAGGATTCCTACAGAAAGCAAAAGTAGGAGGCAACACCAATTCTACTTTCCTTTCACTAATCACGAAATAAACAAACCCTTCCTCCTTCGACATATTCATGCCAATCTCCTTATGTAATGCCTCTTATAAGATAATTGCAAAACTCCTTGCAAACAGAATAAAACCTCTGTTGGGCAAGCTCATCTCAGAATCACAAGGAGGATTCGTCAAAGGGAGGCACATCTTGGACAATGTAATCCAAGTTCAAGAAGCTATGCACTCCAACAACCTTAGAAAAGAGAAAGGCATGTTGATTAAGTTAGACATGGCAAACGCCTTCGACAGAGTAAAGTTGTCCTTCCTATACCAAGTGCTTCTTTCATTCGGATTTGAACAAGAGTTTGTAAAACTGATACAATCCTATACACATAGCCCATGGATAGCCCCTTTGGTAAATGGGAGACCAACAAATTTATTCAAATCTACGAGGGGGTTGAGGCAAGGTTGCCCCCTCTCTCCATTTCTATACATTTTAATGGCGGATACCCTCAGCGGGAAGTTGGAGCAGGAAAGGATAATAGGAGCAGCCCCAGGCTTGAGAATAATGAAGAATCTTAAACCTATAAATCATGCTATGTTTGCGGACGACTCTCTCATGCTAGGAGGAGCCTCAAACAGAGTAGCCTCTGCATTCAAGGGCACTCTTCAAGCTTACTGCAAGGTGTCTGGAGCTCTGATAAGTGAAAGGAAAAGTGTTGTCTACAGTTGGAATGTAGTAGAACACGAAACACAAAAGATAGCACGCACCTTGGGGTTCAAAGGGCACTCAAAATGGGAAAATATACAGTACCTTGGGCTGCCATTATCATTGGGCATAAACAGAGTCAACCTATGGGAAGGAGTTTTAACTAAAATCAAAGGAAAAATCGAAGCCTGGGGAGGAAACTGGCTCACCCATGGAGGCAAATTAACCCTGATAAAAGCAGTCATCTCCTCACTGCCGATCTATCAAGCGTCCTACCTCCTGGCACCTAAATCGATAGTTGGGAAGATCAACAAACTGCTGAGAGACTTCTTGTGGCATGGTGGGAAAGGGAATCAACGAAAGTTTCACTTGGTCAGTTGGGAGACAGTCAAGCGTCCTTTGAGAGAAGGTGGGCTACAGATTCGAAATCCATCTCTTGTCAACATAGCTCTTGGTTGCAAAATCCTGTGGAAGATGCATAGCGACCCCACTCACCCTATCAGCAAAGCGTTAATACACAGGTATATTCCAAATGCCAAAATTAGAAACCTTCAAAACGCCACGATCAGGAAGACCACGTTGCTATGACAGTTGTGCATCAAAGGGGTGCGATTTTTCACCCAAAATCTGTACCGCATCCCTGGCAATGGAAAACGAACCAATCTCTGGACAGATCGGATAATGGGGAATCCACCCCTTGCTTTAAACGCCAGCTTGACTGAAATTCATGATTTTCTTGAGCACAGAGGAATGCAGAGCATCAATGACATATCAAAGTGGGACGAAGACAGCTCCTGGTCAGATTGGCAATTCAGCAACGTCCCAGATCGCCTCCTCCAGCAACTTGAAATGCTCAAAGAAGAGCTTCGAGAGGCAGCTCCTGTGCATAACACAGAAAAAGACACTTGGGGTTGGGGACCCACAGGAACATATTCGGCAGCTAAAGGATACACTCTACTATAGCAACAGAAAAACAGACCACTCTCGGCAAGGTTTTGGTTGGAGGTATGGGACTCAATGGCGATCCCGAAGGTAAACTTCTTCTTCTGAACACTAATGCACAAAAAGATTTTGACTAGTGAAAATTTATTGAAAAGAAATATTTCCGGTCCACACAGATGTTCTTTATGCAGAGAAGCCATGGAAACCTCAGATCACTTGTTTGTAGACTGCCACTTCGCAAACAAAGTCTGGCAGCTCATCCTCCATGGCCTCAAGGTCGATTCCCCCACCAACATCTCAGTAGTGGATCTATTCACAACTTGGAAGGATAGTTACCCTTCACTCTCTCTGAAAACATTATGGGCCAAAGTCTGGATCTCCATCCCCAAGTACGTGTGTTGGAAGCTTTGGCTACCAAGAAATGAGAAAATATTCAACAACACAGAGTGGACCCCCAATATGGTAGCAGCGAAAGCAAAAGGCCTCCCCCTAGAAACTTTGAGCTCTCAAAACCACAAAACCGACACCTCGCTGCAGCGGGAAGAAAAGAAGTGGCTCGGCGCCTCCATGTTGAACCTTCGGATCCATAGCATTGAAAAATCCCATCTTGAAACAAAATGGAGGATAAGAGATAATCACGACATATTCCAGAGTTGGTGGCAGAAGCAAGGAATAACTTCAGTCTTCTTCGATGGCGCCTCCAAGGGAAACCCTGGGACAGCGAGAGCTGGAGGAATCATTTACTCCAGTGAACGAAAAATAATTGAAACCTTTTGTTGGGGACTTGGACAGCGAACCAACAACCAAGCAGAAATCCTGAGTTTGATAAAAGTCTGCCAGATATCCAAGGAAAGAGGACATCGGGAGCTACAAGCGTTTGGAGACTCCGAAATCTTGATCAAAATGATACATTCGAGAGGACAGTTTAATGACGCTGGCCTAAACAAGAATCTGCAAAGGTTAAGACACATTCTAAAAGACCTCACCTCCTTCAACTGCTATCATATACTCAGAGACTCAAACAAAGAAGCAGACAAATTAGCCAACAAAGGATGTCTCTTGGCCCAAGGAGAACTCAGCATAAACGATGGAGACCCAGTAAAAATCTGTATTCCTTGAAAAGGACAGCAGCTTGTAAAAGAATGTAGAAGGTAGAAGGATTTTGTGAAGGTTGTAAGGCTGCGGTCAGCTGGATTTTCCAATTAATAAAATTCATAACAGTTTTAGTTAAAAAATAATAATATTCTTGTTATTTTTAAACCAAAAATAAGGATTTTCCTTCTCATTATTTTGAAGGCCAGAAAAAGACCAACTCATAACAAGTTTAGTCTACTACTTTAACTTGAGGTATATGAACTAAAGAAACCTCCTCTAATAGTTCTATCCTTTAAGTAAATGTGTGAAGTAATAAAATATAAATGATGGTGGTTCTATCCTTTGAGTAAATGTGGAGACTTTGCATCAGGATTTAAATCCATTGAAGGTTTCATTCTATGAAGGATATCATATCATATCTACAACCAATGTGAGATTTATGAAGAAAAAGTTAGCACTGGACTCAACATGCCATTGAGAAAAACAACAACCCAAAATTCTTGTTCCAGGAGGAAAGGATCAATTGACATGAGGCTGAAATGAGGACATTGTTGCTAAAATCACCCAATTAAACCACACCCTGGGTCATGGATGGAAGATGGTACCTACAAAACTAATTGTGTTGATATATTCTGCAACCTTTTTTATATGGGGAAACTCCAAACTTTGCTTTCGAAAACATATTTATGGTAATAAGTATTGTGATTGGTTATATATTTTTTAATCATATGTAGCCAATATAGATATACCTAATACTTATAGAGACTTGGACATATTTATATTTTTCATGAGATGATTGGCTCTGTAAACAAAAAAATCCAAACCTTTGATAAGGTTGGCGATAATAAGGTAGTGTCCAGATAGAATGGGTTAGATGTAGACATCATCTTGCAAACAAGCAACGTTAAAAGAAATTCAAAATCTCCACATATTACATGATAGAGATAAATTAGTTATTTTCCCTCAGGTGCATATAAAATCACAACATATGTTTCTAGTAATGGCCATCTATTACTCGCATACCACATAGTAAGCCTTCTTGATTTCTGATGCATTAGCACTCTTATTTACTTCAATAACATCATAGTAGTCCTTGGTAGCCATATAATGTGTAGCTACAAAAATGTTGGGTAGTTGTTAGTCACTTGTTTATTTATCCACATGAGACTATACATAAATTTATACTTGTTGAATGGAAGTCCCTATTCATAAAAAACATTTTTAGTCCCTCTACTCCAAAATGTATCCCTTTGATGACCTACATGTAAGAATAATAAAATCTTAGTTATAAAGTCAAGTAAACCCCATTAAATCTCGTAGTAATCAAAGATTCCCCTAATCTTTGTAGATTGGAAAATTTTGGGATTAGTTTGATTAGTATGTGCACTCATATGTTGGAAATTTAATCACAATGAAAAGAGATTATTATACAGGGAGGCTCCCTTAAATTATAAAACTCACAAGATTATAGAGGGATTCAAGAACTCTATTAGAACTCTGTAAATCCAAAACCAACAAAACATACTCATTCAAAAGAATAACTATGCAAGTGTTACACCAAGACAATGAGACTGTATGAGAAGAAGCACTTTCACATTCTACAACAATCAATTTATTTCTATAGCCATATTCACCCTGGCATCCCCGAGATGAATTCAATTCTCCTGCATCAAACCCCCTAGGTTATTAAGAAAGCATGTCCTTATGTTTATGAGGTAAACTATTCACATCTCCAACTCTCTAATGCAACTTTCATCATTGTTTCATTCACCAACTCCACAGTCCTCATTACTATACATTTAACTCTACAAGGAATACAAGACATCTTCTTTCGTTGCATTTTATTTCAACTCATTGTTGCACATCCATCCACAACAATACTCTTATCAATGGAAATATGAAATTTCCATCTCATTCCAACTACAATTCACCTTTTGGTACTACTACCATCTATGTCTCTCTTTCTTCATCACTAGCACTGGTCAAGTCCTCCTTAGCAATGCATCACCTACACAACTCAATCTGAGTCACATCCCAACCAAGACATCCCCACTTCCCTTTTTTATGCTATGTCCAAAGTTCCTTCGGTGTAGCTATCCCCTCATGCTTGAAGCCACACAATGTGGAGTCACATTCTCACATGTTACACCTCCCTTGACTCAATCTACAACCACATGCAGACTACCTCATTTTTTTGATTCTATCGACGTATTCACATCGTTCAAAAATTATTAGAGATATACATTCAATGGCCTTCCTTTTCACGTAACATCTTCACACTCGATCCTCAACAATAATCATTCCTTCTAACACTGTTGGAAATATGGCTACAGCAAAGATGACGCAGATGATCAAGGTTGTCATTGATGGCAATCGATTGTGTATGGTGAACACAGATGCTGAATCTCAGATGTTGAAACGTAGATGCTGAAACACAAATGTTGAATCTCAGATGT
>ML799901.1:269697-284154 GCA_009831015.1 Picea engelmannii | reverse complement strand
TTGTCTTCTCATAGTTTCAATATTTTCTCATTTAACAAATTCACTCTTAACATTTGGTCCTTTATCTTGTGTCATTCTGACTCTGAATCTGCTACTGCTCCATCATCTTCAATCCTTTTAACTCTTGGTTCCTACACCTCCTCGAATTTCTCATATTCAAAGAGAAATACTTAGGAGTTGTCTCGTATCCCTCAACTAGACGACCATTCATAGGCCTTTTCTCCGTTACTTCCTCCCACCATGCTTCTTCCAACAAACAAAAGCTGAAACAACATTCTCCTAGATCTTCTTGCTGCCATAGTTACACACAAACACAAAAAGGAAACCAAATCCTTAGGAGCGTAACCAATCTCTCATACTCTTGCAACTTCTTTCATTTGAGAGTTATGTTGGCACGTAGTGGGAAGACTTGGGGTTAATCATCAATACACCAACAAACCCTTAGACATCGACCTTTTTGACATCACCTGCAAGAAAGTGAAGTCTCACCCGACGCATCTATAGGGGTTATAATAACCAAGGTTCTACAGTGATGAGGGGTAGTGATGCATTCGATATGTCCTTATTAACCATCTACTCATGTGTGCAGTTTCCATTAGTTAACAATTACTTATCATGTGACATACCCTATGTGTGACATTACTTTACTTAACATGCATTCATCACTATTTGATTCAGTGTGAGACATTGTAACAACATTTATGAATAACACATTCATCCTACTTAAGCATTTATCATCATTGCACAATAACAGTAAACATCATATAATGAAAAAAAGCACATCACGACACAAGGGTTTAACACGGTTCACCCAACTTGGGCTACGTCCACAACAACTGGCTTCTTATATTAGTCATTTATAATATTCTTACAGTTGCGCACTGCGCTTATAGAAAGATGCAACAGTAACCATTACTCAAACCTGCCTATTCGTTTTGCTAGAGTACGAGCCTCACTCCTCAGTCATGCCTCAAAACTTCTTCCACAACTAAACTAATGCCAAATAAATTCACACCAAAAATACTCACTCAAAAATCACTAAGAACTTTTCATCCTTCGAACCCCCTATCTACCCCGACCATTTACATATTTATACATCAAAATAAGGATAAGACTGGTACAAAATGTCTCAAAAACCCAACAGTCTAAACCGTTTTCCACCTTTTTCGCACTACTCTATCACGTTTCCTCCTATCACGCGCTTTCACTCCTTAAATTTTGCTTCCATCGCATGCTCTAGTCCATCTTATAACTTCCTTTTATTCTTTGACTTATTATGGTGCATATCCCAAAAATTAACCAAAATGCCTCTCCAACAGGCCCCCAACACTCACATGTGGCTCATACTAAGCCACTCAGGCCTTCTTCCAATTCACCACAAACTTTTCAAATGTCTCCTTTGTTGTCGTGGCCTGCGCCTTTACCTTTGTCTCCTTCTACAAAATTGTGTTGACTATTTCAGCAGTAACCCAAGCCTGCATCTTCTCGACATTTTATTCAACTACCTGGTTGTCTATACCTCGAGTGGTTGCTAAGGGAGTTGTCATCCTATATGCTTCATCTTGTAGGATCTTAATATTTTGTGCATGATCATATTGCTCCTCTCTTAGATGATTCATTTTTTAATACAAGTTCATGTTCTCATCCATTGTCATTACCACCTCTGTTGGCGGTAATGTTCCCATTACTTCTTTGAACTTCTGTTCCTTTTCCTACGCAACATGGATCTTATGGCTGATCTCATGTTGCTCACTATCTTCAGTTAGTTGCATCTAGACGCCCATGGTTTCTACATAGAGCTGAGCACATTCTACCTCTAGGTTCTTTATGTTCTCCAAAATTGTGGTCAGTGTCTATTTCCTTTTCTCCCTTTCTTCTAGCAGATTACTCAGTGTCAAGCGCACTTCCAAGTTGACTATACATGCATGGAAGCCCTAAATAGATTCACTTATATTCGTTACTTTTTCTTCAACTGGGGCCTCCATCTCTGTCCGAGCCTCATCCCACTCTTGCTTAAATATGTTTTACTCCATCTCCAAGGCTACATTCTCGGTCGTAACCTTAACCAACTCGTTCGATGTCTTTTCTACGCGTGAGTTCATCTCTTGCATCGTGCTCATATACAATTATTGCAACACATTTGTCAACATTTGAGATAACAATGGGACCATTTTTTGGTGCACAGTGGGCATACCCGAGGTCAATCATCAATACACCAACAAACCCTTAGACACCGACCCTTTCGGCATCACCTGTAAGCAAGTGAAGTCTCGCCCAAGGTATCTAGAGGGGTTGTAGGAACCAATTTTCTGTAGTGATGAGGGGGAGTGAGGAATTCAACATTTCCTTACTAACCATCTACTCATGTGGGAAGTTTCCATTATTGAATAGTTACGTATCATGCGACATACCCTGTGTGTGAAATTACTTTACTTGGCATGCATTCATTCACCAATTGCTTCAGTGTGCAACATTATAAAAACATATATGAATAACACATTCATCCTACTTAAGCATTTATCATCATTTCACAATAACAGTAAACATCATAACATGAAAAAACAACACATCATGACACAAGGGTTTAACGTGGTTCACCCAACTTGGGCTACGTCCACAATGTTTGGCTTCTTATATTAGTCATTTATAGTCTTCTTACAATTGTGCATTGTGCTTACAAAATGATGCAACAATAACCATTACTCAAACTTGTCTACATTCTACTACAGTGTGACTCTCACTCCTCAGTCATACCTCAAAACTTCTTCCAAACTTGACTCAACTTACCCCAAAAAGAACTAATAATTTTTCATATGTCAAACCCCTAGAATGATTTCTACCCAAAAACCCTTTACATATTTATACATCAAAATAGGGCTAATATCGTTACAAAATGTCCCATAAAACCAACGTTCTATAACTGTTTTTTGCCTTTTGCAGGCCTCTTTGTCGTGTTTCCTCTTGTCACGCTCTTTGACTCCTTAAATTCTGCTCATGTTGCACGCTCTGTTCCATCTTCTAACTACCTTTTATTCTTTGACATATTATGGCGCAAATCCCAAACTTAACCAAAATTTATCCAAAACTCCTATCCAACAAGTTGTACCTAAATTGATACTCTTGCACAGATTCTTCCATCCTAGAGATGTAGCTAGATATGGTACCACTTGATACAGAGAGAATGCACCCCCTTCCCATCAAAGTACCTACACAATAGAAAATTCATTCTCTTTTCCATCACGGGGAAGACAATTGCTTCTGCACAATGTAACCACATAGATTTATCCACATCGATCCATGCTACAACCACTAGGGTTGCACATTGGGAACTATCTACTCTTCTGCTACACCAACAAAACACAAGTCTACACTAAACATCTGCACATATTCTCCAATCTGCAATCAAGGGTTAGTTCACAAACCAAGGGATTATCCTCCCTTCTAGGTAGAGTTATCACATCTTGCAGACCCTCTTTCATGCTCTCATAAACGTTTATGCGCATACTACAAGAGAGCTCATCCTCTAACTGGAAACGTATAACAAAAATAATAAAAATATTTCAACAACAATGTAAATGTGTCTACATTTCACAACACATAAAACTATTCAACACCCATCTGCAAAGAATCGTCAATCTAAAACATGGTCTTCCAAGGGACCCCATGCTCATATATAGATAATCACAAATCCAAGAATACAAATAACAAAATCATATAATAATGCATGAGATACTCATCCATACACGAGCACCAAGATTAAATCTGGAAACCTAAATTTACTTTTATTAGTTTACGCAGAGATACAATATAGTGATATTACAATGGCTCCATGGCCACATATGTGAGCTTACAAAACTCATTGGATTGTCAGGCCAAAGGTCATGGAAATCTCAACCATTCCTCTGTCACTTCTCTTGCAAGATCTCTTTCTTCAAGGACCCCTCTGCCAACTACCTAATGTTGTGTTTATTTATCTCTAGGAGGTCATTTACTTTCAGCTTCCAAACAAGCTCCACATGCCCTTTCGTCTTCATCTTCCCTTTCATTTCCAACGAATCTTCCCATGCAGTGATTCACCTTCTACATCATGACCTTAAGCTTCCATCCAACACAATGCTCCTTCCTCAACATGTCCTCTTCTTTTGTAACAATTCACCTTCTCTTGAGTTGTCTTCATGAATCACATGGTCACTATTCCCTTGATTCCATGTTTCCTCTCACGCACTTGTCTTCATTCCATGTTGCAAAAATAAACCAATCCTAAGCATGCATCCATTATCCATCAAGGAATACATCATGCTCAACTACCATAACCCACAATCTATCACGTTTTGCACCAAAATTCCCACAACTCTCCTACAACAACTTCCCGTAGCTCTCCTACAACAAATTCTCGTACCAGGTTCCTATAGCTCTCCTATAGCATCTTCCGAAAACAAGTTCCCACAAAAAATTATCATAGTAGCACTCCCATTCTAATACACTCCCACAATCTGCAACATCATTACGATCTGTAACAACCAATCTATTTCGTAGCACTGCCACTATCCCGTAGAATTGTCACTTCCCGTAGCATTGTCACTATCCCGCAACATTGTCACTATCCCATAGCATTGTCACTATCCTCAACGTTGTCACTTCCTACAAAACTGTCACTATCCTGCAGCATTGTCACGCTCTACAACATCAATTTAGTTTCGCAACGCTCTTCACCCTGACATCCCCAAGATGACTTCAATGCTCATGCATCAAGTGGCTATCATGCATCAAAATCTAGGACTTCGTAGAGGATACCACTATACAACGTAAATTACCATCTTTGGGTCGTCCAATTTTTTTTATCTAATTGATCATGTATTGAATAATTTTGAAGATCAAATTCAGAAGCATGAGTAGGAGATCATAGGTGTATCAACTTTAAAAAGAGAGGATCTCTAGAAATATCTTACAATTGAAGTGATCCGAATTATTTTTGGCATGAAATGAGAGTGGAGATATAATAAAGAAATGCACAGAGATATTGCAGATATCAAATAATATAACAGAAATATATCAGAGATGAAACCATAAACATGAAGATATAATAATACACAATTTCTATTAATGAAAGAAATGTACAGAGGCTGTAAAAATACAGAGTGAAAGACTCGCTAGAATGGTGGCAGCTTATCTCTAAGAAGAGATGTGACGGCTACTCGCATTCGCAAGAAGATGATTACAATGAGGCTCTGAAGGAATTTTTACAATAAACAAGAATTCCAAAAACCCTAGACATCACAAACCTAACCCTAGGAGATGAAGCTCCAAAAGTCATGTGGGCCCCGTTTGAGTAAGTTAGTACATTAACTTCCCGGGGTCGTAACTTTTGCATACGATCTCCGTTTTAGGCGTATGATAGCCCGTTGGAAAGGTATCATCGAGGAGATTCATTTTGGGGGTTCAATCATTTTTTTAGATATCATTGAGAAACTTGATCCTGAAAAAACTTCATTTAGGCCCTCAAAATGGCCCCGGAAGTTAAAACTGCTAAAAATAGTAAATTGCCAAAATTGTCAGAAAACTGTTTTGAGCCAGTTGGAAAAGGTGGGTGGCCACCGATATCCGCCTGGATCATGAAGTTAGAAAATCCACTCAACTGAAATGTTCATTTCCAAAGATAGAAAAGTATATCAAAAGGTTGAATAGAGAACTTCCAATTTTGAAAGAACCAAAAAGACGACATATTTTCCCCACACCAATTTATCTAATGACAATTTATCTAATGAATTTTTTATTAAATGGGAAAATTATGATCAAAAGTGGTTGTCACCTGAGGGTTAAGTCAAAAGTGGTTGTCATAACCAATTTTGTAAAGTGTATAAATATTAGAATTAAATGAGATGTATAGGATTTTTGGCTCTAGACGTATGGTTTATGAAAGGTTGTATTAAAATTACTTCTCTTACCATCATTAATTCAGAAGCCATTGGCCAATGACATTTTTTTGCTAGAGGAGATCATTGGTGCTAGTCAATATTGTGGATTACTTTTCTATTTGATTGTTTGCACATATGTCTTTTAAGACCTTTCTATTGTTTTCTTAAGCTCTCTTGATGCAATATTGAAGTTCTTGCAAGTAAGTTTCCTTTAGAAAATATTTAATGCAATTTTCTATTTAAGTTTAATTCTTCTTTTTTATTAATTTTTGTTCTAGAAAGTTTGCTATATAATTTCAGAGATTTTTGTAGAATTACTTATGTAAAATTAACAAATTAACTGCATCTATTTCCATTGTTCTCTTTTAGTAAATTTTTATTTATGTGTTTAGTTGTATTTTTCTTTCTTGAATTAGTTCATGTATAATTATTTATTTGAATAAAATGAGTTACAGTTACCTTTTCATCAATGTGATGAGGGTTAAATTTCAAAACAGTTTATGACTTCTCTTTAATAAATCTTAGTTTCACTTTTTCTCACTTGTCAATTTACAACAAAACCTAGAAAAATATAAAATATAAAAGAAAATTCAACCTTACATTAAAGCTCGTCAAAAGGTTGTTGGGCCAATAATCTAGAGGATTATATTCCACTTAAAACAGAGAAGAGTCTAATCGAGCCTCTTCCTTGGGTTTAATCCCTACTATTGAGTAATGGGAATCCAACCCCATCAACATAGCCTTATCCCAAAACTTGTTTGGAACACACCTGTTATGTATTATACATCTAACCATCTTTGTGATTGTGTGGTTCTACCTCTCAACAACTTCATTATATGGTGAAGTGTACGGTGTAGTAAACTATCTTTTGATCTCATGTTTAGCACAAAAGTTATTGAATTCTTCGGAAAAAAATCCCCCTTCATTATTAGACCTAAGAGTGGTAATGTGACAACCTAACTCTTTTTCTACTAAGGATTTTAACTTTTGAAACTCATTAAGCACATTGGATTTCAATTTCAAAAAATACACCATCTTCCTACTATACTCATAAAAAAAAGGAAATACTTGGTACCAATGAGAGATTCCATGTTTATTGGTCCACAAATGTCTGCATGATCTAGTTGAAGGACCCTCTTCACTCTCCAATCTTGTCCTTCATCAAATGGCACCCTGTGTTTCTTTCCTGCACGGAAAGATGCTCACATGCCCTAAATTTGCTACTGAATATTAGGAAGTCCATCTACTAGATTATCTCGAGCCAACTGAGAGAGGTAAGTCAAGTTAAGGTGCATGCACTACTAATGCCAAAGTGTAGTGGATTCTAATGCACCCTTGGATGCCAATGAATTCTCCTTGAATTATCCGATATCAACCAATATGAATAGTTTATGATCCTCCACACCAAGAGCAATAGTCTTCTTGGTTGCCTAGTCAACTATATAGCATTAGTGATTTCTAAAGTTAATATCTAATGGGGAAAATGCTTCAAAATATGACTCACTGAAAGTAGATTAAGCTCCATACTTGGCACATAATACACAATGAGGAATATTATAATTTTGTCTCCAAAGGATATACATAGTCCCTTTGACAACTATTGTGTTCTCCACCCCACCATTGAAGATCATTGAATCCTTTTAGGAACAAGCAATGCAATCTATGAACAAGTCTTGCATGTTGGTGAAGTGTCATGATGCACCAAAATCAATGTACCAAGTAGATGACCTATATTGATAGGATTTCTTCTTGGCCATGAATGAAAACAAGGCTAACTCGTTCTCCTCGGTATGCTTTGCGACATGAGCCTTTTGTTGAGGCCCTCCCTGGTTGGTTTTCTGATAAGCCAACTTCCTTGTACAATGCTTCCTCGTATGGCCCACCTTTCCATAATAGTGAAAAGTGATGGTAATCAGGATCTTGGTTGCATCTTCATGGATACTTTGACCTTTCTTCTTTACCCATTTTCCTTTTCCTAGTTGCAAAGGTATTTTTTAACCCTCTCTTTCGTTATTGCTTATTGAATTGTTTCTTCCATTCATCTCGTTGAAAGAGTGTATTGCATATATCATCAAAATTCAAGTTAGAATTCATAGTGGAGAGGTTCAGGGTCTCAATAAAGTGCTCGCAATCATGCGGTAAGGAGAGAAGTTGGCTAGACACTGGCCACACAAAGAAAATATACAAGGGAGTTACTTAAAAAGTTCAATATGAATCAATGTAAGGCAGTGTCAATTCCTTTAGAACAAAATGTTAAACTCTGCAGTGATGATGGGACAAAAGAGGTGAATGGTACATTGTATGATCAATTGGTGGGAAGTCTAAACTATCTCACTACAACTAGGAAAAATATAGCATATTCACTCATCATCACGAGTCGATTCATGGTCAAGCCACGTGAAATCCACTAGATAGCAACAAAGAAAGTACTTAGATATCTAAAAGGGACTGTTAATTTTGGTATTAAATATACTGATAAGTTTGATGTTGAGTTGACAGGTTATTCTAATTCAGATTGGGTCAAAAATCCTTATGACACACAGGATATACATTCATCATTGGATCAAGGATTGTGTCATGGAGCAACAAGAAATATCCAACTATTTATTTGTCATCAACTAAAGTTGAGTACAAAGCCTTGTCTAGTGCTACTTGTGAGGCAATTTGGTTGGGGAAAATTCTTGAAGATGTGAGAGAAGAACAAAAAATGCCAACGGTTATCAAATGTGATAATGAAAGCTCCATGAAAATAGCCAAGAATCTTGTGTATAATGCCAAATCAAAGCACATTGAGACCGAACATCGTTTTGTAAGGGAAAAGATGCAGTCAGAGGAGATTAATCTAATTTATTGTAATACAAATGAAAATATGGCTGACGTCTTGACTAAGCCTCTTGGAAAGACAAAGTTTGAAATATTTAGGAATCAATTATGTGTGGTAGAAATGGCCCCACGAAATAGCCAATTGTTTATTTGTCATCAACTGAAGTTGAGTACAAAGCCTTGTGTAGTACTACTTGTGAGGCAATTTGGTTGAGGTGAATACTTGAAGATGTGAGAGAATAACAAAAAATTCCAACGATTATCAAATGTGACAATCAAAGCTCCATCAAACTAGCCAACAATCATGTGTATCATGCTAGATTGAAGTTCATTGAGACCCAACATCATTTTGTAAGGGAAAAAATGCAGTCAAAGGAGATTAATCTAATTTATTGTAATACAAATTAAAATATGGATGACATCTTCACTAAGCCTCTTGGAAAGACAAAGTTTGAAATATTTAGGAATCGGTTAGGTGTGGTAGAGAACACATTTATCCATTAAGGGGCAGTGTTAGCGAAATAATGGAGAAATTTTAGAAATGAATATTATTAGACTTTGTTATTGTCTCGTTAGGATTGATTTCCCTAATTGTTTTCCATATCCTATTTTTTAGGAATTTGTTCAAACCGTTGAACTATATTGTACTCCTATAAATGTATTCAAATGTTGGTTTGATGAATGAAAAGTGTGAGTGTGGGCAGTCTCTAGTGTGAGCAACGTCTCACCATTTTCGTTACTTTGTCTTCCATTTTTTGTTTAACAAAATGTAACCACTACTATAATACGATTTTGTAGTTCGGTAATTAGTGTCATCTCGTAGTGAAATTTTCTAGGGAAAAATTTCAATTTTTGACAACGTAAAATATGAGGCTAAGGGGTGTATCATTATTTGGGTCATATTTGAGTTTCCTTTGCATTGTATTGTTTGACACACACTTTACATGGTGTCGTTTTAACGATGTAAAATGCAAAGTAGAAGGGTTTATAACACCGTGGTTATGTCGCAATGCACCATTTATTATTGCACAAAACACAAAAGGAGTCTCTTTTGCATCCAAAGCATATATATGTTGGGTCATACTAGTGTCATGGTGCGTTGATATGAGTGTTAAATTTTTATATTGAGCATTATTATTGAATTGATTTAGCATTGTTATAGCATCTAAAAACTGATCTTTTAGTCATTTTTTTGTCATATTTGCATCTTATTAACATTGCTCTACATCACTTTTCTATTGTATTAGCATCCATTATGGGTCCTTATTATTTATTTGTTGCATCATATTAATGTTCCGTTATATTGCTTATGTGTCAAGTTAGTGTCTCATTACATCGTGATTATTTATTTTGCATCATTGTAACATTTTTTAATATCATAATAGATACGTCAAAATTTGGTCGTTTGAACGTCAAAGTTGTGACATAATTATTATTAATGATTTAATTATTATTAATAATTTAATTATTTTTAATAATATAATTATTATTGGTTACTTTTATATATTTTTTTGTATGTACAACTTTCTTTTGTTTCCTAATAAATGTTACAATGTCAAAAACACATAACATCTTCGCATGTTAACTCTAATTACAATACTAACTCAACAATTAATTAAAAACTTATAAAAGAAAAAAGAAAAAACTATAAAAAAATAGAATACCATAGATACATGGTTAAGAATTTTTTTTAAGAAATTAATAAGTACATAGTTAAGAAATGAAACCTTTTATATTATTGCAAACACATGTATATGAGCACTAATTATATTTATAGTTTGGAATTTGAATTTGAATTTTTTTTAATATTATTTTAAATCTTTTATGTATAAAGTTGTGAATATTTAAATCCAATCATTATTAATTTAAAATTTTGATATGATATATAATTTTTTTAAAATTTGATATAATTGATATATATGCAATTTGTTCCACAAACAAGGGGGTCTGAGGGTCTCATACATCAATTTCACGTTTGGCTTGGTCATGATCTTAAAAATAGATTATTATTATTATTATTATTAAAAATAGTTTACATTGATTCTTGTTGGAAACCTAATTCACTTAGAGTTATGACATTCCTCACTTGAGGGAATGTGAAAGGTCAAGTGACTGTAACGGTTGTCGAGGAGTCCAAGAGACGTCAGAAGATGAATTCAAAGGTCACATCATTATGTATTTATATATGTATCATATTAATGGTAAATGCATTCACGCTTATTCTAATTTAGCATTCCAACACTGGTACCAAAGCTCTTGGCTCTTAAGGCCTGAAGCTGTGGTAGTTTTCCATGGCATTTTAGAGTCAGATCTACAGAACTGTACCTATTCCAATCTGTATATCTATCTCACTCAAACAAAAACACCTCCACTAGTCTTCGAGTCTTCTCTTCGTACATTAGGGTTTCCTGAGTGCAAACTTTGGTGTCATTTATGCATAAAACTTCCCTCTGGCTTCTGCCTTCTCTGGTCGATTCCTTATCTGTTCTTCTAATTTGCATGTCTTCCTATGAGGACTGTGCCTAACCAATCTACATTCCATTCATTAGGTATCTTCTTGGGGTGTCATGTCTCTGCTATGGTTACCAAATTTTGCGCCAGGGTTTATGAGAATTCACTCCTAGACTGCTCCATTGTTATGTTGCTCATGCAGTTTGAACTCATACCTAGGATTCTTTGCGCACTAGTTCTTCAATATTAGGATTTTGGTTAGGGTTTTGGTGTTTGATGACCACAGTGGAAGATGAACCCATGACCACCTGACATGTCTTTCCAGTCGTTGTTGCTACTGCAAGGCCTGTAGACATGCTAATTTCTCCTCACGTGAATCGAGAGCATGTATATGAGGTCTATGAGGTCGTAGACCTCAATATCTTTGCTCGTTTATAGCTTTGGCATGAGTCCTCTATGCAAATGCTAGTGAAAAAATTGCAAACCATGAAATGAAAACATGGTGGGCGATCAAGAATTTCAATCTGGGTCTTGGACACATCCTTTGGTACTTCATTGAGCAAGAACACAAGGGACTCTCAACAATTTTCCCACAAGTTTTAAACGGAAAACATTTTGATTAAGGAGAAACCAAACTCTTGGTTCAACTATCGATCCAAAAATTGTCGTAGCTGATAATGAATGAATCAACTTCCAATGGGACACCGGGGCAGATAACATTTCAAAGGGGGTGGAGGAGTAGAAGGCAACTACAAAATTGTTGACCAAAATTTGGTCATCTATATTTTCCTACTCTTGGATTCATAAAATCCTTGATATCAAAAGAAGACAATTTTGAACTTTTATAAGTTCACTCTGCAACCCTCAGTCTCATCTTTGCCACACTTTTTTTGGATCAGAATTTTGTTTTTATATACCTAAGTTACTCAAGATCTTGTCCAGAGGTCCGATTTTGAAGAATCTTTCTAGGTATCATGTTCTCATCTCCTCTCCTCTCCTATATTACAATGCTACCATACTTAGAATTTTCACTCAACATATCTCTTTGCATACTTGGTCATATTTCAGTGTTCATAGGTTCGTGGGTTCACTGGTTGGCGGGCCTTCATTTCCACCCACTTGCTTATAACTATGTTTTAACACTTAGCCATTTCTTTTAGTTCATGGGTTCGTAGGTTTGAGCTCTCATCCTCCATTTTCCGTGACCTTCACTTTGCACCCGAAGTTTCGTGATCTACACTTCGACCATCATCCTTGTCGCGAGTGCCGAGCTCCAAAGTATTTCATTCCTCTTGCATGCGAGTCCGACCGACTGTTCCTCGACACTTAGTCTACTTTTGTATCGTGGACTCACGGGTTCATGGACTCGTGGACTAATATTGTTGTGTTTTCTCATTTTCATGAGCTCATCTAAGAAGTATCATTACTTAGCCATTTTTTCATCCATGGCAGATTCACGGGTTGGCGGACTCGTGAACTCATTCTCCTCACCCTCTCACCTTCGTGAACTCGCCATGCTTTGCTCGTTATTCCTCCTTTCTCGTTAACCCCCTTCTTCACTTAGCCATTTATCCTAGTTTTCATACATTTACCTTGGACCAATAAGAGCATTACACATGCCAATGTGAAATTAAGACAAATGGAGACATGGCAACATACAAAAGAGAGACACATGGCGTGATCTTATTGGATGACAAATGGAAGATTCTTATTGGAATATTGTTGGCCTACCGAGTGATGACATGTGGAAACATATTATTGGATGACTCATCATGGTGACTGGGCGTGAGGTGGACGGTGACGAGATTCCAAAATTATTATTTTATTCAACAATTTTCTAAGGGTTGAACCCCTTATGCTCCATAATCTTCTTCTCGTGTTTCTTGCTAAGTGTATAAAACACTTAGTATTATATATCATGAAGAATATAATATCCCAATGCATGTGGGATAGAAATTTAAACCGAAAAGTCGAATTTTATGAAGGGAAGCACGAAATTCATCTAAGGGCCCACATTTGCCCATCAATTATGATCGACGGTGGCTGAGTGTTGATCTTGCAAAGGCCATAACTTGAGTTCCAAATGTCGGAATCATGCAAAATTTATACTGTTGGAAAGATATTTCGATGTAGAAGATGGTGGTATAGGTTTCAAGTGCTACAAGTTGACACATTTTTCTCAGAAATTAAAATATCAGTTAGCTGCATTTTTAATGGGCCTGCGTGACAACTCAACTTCACGAGCTCATATGTTGAGATCTGGGCAATACATTTGCGCAAAATTTATATCGTTGGAAATATAGGATAACGAAGATCACATCAAAAGTGATTTCCATGGCTAAAAATTTGATTATCATTCCTAGAAAATTAAAACACAGTCTTCCTATTTTAAATGGGAAATTAATTAATTGTGAAAATAAAAGTTTATTTAAAAACTTTTATTAAAAAGGGAAATAGGCTCATTTTATATATGTATATATTAATGATATAATTTCATTAATGAGGGATTAATGAGGAATTAATTAAAGGGAATGTTTCAATAAGAAACTTGTATGAGAATTTCTAGAAGGGAGAAACCCTAATTACTCAAGTAGTTAGAAAATCTCATCTTAAAAAGAGAAGAGAGGCTTCATCAAAAGGTCCAATAATCAGTATTTTGAGAGGGGCAGGGAAGACGATCAAAGGAAGAAGAAGGTACAACCATGGATACACAATCAAGCTTCTGATCAAAATAAATAAATCTCCATATTCTCCATTCTTTCTATTCTTCTACACCACTTCTCATAGTTTTATGCTTGAATCTCAGAGTTGGACACAAGGTTGAGTTGTCGAGTGTTTTTCTTGTATTTTTCTACAGAATTTTCTTGTATGATCATGGAGTATTTGCAACCACATATATGTCTGTCAAATTTTTGGTAATGAAGAAAATTTATCATGAATAAACTCCACAAAGAATTGCTTCGGGGTTGATATTGATTGTATCTTGTAACTTTGAGTTTTAAGTACGAGATATTTGAGGTTGAACTATCAATTTCTCTTTTATTACTAATTGTATTACTCTATTAAAATTCTTTGAGATGATCAAATTGTTCTCTCCTATTTCTCATGAAAAAGATATGGATGCGTTTATATACTATTAAGAAGATTGTGTGTGATGTTGATCACAATTTAATTTTGATGTTGAAGCCCTCATTCAATCTTTTCTTATTGTAAAAAGACTTTTGTTGCACATAAATATCATATTGGGTTACTAAAGAACCATTTGCAT
>ML799901.1:220956-253687 GCA_009831015.1 Picea engelmannii | reverse complement strand
AATTGGTGAGTTTCCAAATTTTCATGATTTGAGTTTAGAAAAATTGCGACTTTTCCAATTAATTGCAATTCTTTTATAAAACGATTGCTACTCTTAAAAAAAGACTTTGGTTGTCATTTGAAAATTAGCATAAGGGACGACGTAGGCTTTTGTTTGGTTCATATTACTTGGTGTGTATTTGGAAGACAAAATAGTGGTTGTAGATTTAATGTGATTAAGGGTAAAAATTTTAGTGTAATTAAGATGTTTTATCACTTTTGTGTATATATGGAAAATTTTTATAAGGAAATCTATAGGATACTTCACATTTGTGAAAGGTATCTTTAATAAATTGGTTGGTGTAGATAAGTGCATTTTATCTAGGGAAATTTGAATTGGGTACTTACCGACAATGAATTAGCCAAATGCCCAACAACACTAGTGACAACCAATTGAGCTCACCTCTTCATACACACACACACACACACACACACATATATATATATATATATAATATTGATTGTCCATATTTTGTTAAACAATTTCATTTTTTTTACCAAATTTTCCAAATTGTTTACATTCACCAAGTTAATCTCCATATATATATATATATATATAGCCTCTCTTAGAATGTCTTTCCTATATGCATATTAGTCCTCATTTCTACAATAATGATCTTCTTAACTTGCTAACTCATGAAAACCAAAGAGAGCTACGAAAAAGTTTCTTTGCAATATTTTCAATCATAATTTTTTTTTTTAAAGAAAATCAATTAGTCATCAAATTTCTTAAGGCCTGAGAGTTCAAAGTTGATCTAAGTGGAGGATAATCATCATCATCATCTTTATCAAGAACCGAGTTTGGATAAACCACCATGAGCATGAAGATGATTGGAATACCTCAAAGGTCATATGTTCAACTTCCAAACATCAAGATCGAAGTTGAACCCAATAAAGACTCGTTATAAGTATGTGTGGAGTGTAATATCCTTGTATCAACCCTTTGGATGTATTGGATTTAATTATGTATATGTTGTAAGTAGTGTAAACATGTACTTTTCATTATTTTCTTACTACATATCATGAGATAGATTTTCCATGATAATTTTGAAAACTTCTAAAAAATATCTTTGAATATTGATAAAAGATCAAAGGCCAACGAACTAAGAAAGAGCACCTATGATCCGAAATAAATCCAGACTGAAGAACAGATAAGACTCAGTACCTGCAAAACAAATTGAAAACTAATCAACATTATGAAAGCCACATACAACAATGCAAGTTAATGTGGAATAAGATAAATAAGAATGCAACTAAAAATTTGAAGAAAAATAATTAAAATGACAAGGAAACAAGTAGGAGAGAAGACTAAGAAATGGGAAGTGAAGAGCCATGGTTGATGGCCTTCCTTTCCCCCCTAGATCTCCCTATTTCTTGACTCTCGCTCATTTCCAAAGGAATTTTTGGCCAAGGAGGAGGAGAGCATTGTAAACTGGCAGATTTGCAAAGAAGAATACCAAGCACCATTCAACTGGTTTTCCCAATTTGGTTCCAAGGTAAAACCATTACGTCTATTTTGTGACTGATTTAGTTTGTAGTAAAGATTCTTTAGATGTTGTTAAGAGGGTGCTTGTATGGATGCTTAGTGGAGTAGTTCAATTCATTAATACATTGAATAAGTGTGCATTGTGAAATTTAGGGCTCAATTGGAGAAGTGGTGAGGTTCCACAACCATAAACAATTGATTTAACCTACACGTTCATGTCTCTATGAAATTAATGGCTCCATGCACTAGTATTGATGAATTTCATATCAATAAGACTTATATATGTTAGGGTATCCTCATCATTATGCTACTTCCAATGGAAAGATTATCGCAATCGTCCCTTTCATGAAGTCTATGAGATCAAAGGCTGAAAAAAATGTTTGTTGCAAACTTACAGTTGAGTTTCCATTCTCATTCCTGAAACTTAGCATTTAGCACTTGAAGGAGATTTCGTTGGTTGTTTGGGTGAATTCTCTCTCTCTCTCTCTCTCTCTCTCTCTCTCTCTCTCTCTCTCTCTCTCTACATTTGGGAGAATACCTAGTCGATTCTATAGTAGCATGAGACGTTTTTGTCCCTTTGAGTTGATTTTCCATTACTTGGGCCGAAAACCCTTTTCCCTGGGTAATAGATATTACCTAGGCACACTCTTCTCTGCTTACTGGTGCCTCAAGAGAGAACCCACACATTTCTCTAGCCAGAAGATAGTTCCCATGCACTTCCTCTCTATTGCACTGACCTGAGCATGTACCCCCAATGCTCATGAGACTCTAAGTGTATATTCTTGTTTCCAAAGATGCATGTGAACCTGTTGAGCATTCAACACACCCTAAAAGGGTCTATGTCAAATTTTCACTTTTTTGGGTACCACTTGATCTTTTGCACTGTCTGATTGCGCTTCAGTATGAAACGACTGCCTGTGTTTATCATTATGTTTTCATGTTGAGTCGTTTAAAGTCTGCTTGTGCATGTGAAAATCACCTTAAATTTAAAAAGGGACTAACATTTAATTAAGGAATCAATAGTCTAATGTTTTCCCCAACACACTTAGGAAACTCGGCATCAGAAAAAATTTCAAGATGATGAAAATTGCTTGAGAAGACGAAAATAGTCGAGCGTCGAATTTCACCGACGTCGACCGAAAAAGGTTCTTTGTCTTCGCGAATAAGTTTTACTAAAGATATCGTCGATGATCGATCTGTTCGGCATCGACATGAGATTAAAAGAATAAGCATCGCGCGAGGTAAAGGTAACATCACCAATCGCTGACATTTGTAATATTTTCGGCGTCGAGAGTTTACGAAGATAATAACCCGCGAAGAAAATTATACATTAATTTTACTTTTGAACGCCAATCCCCGATGCCATCCCGACATCGGTAGTCGCAATATCTATCTCTTTTGGCACATTCAATGTGAATGAAGCCAAAGTGCAATCATTACTCGCAAGCCGAGTTCTAGATTTTATTTTAACAACCCCGAGTCAGTACCGCCACGTCGACATCAATCGACATCGAAAGTTTCTAAAGGAAAATATCAATGAAATTACAAAGCAACTCTGAACAAGGAACATTATAAAATCACATGATTTACGAGAAGCTTAGATAAAAAGAAAACACGGTAGATTTACATACAAAGAGGGAACATCATACTTTCAACTGCAAAACATTTTTGAAATCTCATATATTAAGACTCCCTCCAAGCTCAAGTTACATACAAATAAACACCACAGAAGCCTTGACTACCGGCTCGGTTACATTGAGAAAGTGAAATAACTCACAAAAAACAGAGAAAACTATCTAACGTCACTTCGGAGAGTGCAAATCAAGAGTTCTCCCATCATGTATCTCTTGCACACAGAACTTCTCTCGGACTACTCCTTGCACCTTACAGTGTTCTCATTTTTCTTTCCCCGTCATCCTCTGTGCTTCGCACAGCTGCACAATCGTATCTTGTGCTTCCTGAAGCTGTCTCTTGAGCCAATTTGTGCTTCCTTCGTGACCCTGCAGTACCAATACCTCCTGGTTCTTCGCTGCCAACTGACTCTGCAATTCTCTATTTTCTTGATAAAGTTTGTTTATGGCGAGTTGGGCTCATTCTAGCTGCTGGATGGGACTCCCAATGGAAGAACCTGACATATTTTCCCTTCCCTTTCGTCTCCTGCTTCCTTGACTGGTAGTCCTGATAGTCTCTGGCCAGGTAGTGTGCATTGTAAACTCCTTTGTGGCCGAGTGTGCACTCAACTCGGTTGGGGGTTGAATTTGTCCTCCTATTTCCTTATTTTTTCTAGGCCTTCCCCTCCTCTGCGGTGTCTTCTTCTGAGAGGACACGACCTCCAACATATTTCCTTCAGATGTATTTTTCTCTACTCCCACTGTCGCTTGAGACACTGACACCATTTTTGAGAAAAATTAGTTGCCTCCTATTGAAGCTTCAGAGACACTCGATACCAATAAGAAAGAGACCCAGGCACGTTGGGGCTCGGACCTGGCGCTCCGACTACCTTGCAAACCTCGTCCCTTGTTTAAAGGGGATCCCATCATGCAATGACATATTAGCTTAGATGTGCGTGGATGAATAAAAGACCACAACACATAGTTTTTTCTAGAATTGAGCTCGCAAGACCAGTGCTACCAATGAATGAAATCGGATGATGCGTAAAATCCCCACAGAGCCTCTATAATTTATAGTATAACGAGGAAGAAAAACATAACATGCCAAAAAAAAACACTCACACCTCGCGACAGGATGTCTTGGAGATTTAACGCGTCACAACTACTCGATGGATGTAATCCAAAACTCATGAAATGTTGTTGATTGAAGTTGCAGGGAATATACGGTACGATCAGTCCAATCTCTTTAATCTCCACAGCTTCCATTATTAGTGAATGATAGTTAACACACTTGTTGATACGACTTCCAGAGGAACAACTTTCCTTGATCTGGAGCATTTAACAAATTCCTTATTATGGTATACGACCTTTCAGGAACGTACACGCACTTTCGACACACGTTCGACTTTGGCATCCTTTCCCAACCCCAAGGGTCAATCAGCCACTGTGACAGTTTCGATGCTCGTATCTGTCGTACTTGACTTGCTGCGCTATGGCGCACAGATGTAACTCATTCAAACTGAAGAGGAGCGACGGCATGGAAAAGGACATTATAGGTCATTCAAAAGGACAATTGGGATCATGTAAGTATTATACGATCGATACTAACGAGCTCTACAGGTACGCATTGATTTATTCTGTTTTTGTCAGCATCTTACTATGCGTTGCCTGATAAGTAATTTATACACTACCTCAACCCCAATTGCAGGAAATATCCTCCCAACTACCGAACAAAGTTTGCTTCGTGACCTCACCGAGGAACTCGAAAGAAACGTCGAAGCAAAATCTGTAAAGTAATGGAGGATATTGGACTCCCCGAGTTTGTCAACCCTGATAACTTCATTGAACTAAGCAATGTAGTTGAGTCGCATTCCAAACAAGATTCGCTATGGACCGAAGAGCTCGCAAATATGACCGATGCAAGGCCAGGGAAAGTGCGACGATTCGCAGAGCATCCAATCAAAACTCAAACCACGCTATAGCAGTTGAACTCCAGTCTAGTGAAGTACCAAACACATGCGATGGACATTAGAGGAATATATGCGGCTCTAATTGAGCAACAAAAATTTCCATGGGCCCAAACTTGTGAAGATCTGTTTGTCAGTTGGTCTGAGTACGAGAGAAATCATCCTTTTCAAGAGATATCTCGGGCTAATTGTTAAAGAAATTGTTAGTATAGGACGCCACATGGCGAATGTTTTTTTTCTTCAACTACACTTAGCCGTTAATTTCAGTTAAACTTTATATTATAAATAAAGACATCGACCAATTAGCAAGGGGTCGATGGTTGTTGCAAGAACTCTTTATTTATGGTTGTTAAGAATTATTTTGAAGCTGCTATGAATTGAGAAGTCCTTCTGGACCAAAGAGAAAGTTATTTTCATCAAATGCATGTGTGAATGGACGCAGAGAAGAACTATTCCCTATCACGTTTCGTGAATAGATGTAACAAGTAAGAGTTGTCCAATTTATTGTCAAGTTATCTGGTGCAATGCTTTGTTGTTCTTTTCTTTAACGATGAAGATGATGAATCATTGTGTGATTATGTGATAAATTATTATGGTAGATGATTTACTTTGCTTATCTTTATCTTATCACATATGTGTTTTCTTTCTGGTAATTAGTAATCTCAGACAGTAATTGGATGCTCACATGGTTAACATATTAGTACTAGTCACGTGGTATAGAATTGTTGTGTGCATTTTTTAGTAGCGGGTTATCCCAACATCAACCTCTTCCCCAATAGTTAGAACTTAATTCTATTTTGTTTCCAAGTTGGTTTATACCATCTTACACCTCACATCGTTCCCGTCCAAGAGAAAAATACAAAAGAGATAGTCTAAACAGAAGGAAGAGCCTTCACAAGGAAACATTAAATCCCATCGATTAATTGGCCGGATCGCAAGATCTACAGAACCATTCCATCCCAAACACTGCAGATTCTAATTGGGCCTCAGTGGCGGGTTTTATTCCTACTGTTGAACTACAGATTTGAGACCCATCAAGAGAATTGGCGCTAGAAGGAGGGCCTGAGAATGAATAGTTGAATATGTATTTTATATAACATTTCAAACAGCCTACAGATTCGTAATGACCCACATGCATGGCTAGTCATTCCCAAGACAACCCACACACGTTGAGTTCTCCTGGAACGAGTAACTCACCCCAGCCCGAGGAATAATCTTTTCACCCTGAAATACCTTACGCTCTTCCTGACGAGGAAGTAAATCATTTTAGAAGAATTACGAGAGCCTATGCCCGACATATCGTTGCGTTGTCCTTAGCTCCCATACTCCATCGAAGAAAAAAACAAAGAAAACCAATGGTCAACACTCGATGAAAGACTTAATAGATTTTGCGATTACTGAAATCCAAGAACCTCTTGATTTGATACCTGAAACACCAGCCGACAACGTCTCTGATGCGGGCGATTTCTCGAATGAAGAGGATTTTAACTCATATTCTAAAGATATGGAAGGCAAAAATGACCATAATGATGAAAGGGGGAACCCAGCTCTGGTCAATCAACCATGGCTAGGCAGAGACGCTTTGTCCCTCCCGGGACCAGTCCATAACCTTCCCTGTCACCCAGAGAAGTTGCTTCTTAAGTTCGATCCCGAAACCTCTGGATTGCCTGAAGATCATATCAAGAAATTTATACTAGCATTTAGACTCATGAACTTCCAACATGAAGACGTAGTTTGCAGGATTTTCCCCTACACGTTTGAAAATTCATCTTCCACTGGGTATTTTAATCTTCCAGTAGTATCTATAACTAGTTGGACCAAGTTTCAAAAGGACTTTCTAGAAAAATTTGTAGAGGAAACTACTACAGGAGCTCTGATGGATGAGTTATTTTCCGCCACCATGAGTTCGAAAGAAAGAGTCAAATATTTCAATCAAAGATTCATGACCATCTTAAACAATTTAAAGCCCAAAGCGTAACCATCCCAGGAATTGCAAATCGAGGTTTACACTAACACGCTCCCAACTTCTATTTCTATGTTTGTAAAAAGAGTCACCAAGCGAACCCTGACTGAAAATTTTGAAGAATCCAAAATGATAGAATTCAAGATGAAAGGGTGTAAAGAGAGCCAGGTCTCTCTAGTTAAGAAAGAAGCTCAACCTCCCCCCAGGAGAGGACTCCTTTTGGCTAGACCATCGAGGAAACAAACAGAGCAGATTCTCGACAAAGGTTACAGAGACATATAAGACCTCCAACGCATGGTTAAGAAATTATCAAACGAAATCATAGACATGAAGAGGAATGCAGGGGAGGCAAACCAAGGCCAAAGGCCCTACAAGCCTTTCTTTAAGAGGAACCCACCGTTCAAGGCAATTGAACCTCCCCCAACTAACTTAAATATTGATCTAGGGAATGTTGCATCTGATTCTTTATGTACTTATCACTAGGAAAACCACTCCAAAAGAGACTGCCCTCAATGGGTGCATGCCATGAATTTGATGGCCAATCGGTTTCTAGATGAAGTCTCCCTAACCGAACAGCCGAGCAGTTTGGCTATGAATATGTTTTACCAGGAAGAGATTGATCCACTAGAATATACAACCATGCTGATATGGGATCCTAACCTAATCATGCCTTTGAACGACCTATTTGAGTCTCAGGAACAACCCGCAGAAGTCTCGGTGATACAGACACGCAGTAAGGGTCTGCTTGTCTAGAAAGATACCACTTCCACCCAGACCTCGGGGATTAAGGAAACTCCTAATCGCTTGAAAACACTTTTCTCTCTTGGTAAGAAACCTATAAGCATCCATACCCGGGAATCACCTAAACTAGATTACAAGGTAGTCGAAGATTTGAAGAAGTTAAAGGATAATATATCAGTTATGGACATATGTAGGATTCCTCAGCAAAAGGACTTTTTGTTACAAACTTTGAACTCAGTAGAAAACTTGACCATGGGAAGTGGTCAGGAAATAACTCTATCTCCCACAGATATGGTGAGAAAACCAACTGTGAACACCTTCTCGGAAGATAGGAAGGAAAAATATTTTGACCCATTGTTCCTCTTAACGTTTGAAGTCTTCAATAGAAACCTTCACAATTGTTTGGTAGATTCTGGGGCATCTTCAAAGGTTATGCCTTTGTCTATTTGCAAAAAGTTAAATGTTTTTCCCCTCAAGAGTGATAAACATGTCATACAACTAGACAGAAACCAGGTCAAGGTCATGGGAGAACTAAAAGATGTAATGATCAGAATAGTGACACACCCCAAGTTTGTGCAAGTGATTGACATCATTGTGGTAGATATTCCAGAGGCCTATGGGTTATTACTAAGTCAAGATTGGTCTGAAAAGATAAATGGATACTTCATTACAGACTAGGCACACCTTTGGTTACCACTGAAAGGATACAAGAACATGATCAGAATTGATAGGGAGAGGTATCTGAAATAGACAGTCATTGATCTAGAAACCCCAAACGAACCCTCATCCACGGATTTCCTCATTTTGGGCAATTATTCCTACGAATCCCACTTTGGAAACTTTTCTCCTCTCTTGTCCGATGTCCCTCCCACTCAAAACTCCGAAATTATTTTTCAAGAAAAGATACCAATACCAACAGAAGACACAACTTTCTATCAGGACCCTGCGTTGGAGACCACAAAACAAAAGATAGGAGAGAAAAAAGTCAATGAGGAAAAAGAAAAGAGTGATTATCGTCCACTAATGTGGACTTTGTAATTCAACGGATCTAAGTCGCAAGAAGGGTCAGGAGCAGGGTGCATCCTCATTAATCCTAAAGGTAAACGTCACTTCTTATCTTGTAGAGTAGAATTTTAATGTACAAACAACACTACTAAATATGAAGCTCTAGTGCAAGGATTAAAGAAAGCTATAGAATTGAATATCAAAGAATTGAAGGATTTCAGATATTCTGAAATCATCATTAGACAAGTAAGAAATACTATACATTGCAATTATCCTCACCTAAAGAACTACCAACATGAGGTGCATTGGTTAATAGAGCACTTCAAAGAATTCAATATTACAACGGTTCCCAGAGCAAAGAATATTCTTGCTGACTCCTTGGCCACAACTGCCTCCAAGTTGTCACCTCTAGATGATTAGAAAGCCTCCCAATTCACCATGGAGATGCTTTACAAACCGTCGGTGCCTAACAACATTTCTAATTGGAAATTCTTTGAAGGTGATGAACAAA
The DNA here is from genome assembly GCA_009831015.1 of Picea engelmannii. Taxonomy (NCBI): domain Eukaryota; kingdom Viridiplantae; phylum Streptophyta; class Pinopsida; order Pinales; family Pinaceae; genus Picea; species Picea engelmannii. Next base: position 244,366 of record ML799901.1, on the reverse strand, counting down.
TCATAAACTTCTTGACTAACCAAGACGATTTCAAATATTTGGCCATTGATGATGAAGTATTCCAAGGGCTACCAATAGAGAACGATCATAGGACAGGACAACTTGTTGATAAATCAAAGTCTCACACAATCCCGAAAGGTATAGTTAATCTAGAAAATTTGTTTGATCTAAAAGAGCGATTTAAGGGGCCTAAAAATGCAAAGACTGGTAGCTCTTGTCCCCTGCATGAAACTATAAATCTTGTAACCTCAGAAAACCCAAAGAATGTGAATCTCGACAAGACTATATCCAAAGAGGAAAGGAAAGGCTATCTCAAATTGTTCAAACAATACCAAGATGTCTTTGCATGGTCCTATTGAGATCTGAAAATGTATGATACCTGCATCATTCAACACACTTGTTAAAACCCAAAGTAAAACCTTTCCAACAAAATCTCTGAAAGTATCACCCATCCCTGAAACCTCTCATGTATCAGGAATTAAAAAAAAAAATTAGATGCCAAGATCATTTTCAAGGTTATGCATTATGCATGGGTAGAAAATCTTGTCTCGGTGAGGAAAAAGTTGAGAGAGATCCGCCTATGCGTAGATTTTAGGAACCTTAACAGAGCTTCAGAAAAGGACAACTACCTAGTCTCTCCAATGGAACAACTCCTACAGACCGTGTCTGGCTTGGAGATTTTCTCTCTACTAGACAGTTTCTCAAGATACAACCAATTTCTGGTTTCTGAGGAAGACCGTTTAAAAAACACCTTCCGAACCAATTGGGGAACCTTCATTTATAAACGAATTCCTTTCGGGTTAATTAACGTAAGAGAGACCTTCCAAAGGGCCATGGACATAGCTTTCTGGGGACTAATCAACAAATGTGTGGTAGTCTACCTAGACGACGTAACTGTGTATTCAAAGAATAGAGAAGAGCATATCCAACAATTAAATCATATTTTCGAAAGGTGTAGGAAATACGGTATATCCTTAAACCCTAAGAAAACCATATTCGGTGTCGAGGAAGGTAAGTTGTTAGGTCAAATTATATCTCAAGTAGGCATCTGCATAGACCCAGAAAGGATTAAGGCCATAGCTCAACTCCCATTGCCCCATAACAAGAAAGCCATGCAGTCCTTTTTCGGGGAAATCAATTTTGTGAGGAAATTCACTCCTGATTTCGCAGAGATCATCAAACCTTTACAAAAGATGATTCGCAAGGATGCCAAATTTAAGTGGGATGATGAACGAAAAGGTTCTATCGACAATATCAAAGCTGTTATATCCCAGGCCCCGGTGTTGCAAAGTCCCGATTTCAATAGAGACTTCTTCCTCTATACTTTCGCCTCCGACCAATCGTTAGCCGCAGTTTTGACTTAGAAGGATGATGAAAATAACGAGGCCCCAGTGGCATTCATGAGTACTAATCTTCAAGGATCTGAGCTCAATTATCTTGCTGTAGACAAGCATGCCTATGCGATATACAAGGCGATAAAACATTTCAGGTCCTACATCGTCAATAACCACACTAAAGTGATTGTGTTGCACCCTGCGGTCCGATCATTTTTTACCCAACAAGAAATGGAATAAAGAAGAGGGAACCGGATGGCAGTATTCCAGGAATTTGATCTATATATAAAACCTACCAAACTAGTAAAAGGACAAGGGTTATGCAAGCTTGCGGCTGAAGCCCAAGACCAAGTAAGTGAAGATTCTGGATGGGAGAACTAAATGACACTATGGTGTGGTGAAGTATCATACATCTCCCCAGGACAACAATCTTGGTATAAGGATTTAACTTATCTCCTACATCATGGGATTTGTCCAGAAAATCTCAACCCTAGGGAAAGGAGAGCCCTCAAGTTAAAATCTGCACAATATCGCCTTGTAAGTTCGGTACTCTTCCGGATCAATTTTGATGGGGTACTATTAATATGTCTCGAACATGAAGACACAACCAAAGTGTTGATGGAGCTCCATGATGGACCTGCCGGGGGACATTTCGAAGGAAACACCACTGCTCATAATATTTTGAGAGCCGACTATTATTGGCTCACCTTGTTCAAAGATGCTCATACCTACGGTAGAAACTGTAAAACCTATCAAATAAGCGCAAGGAAAGAGAAGAGAGCAGCAGTCCCACTCCAACCTATGACTGTCTCGAGGAATTTTGAACAATGGGGGTTGGATATCATAGGATAAATTACACCCAACTCTTCAAGACAACATAAGTACATTCTTACTGCTATCGATTATTTCACGAAATGGGCAGAGGCTACCCCTTTGACTCATGTAAACGAAAAAGTAGTGATCCAATTCATAGAACAACAACTGATCACAAGGTTTGGTGTCCCTTATGTCCTAGTTTTTGATAATTCTACTTATTTTTCTTCCACCCTCTTGATGGATTTTTCTCTGGACAGAGGAGTCATAATTAGGTATTTAGAAAATTATTATCCACAGGGAAACGATGTGGCAGAATCAACTAACAAGAACCTAATGAGGATATTAAAAAAAATGGTTGCAGATAACCAAAGGAATTGGCATAATCTACTCCATAACACCTTATGGGCCGACAGAGTCACACCCAAAGAAGCTATAGGGAATTCCCCATACTTTTTGGTCTATGGGCAAGAAGCCATCCTCCCAAATGGGCTCTATCTTCCATCTTTTCAACTAGCCCAAGATTCCAATGAGGAGCCTTCATCGGCCATACAACGAAGAATCAACACTCTTCTCATGTTGGAGTAAGAAGGAGAAAAGGATAATTCAAAATTCCTATCTCATCAATAGGTAATGAAAAGATGGTAGTGAAAAGGATAATTCAAAATTCCTATCTCATCAATAGGTAGTGAAAATTCCTATCTCATCAATAGGTAGCGAAATTTTACGGGACTTCGGAAGTTTAGGATTTTGGGTGGTCTCATGTGAAGATAGCAAAGAGGCATAAAACGTCGAAGCGCCCAAGTATCGAAGCGTTGAATCCCTCTACTGCTAATATTATAAAGGAAGAATTAAGTCCAACCCAGAGCTCGGTTTTGAGCATGAAGGCAGTGATTGTATAGTGATGGACGAGAAGGACGTGATATAAATCTAGGATCTAGGATTCGAGATAGTTAAGGGAAAATGAAAAATTATGCCCCACCCATTAAAAGAGCATCTAGGGGTCAGGTGTGTTACAAATTGGTATCAGAGCATGGAAACAACACTTGGCCTGCTTGGGCTTATGCACGAGTCGTATGAAAATATTTTTTGGAGGACTTTAGGGGGTAACACCCTATCTTACCCCATTCCTACGAAGCTTAGTAAACCTCTACTGAAGAGAGGAATGAGATCTTTTACTATTTATATATGTTTTGTCATTTCCAAATAAAGAAGCTGACTTCACTAGGAAATTGTACATGATTTTATATAGTCATAAGATTTGGTTACCAAGGCCAAGATGAGCTTGTGGAGAATATTACTGCCAAACATAAATTTTCGTCATAAATTCCTTGAGTAGAAGGATGTAGATTAAAATAGAGTTGGGATTTTACCCAACAAGATTGAATCATGCTAGTCCGTGGTAAAGGAAGCCTATCATTTCTTTGGGAAATGATAATCGATCCTACAGGAGTGGGATTATGTTGATGGGCACTAATAGCAAGACTTGGATGTGAACGGATGGAAATGATCTGTAGTAATAATAACTACTTCTTTAATGAAGGGTTAAACCTTGTATATGTGTATAATCCCTCACGATTAGAGGAATGACTCTAGTGACCATTCTTTGAAAAGAGAGAGCATGCGTAGCTCTCGGGTTTCGAAGGGAACTGAGAAACGAATTTTGTTTTCTGTGTAATGGAATTGTTGGGCATGGTTTTTCTAATCAAGATGATAAACAAAGCTATAGAAATATAGAGTTATTGAGTGAGAAAACACAAAAACCTCTCTTTCTTGGTGGATAGAAAACAAATCTCCCAGAATTATTGTGGGAGGAGGAGAGTGGCCTCCGTCCCTGACTTTTGATGAACAAAAGGAAGAACTCTAGGTGTAATGGTCAAGACTGATCTTGACCTAAATATACTATGGATTTCTGATTGCTTTTGTTTTCCAATGATTTCTTGAAAGATGGCACACTAGGTTAGTGGAAGAAACGGTTTTGATACCACTTAAGTGATCCCTTGACTACTTTATGAAATCATCACCCATAAGGAAAAAAACATTCATATTATTTATATTAAAATTATAATAATTATTAATATGAATAGATTTGATGAGATTGGTGAATTGATATATAATGGAATTTGTATTAAAATACATATTGAAGTGAAATTATGATATATGAAGAAAGACCCTTTCAATCAATATAAATGGATGGAAATTTCTAGTATCAATTCTAAGAAGATTTATATAGCAATATGTTATTTCGTACCTATTAATTCTACTTTTTATAAGAAAAACAATCTAGATAAAAATTGTACTTACAATGGCTTAGACATGATATTTATAGTTTGATAAAGAAAGATAATATCATTTTTCCAGGAGGATTCAATGCTAGAACAACAACTAATCAAGCTATTGTTTTAAGCAATGATTCCAATCATAATTCTTTATGTCTAGAGGAAGACCTTGTTTTAGCTAGTAGATAGAATAGAAACTTTGAAAAGTTGGTTGAGAATTTGTTTGGTACCAGGCTCATCAATATTTGTAGTTCTCAATATCTAATAAGTTGCAATGGTCTTATGAAATGGTCGAAATTTAACCAAAATTTAACCGAAATCCTAAATCCTTCACCTTGCTACAAAGATCATTATAAAACTAGTTACTTGTGTGAAATAGTGTCTCATCTTAGATTGTCGTGTGTAGAGCACATTAGATCCCACTTTCCAAATATCCGATAAAATACTTTTCACTCATCAAAACTATTAGTGATTTAAGAAGGCTTCCCTTAAAGCCAAGCAATTTCCTTACCTTTCCAAAGATCACACAAACACAATTTGGTTTCAATGAACATTAACCATCATCATCATTATCTATAAAAAAAAAAACCAATACAATTCATTTTTTAATATGTAGAAGGACTTTTTGTTACAAGTTTTGAACTTAGTAGAAAACTTGACCATGGGAAGTGGTCAGGAAATAACTCTATCTCCCACAGATATGGTGAGAAAACCAACTGTGAACACCTGCTCGGAAGATAGGAAGGAAAAATATTTTGACCCACTGTTCCTCTTAACGTTTGAAGTCTTCAATAGAAACCTTCACAATTGTTTGGTAGATTCTGGGGCATCTTCAAAGGTTATGCCTTTGTCTATTTGCAAAAAGTTAAATGTTTTTCCCCTCAAGAGTGATAAACATGTCATACAACTAGACAGAACCCAGGTCAAGGTCATGGGAGAACTCAAAGATGTAATTATGAGAATGGTGACACACCCCAAGTTTGTTCAAGTGATTGACATCATTGTGGTAGATATTCCAGAGGCCTATGGGTTATTACTAGGTCAAGATTGGTCTAAAAAGATAAATGGATACTTCATTACAGACTAGGAACACATTTGGTTACCACTGAAAGGATACAAGAACATGATCAGAATTGATAGGGAGATGTATCTGAAATAGACGGTCACTAATCTAGAAACCCCGAACGAACCCTCGTCCACGGATTTCCTCATTTTGGGCAATTATTCCTACGAACCCCACTTTGGAAAATTTTCTCCTCTCTTGTCCGATGTCCCTCCCACTCAAAACTCCGAAATTATTTTTCAAGAAAAGCCACCAATACCAACAAAAGACACAATTTTCTGTCAAGACCCTGCGTTGGAGACCACAAAACAAAAGATAGGAGAGAAAAAAGTCAATGAGGAAAAAGAAAAGAGTGATTCTCATCCACTAATGTGGACTTTGTAATTCGACGGGTCTAACTCGCAAGAAGGTTCAAGAGCAGGGTGCATCCTCATTAATCCTAAAGGTAAACGTCACTTCTTATCTTGTAGGCTAGAATTTTAATGTACAAACAACACTACTGAATATGAAGCTCTAGTGCAAGGATTAAAGAAATCTATATAATTGAATATCAAAGAATTGAAGGATTTTAGATATTCCGAAATCATCATTAGACAAGTAAGAAATACTATACATTGCAATTATCATCACCTAAAGAACTACCAACAGGAGGTGCATAGATTAATAGAGCACTTCGAAGAATTCAATATTACAATGGTTCCCAGAGAAAAGAATATTCTTGCTGACTCCTTGGCCACACCTGCCTCCAAGTTGTCACCTCTAGAGGATTAGAAAGCCTCCCAATTCACTGTGGAGATGCTTTACAAACCGTCGGTGCCTAACAACATTTCTAATTGGAAAGTCTTTGAAGGTGATGAACAAATCATAAACTTCTTGACTAACCAAGACAATTTCAAATATTTGGCCATTGATGATGAAGTATTCCAAGGGCTACCAACAGAGAACGATCCTAGGATAGGACAACCTATTGATTAATCAAAGTCTCACACAATCCCGAAAGGTATAGTTAATCTAGAAAATTTGTTTGATCTAAAAGAGCGATTTAAGGGGCCTAAAAATGCAAAGACTAGTAGCTCTTGTCCCCTGCATGAAACTATAAATCTCGTAACCTCAGAAAACCTAAAGAATGTGAATCTCGACAAGAGTATATCCAAAGAGGAAAGGAAAGCCTATCTCAAATTGTTCAAATAATACCAAGATGTATTTGCATGGTCCTATTGAGATCTGAAAATGTATGATACCTACATCATTCAACACACTATCCCGTTAAAACCCGAAGTAAAACCTTTCCAACAAAAGCTCCGAAAGTATCACCCATCCCTGGAACCTCTCATGATCAGGAATTAAAAAAAAAAATTAGATGCCAAGATCATTTTCCAGGTTATGCATTATGCATGGGTAGAAAATCTTGTCCCAGTGAGGAAAAAGTCGAGAGAGATCCGCCTATGCGTAGATTTTAGGAACCTCAACAGAGCTTCAAAAAAGGACAACTACCCAGTATCGCCAATGGAACAACTCCTGCAGATTGTGTCTGGCTTGGATATTTTCTCTCTACCAGACGGTTTCTCAGGATACAACCAAGTTCTGGTTTCCGAGGAAGACCATTTAAAAAACACCTTCCGAACCAAGTGGGGAACCTTCATTTATAAACGAATTCTTTTCGGGTTAATTAATGTAGGAGAGACCTTCCAAAGGGCCATGGACGTAGCTTTCTGGGGACTAATCAACAAATGTGTGGTAGTCTACCTAGATGACGTAACTGTGTATTCAAAGAATAGAGAAGAGCATATCCAATAGTTAAATCATATTTTCAAAAGGTGTAGGAAATACGGTATATCCTTAAACCCTAACAAAACCATATTTGGTGTCGAGGATGGTAAGTTGTTAGGTCAAATTATATCTCAAGAAGTCATATGCATAGACCCAGAAAGGATTAAGGCCATAAATCAACTCCCATTGCCCCATAACAAGAAATCCATGCAGTCCTTTTTCAGGGAAATCAATTTTGTGAGGAAATTCACTCCTGATTTCGTGGAGATCATCAAACCTTTACAAAAGATGATTCGCAAGGATGCCAAATTTAAGTGGGATGATGAATGGAAAGGTGCTATCGACAATATCAAAGCTTCTATATCCCAGGCCCTAGTGTTGCAAAGTCTCGATTTCAATAGAGACTTCTTCCTCTATACTTTCGCCTCCAACCAATCGTTAGCCGCAGTTTTGACTTAGAAGGATGATGAAAATAATGAGGCCCCAGTGGCATTCATGAGTAATAATCTTCAAGGATCTGAGCTCAATTATCTTGTTGTAGACAAACAGGCCTATGCAGTATACAAGGCGATAAAACATTTCAGGTCCTACATCGTCAATAACCACACTAAAGTGATTGTGCTGCACCCTGCGGTCCGATCCTTTTTTACCCAACAAGAAATGGGAGAAAGAAGAGGGAACTAGATGGCAGTATTCCAGGAATTTGATCTAGATATAAAACCTGCCAAACTAATAAAAGGACAAGGGTTATGCAGGATTGCGGCTGAAGCCCAAGACCAAGTAAGTGAAGATTCTGGATGGGAGAACTAAATGACACTATGGTGTGGTGAAGTATCATACATCTCCCCAGGACAACAGTCTTGGTATAAGGATTTAACTTATCTCCTGCACCATGGGATTTGTCCAGAAAATCTCAACCCTAGGGAAAGGAGAGCCCTCAAGTTAAAATCTGCACAATATCGCCTGGTAAGTTTGGTACTCTTTCAGATCAATTTTGATGGGGTATTATTAATATGTCTCGAACGTGAAGACACAACCAAAGTGTTGAAGGAGCTCCATGATGGACCTGCCAGGGGACATTTCGAAGGAAACACCATTGCTCATAATATTTTGAGAGCCGAGTATTATTGGCTCACCTTGTTCAAAGATGCTCATACCTATGCTAGAAACTGTAAAACCTGTCAAATAAGTGCAAGGAAAGAGAAGACAGCAGCAATCCCACTCCAACCTGTGTCTGTTTCGAGGAATTTTGAACAATGGGGGTTGGATATCATAGGATAAATTACACCCAACTCGTCAATACAACATAAGTACATTCTTACTGCTACCGATTATTTCATGAAATGGGCAGAGGCTACCCCTTTGACTCATGTAAACGAAAAAGTAGTGATCCAATTCATAGAACAACAACTAATCACAAGGTTTGGTGTCCCTTCTGTCTTAGTTTTTGTTAATGCTACTTATTTTTCTTCCACCCTCTTGATGGATTTTTCTCTGGACATAGGAGTCATGATTAGGTATTTAGAAAATTATTATCCACAGGGAAACGGTGTGGCAGAATCAACTAACAAGAACCTAATGAGGATATTAAAAAAAATGGTTGGAGATAACCAAAGGAATTGGCATAATCTACTCCATAATACCTTATGGACCGACAGAGTCACACCCAAAGAAGCTATAGGGAATTCCCCATACTTTTTGGTCTATGGGAAATAAGCCATCCTCCCAAATGGGCTCTATCTTCCATCTCTTCAACTAGCCCAAGATTCCAGCGAGGAGCCTTCATCGGCCATACAACGAAGAATCAACACTCTTCTCATGCTGGAGTAAGAAAGAGAAAAGGACAAGTCAAAATTCCTATCTCACCAACAGGTAGTGAAAAGATGGTTCGACAAGCATAAGGCTAAAGGGAAGAACTTCGAAGTAGGAGACCCAGTCCTAAAGTGGGACAAAACAAATGAACTAAAAGGGAAGCATTTTAAGTTTCAAAATATGTGGCTTGGACCTTTCCAAGTGGCTGAAAAGATTGGGGTAGGCACTTATCGGTTGCAGAATCTAAGGGGGGAAACTGACGCCCTTCCAGTAAATGGCTAGGCCCTAAAACAATATTTCCAATAAGAAATTAAAAAAAAAAAAAGTAATAATAATAATCTCTTTTGTTTGTATGTTGTTTTTATGATTTCGGTTCTAGTTGTATCTTTGTGATTTTTCTTTATCTTATTTTACGGTTTTGTTTTTCTCACCTTTGAAGGTTGTGTTTAGAAAGACAATGGTTGACCTCAAATCATGCAACATAACGAACTCTTTTCCTAACTCATCGCTCAAACACAAGAAGTGTAGGAGGATCTATGGTCGCTCTGAGGAATCCTCTATCTAAACCTCGCCAAATGAAGAACTCCAGAGGAATGTCAGAAGTGTCTGTTGGGTGGTTTGGTAAGACCTTAAGGGAAAGAAGGAAAGATAGAAAGGACTACATACACCCAGAAAAAAAAAGCTAGCAAATGATCCACTTGGATCATCTCACCTTGCGAAATAAACATACATCATCCTCTCCCGCTCGCTGAGGATGTCATGCTGAAATAAACCAGTATTATCAAAAGAGTGAAAAAAGCATAAGAGGGTATCCAGATATCTCCATCAAGGCTATGGACTCTCGCTGGTAGCGGAGCAAGGTCTGTGATGTCGGGGTGACTCTGCTGGGGATATGGACGCTCACTGGTAGCGGAGAAACGCTGAAGCAAGTGAGTAATGGTAACTGAAGGCTTTATGCCAATGAGTGATTTGCTAAACTTTCGTAAAAAGGGGGTGTGAGTCAGGGTCAAAGGAAACGAAGGAGGAAAAGTGTTAAAACCCCACGAGAAGACCTGAAAGCATCAACCGAAGAACTTCAAATGCAAAGGTAAAAAGGTTCTGATTGTCAAACCAATCAAGGTTCTCCATTAGCTTCCGTATCAGCCGACCTTGGAGAAGGAACAAAGATTCTTCTTTCACCTAGTGAATCACCATTTGTAGAGCACTCAACACACCCTAAAAAGGTCTATGTCAAATTTTCACTTTTTGGGTACCACTTGATCTTTTTCATTGTCTAATTGCGCTTCAGTATGAAATGGCTGCCTGTGTTTATCATTATGTTTTCAAGTTGAGTCGTTTAAAGTCTTCTTGAGCATGTGAAAATCACCTTAAATTTAAAAAGGGACTAACATTTACTTAAGGAATCGATATTCTAAATTTTTCCCCAACACACTTAGGAAACTTGGCATAGGAAAAAAATTAAAGATGACGAAAATCGCTTGAGAAGACCAAAATAGCCGAGCGTCGAATTTCACCGGCGTCGACAGAAAGAGGTTCTTCGTCTCCGCGAATAAGATTTACTAAAGATATCATCGATGACTGATCCATTTGGCATCGGCATGATATTAAAGAATAAGCGCCATGCGAGGTAAAGGTAACATCACCGATCGCCGACATCCGTAATATTTTTGGCATCGGGAGTTTACGAAGATAATAAACCATGAAGAAAATTATACGTTAATTTTACTTTTGAACGTCGATCCTCGATGCCATCTCGACATCGGTAGTCACAATATCTATCTCTTTTGGCGCGTTCAACGTGAATGAAGACAATGTGCAATCCTTACCCGCAAGTCGAGTTCTAGATTTTATTTTAACAACCTCGAGTCAGTACCACCACGTCGACATCAATCAACATAAGAAGTTTCTAAAGGAAAATATCAATGAACTTACCAAGCAACTCAGAACAATGAACATTATAAAATCACATGATTTACAAGAAGCTTAGATAAAAATAAAACGTGGTAAATTTACATACAAAGAGGGAACACGATACTTTCAACTGCAAAACATTTTCAAAATCTCATATATTAAGGCTCCTGCCAATCTCAAGTTACATACAAATAAACACCACCAATGCCTTGAGAACGTGAAATAACTCACAAAAAACAGAGAAAACTATATAACGTCACTTCGGAGAGTGCAAAACAAGAGTCCGCCCATCATGTATCTCTTGCACATGGACCTTCTCCCGGACTACTCCTCGTGCCTTGTAGTGTTCTCATTTTTCTTTCTCTGTCATCCTTTGCACTTCGTGCAGCTGCACAATCGCATCTTGTGCTTCCCGAAGTTGTCTCTTGAGCCAATTTGTGCTTCCTTCGCGACCCTGCGGTACCAATACCTCATGGTTCTTCACCACTAATTGACTCTGCAATTCTCTATTTTCTTGATAAAGTTCGGCTATGGCAATTTGGGCCTGCTCTAGCTACTGGATGGGAGTCCCAACGGAAGAACCCGACATCTTTTACCTTTCCGTTCATCTCTCACTTCCTTGACTGGTAGTCCCAATAGGCTCTGGCCAAGTAGTGTGCATTTTAAACTCCTCAGTGACTAGGTGTGCACTGAGCTCAGTTGGGGGGTGGATTTCTCCTCCTATTTCCTTATTTTTTCTAGGCCTTCCCCTCCTCCACGATATCTTCTTCTGAGATGACACGACGTCCAACATATGTCCTTCAAATTTATTTTTCTCTACTCCCACCTTTGCTTGAGACGCTGACACTATTTCCGAGAAAAAGTAGGTACCTCCTATTGAAGCTTCAGGGACACTCGATACCAATAAGAAACAGTTCTAGGCACATTGGGGCTTGGACCTGGCACTCCAGCTACCTCGAAAACCCCATCCCTTCTTTAAAGGGGATCCCATAATGTGACGACGTATTAGCTTAGACATCCACAGATGAATAAAATACCACAACACAGAGTTTTGCTAGAATTGATCTCGCAAGACCAACGCTATCGATGAATGAACTTGGATGATGTGTAAAATCCCCACAAAGCCTCTAGAATTTATAGCAGAATGAGGAATCAAAACAGAACGTGCCAAAAAAAAACACTCATTCCTCGCAACAGGATGTCTTGAATATTTAACGCATCACAGCTACTCAACGGATGCAATCCAGAACACATGAAATGTCGCCGATTGAAGTTGCAGGGAATACACGGTACGATCAGTCCAATCTCTTTAATATCCATAGCTTCTATTATTAGCGAATGATGGTTAACACACTTATTGATATGTCTTTCGGAAGAACAACTTGCCTCAACCTGGGGCATTTAACGACTTACTTATTATGGTATCCGACCTTTCGAGAACGTACGTGCACTTTCGACACATGTTCAAATCTGGCATCCTTTCCCAACCCCAAGGGTCAATCGGCCACTGTGATGGTTTCAACGCTCATATCTGCCACACTTGACATGCCACGCTATGGCGCACGGATGTAACTCATTCAAACTGAAGAGGAGAGGCAACATGGACAAGGAAATCACAGTTCATTCAAAAGGACAACTGGGATAATGTAAGTATTAAACGATCGAGACTAACGAGCTCTACAGGTACGCATCAGTTTATCCTGTTTATGTCTGCATCTTAGTATGCATTGCCTGATAAGTAATTTCTAAACTACCTCAACCCCGATTGCAAGAAATATCCTCCCAACTACCGAACAAAGTTTTCTCTGTGACCTCACCGAGGAACTTGAAAGAAACGTCGAAGCAAAATCAGCAAAGTAATAGAGGATATCATACTCCCCGAGTTTGGCACCCCCGACAACTTCATCGACCTAAGCGACATAGTTGAGTCGCATGCCAAACAAGATTCTCTACGGACCAAAGAGCTCACAAAGATGACCGACGCAAGGCCAGGGCAAGTGCGACGATTCGCAAAGCATCCAATCAGAACTCAAACCATGATACAACAGTTGAATTCTGGTATAGTGAAGTACCGAACTCATGCGATGGACATCAGAGGAATATATGCGGCTCCAATGGAACAACACAAATTTCCATGGGCCCAAACTTGTGAAGATTTGTTTGTCAGTTGGTCTGAGCACGAGAGAAATCATCCTTTTCAAGAGATATCTTGGGCTAACTGTTAAAGAAACTGTTAGTATAGGATGCCACGTGGTGAATTTTGTTTTTCTTAAACTGCACGTAGTCGTCAATTTCAGTTAAAATTTATATTATAAATAAAGACATCGACCAATTAGCAAGGGGTCGATGGTTGTTTCAAGAACTCTTTCTTTTTGGTTGTTAAGAATTATTTTTAAGCTGCTATGAATTGAGAAGTCCTTCTGGACTAAAGATAAAGTTATTTTCATCAAATGCATGTTTGAATGGACACAGAGAAGAACTATTTCCTATCTCATTTCATGAATAGATGTAACAAGTAAGAGTTGTCCAATTTATTTTCAAGTTATCTAGTGCAATGCTTTGTTGTTCTTTTCTTTAATGATGAAGATGATGAATCATTGTGTGATTATGTGATAAATGATTATGGTAGATGAATTACTTTTCTTATCGTTATCTTATCATATATGTGTTTTCTTTCTGGTAATTAGTAATCTCAGATAGTAATTGGATGCTCACATGGTTAACGTATTAGTACTAGGCCTGTGGTATAGAATTGCCTTCACAAGGAAACATTAAAGCCCATCGATTAATTGGTCAGATTGCAAGATCTGGAGAACCATTCCATCCCAAACGTTGCAGAGTCTAATTGGGCCTTAGTGGCGGGTTTGATTCCTATTGTTGAACTAGGGATTTGAGACCCATCAACATAACCCTAGCTCACCGAGACTGAAGAACCCGGAGACCAAGAAAATAATGCAGAAGCCCCAGATATATCATATCAAATTGTCCCATCAATTCTTGTTGAATACTCTGAATCATAGATGAATAACTCCATGTGAGAATTAAATCATCCACATACATAACCAAAATCAAGAGATCAATACCATGCTTCTAAGTGTAAACTGTAAGATCATAATGACAATGATCAAAACCAAAAGAAATCATAAAACTATCCATCTTCTCATACCAAGCTCGAGGAGCTTGTTTGAGACCATAAAGAGAACGTCGTAGCCTACAAACAATAGAAGAATCATGCACAAAACAAGGGGACTGCTCCATGTATATTTCCTCATCTAAGTCACGATGTATAAAAGCACTCTTTACATCCATCTGATAGACTGAACATCCTTGAGAAGCAGCAAGTAAAATCACAAGGTGTATAGAATTCATCTTGGCAACATGGGAAAAGGTCTCAGAGTAATCAATCCCTTCAACTTGTGAAAATCCATTGGCCACAAGATGTGCCTTATGCTTGTCAACAGAGCCATCTGCTACATATTTGGTTCTATATATCCATTTACAGTGAACTAGCTTTCGTCCCTTTGGAAGAGAGACGAGATCCCATGTGTGATTCTTCATCAATGAAGAATACTCCTCTGTCATGGTAGCATCCCACTCAGGCATGCCAACAACGTCAAAAAATTGTTGTGGATCATTTGAGATAGTATGACTCAAGAAGGAGACACTTATTGTTTGTGATTGAATAGGGCAAGAGGCTGAGGCTGAATAGCTGAAATCAATTGGCTCATAGCCATACCTGTCAGGCCTCTTTCTCTCATGAAAGCTCCTCCTGAGATGCAGTTCTTGATCAAGTTGATCATGTTATTGATCAATTTTTTCATGTTAAGAATAAATTTGTTCATGTTCGGGATGCTCATGCTCCATTTCTGCAGGTGGTAGATTTTCTACTGGTTGATGTTGAAATTCAAAAGGTTCATTGTCATCTTCTAAAGAAAATTTGTCAATATGTTCAACACAATTATCTACATGACAATATGAAGATGAAGAAGGATTTTATGTGGGGTTGAATCCTTCACCAAAACGGACAAATGGTCAAAAGAACACTTCTTTATTAATAGGTTCAAATAACCTATATGATTTTATGTCTTCAAAATAACCAACGAATATCAATGGTTGGTTTTTCTTCTCCATAGCTTTGCGTTTTTCAACTGGTATTAAGGCCCATGCTGGACTTCCAAATACTCTAAAAGAAGAGACATCAGGCTTAACATGGCTCCAAGCTTCCTCTAGAGTCTTATGTAGTACTTCCCAATGAGACATCCTATTTTGAATGTAGTTTGCATAGTTTACCGCTTCAACCAAGAAGGAAGGTGCCATGTTCTTGGACTGAATCATATAGTTTGCCATTTATTTTAGTGTTTTTTTCTTTCTTTCAGCAACACCATTTTGTTGAGGGTTGTAGGGAATAGTGCGCTGATGTTGAATGCCATGTTCTCTACAAAAATCTATGAATCATTGATTGACATACTCCCCCCCATTATTTGTGTATAGCTTCTTGATAGAAAGAGATGATTGCTTCTCAACAAAATCCTTGAAGTTCTTAAAAGTAGAAAGGACCTCACTCTTGTACTTAAGAAAGTACACCCAAGAGCGACATGAGAAAACATCAATGAAGGTGAGTGCATACTTAGCCCTTGAAAATGAGCGAGTTGGAAATGACATGAGATCACTATGTACCAACTCAAGAGGTGTTGTTGCACGCCATGCTTTTCCTTTAGGAAATGGATCTTGATGTTCTTTTCCAAGGACACAACCTGGAAAAACTCCATCAGTACAAGAAACTTTAGGAAGACCAAGCAACAATTTTTGGGTACTCAACTGCTGCAAATATCTATAGTTGAGATGTCCAAATCTTTCATGCCAAAGCTTACTCAAAGCATCAACATGTGCAATGAAAGAGGAACCTAAGGAAGACTCAAAAGAAGCAAACCTATACATTCGAGAACTATGATCTACTTTTCCATATGCAACAAAATGTTTGGATTTTTAGTTCTCGAATGATTACATCATTAGGAGAAAACTCTACTATTTTCCCATTACTAGAATGAAAAATCTGATATATAGAGAAAAAATTTGCAGACATTTCAAAAACAAGAAGAACATCATTAATACACCCTTTATCTAACTGCACTATGTCGGAGCCAAGAACACTATGACGGAGCCAAGAACATCCAGCTGTGTAGAGTCTCCAACTGCAATCTGTGAAATGATGCATTCAGATGTAGAAGCCAACAACTTATGAGAATGAATCATGTGGTGTAAATCACCATAATCAAGTATCCAGCTATCTGAAGATGCATATAAAGATTGAGATGATAAAGCATGTCCTTTACTAGTAGAAGAAGGTTTTGGTACTGAAATCTTATGTTTCTTCATGGCTTCATTCAAAGATTCAAGTTTCAACCAACACTTAGATTCTACATGCCCAAGTCCGCCACAAAAACTACAGGTGTCATTTGAATTTTTCTTCTTTGTCTTGGAAGAAGACTCCCCAGACTTGGAATATGGAGAAAAAGGTTTTGTTTTTTGTTGAGGCTTGGAGGTAAACTCACTAGCTGGAGCATAATCTTTCTTCTTCTTATACCCAGTCTTGTGCTTAGTTTTGGAGGTATGAGCCACAAGAGCCTTATTATTAGAGCCAGAAAGAGCATCTAATTGAGTAAGCTTAGATTTTTCTCTAGTAAGACGCTCACAGAAAATCTCAAAGGAAGGCATTTTAAACTCACTTCCCAGTGCATCCATAGTAGAATAAAATGCAGAAGAGAATACCTGATAAGGACCTTTTAGCTTGGATAAAATCAAGGAGATGCACTCTTCATCTGATTTAGTTTTTCCACACCCTTTTAGTTGAGCCACTAGTAACTTGAATTTGGTAAGATAGTCTTCAACGGATGAATTCTCATCTGGTACCAGTGATGATAACTCTGCTTGCAATTGTAGGACTCAAAATTCATTGAATTTTCCAAATAAGGAATCCAACTTGTCCCAACTTGCTTTCGGAGTTTTACAATCAACTATGTGGAACAACAAGCTATCTGAAACATGCAAACCTATGAGGCCCATGGCTTCATCAAGTTTATTTTGATAGGCAAACCTCTCGATTTCCTTGGTGAACACAGGTTGAGCCTCAACCAACATCTGCCATAGCCCTTTTGATTGCAACAATTGTTTCATTTTAAGTTTCCATGTGTGATAGTTATGGGGAGTTAGGAGTTCAACAATCCTTAACTCTGCCATTTACAATAAAGAGTACAATAAAACACCAGATATCTAGGTGTATTATCTCAAAAGGGAATGAAAACCTAGGCTCCAAACAAAGAGCTCTAAAAATATTTACAATATATATATTAATAATATTTGGATAGGGGAAATTTTAAATGTTGCCAGGTTTAGAAAAAATATCCATCCACAAAGACGACTATCTCTTTAGCTGATAAACAAGGAAAAATACCGCTATTTTTCCTGTAGTGAAAGGATTGACACTATATTTTTAAATGCTAAAAAAAAATTGCAAAGAAAATCAGATTAGAATAAACCCATGACTTTAAAGCCGCTCGCTAGATGAGCTGGACAAGTTTATCACTTTGTTTCTCCTTCAATTTTCTCTCGAAATTTGTGGATAGCACCCACCAAAGAGACCAGATGAATTTGATCTTTGTAGGACGAGATGGGCATGCTAGCGTGTTGGACAATGACACCAGCACACTCCACAATAAGATTTCCCACGCACCCTATGACAACTTAGGGAAGGGCATGGTGATTTGGGTGGACATTAGGCAAGCGCTCTCTAGTATCTCTCTCACTACCAATGCTTGAAAATTTACCATGTGATCCTTCTATAGAACCTAGTTTCTCCAAGCAACCATGGGGAATGAAGATAATAAAAGGACTGCAATAGAATTCTATTTCTTGCCGGAATCTTTATTGAAGGGATAATAAATCGTTTTACATCCCGTCCAAATATACTAGACAACTATAGAAAGAGCTCACACAAAGAGGGAGAGCTTACTGTGGATAAACGACTGGGCGCGTTGCTGGGTGATTTACTTCTCAAGCTGGGCGATTTTGTTGCTCCTGAGATTGTTGATTTTGTTGTTGCTAAGATTATCGTCCAACAGAGCAAGGATTTTTAGAAGGGGCCTGCACAGGTGAGCTAGGCGAGTAGCTAGACCGGCTGGGTGAGCTACGTGTGTGGCAGGACTATCTAGGCGAGTTGTTGGTCGAGCTAAGTGAGCAGGGCACTTTTCTGATAGATTTTCACCAAGGTCGCGTCCTGGGCGCATTTCCAGATGAGTTGGGTGAGTGTTGAACCGTTTGTGGAGGGTTCTGCCTTTGGCTGTAGACCTACCAGCAAGAAGGTTCCATCAATAAACAGAAACCAACGTCCATCGACAATAAGTAAAGAGAAAAAAAACTTAGACTTTAGCTCTGCGGAGCATCCACACTAGAAGACCACCGATGGCTTACTGCAACTCTCATAAAAAATGAGAAGGGGTTTGCAATTTAGCTTTGATACCATGTAGATATTGAGAAAAGACAATATCACAGGCAGAAGGAAACAATTGCAAAAGCCAACAACTTTCTACAATAAGAGACACTGATCTTATTGATCTGCTTGCTTATTACATTGAAGAGCTCCTCTATTTATAATAGGTTGAGAGGAGACAACATTGATGAAGGTAGATGGATAAATCTCTCATGAAGTAATGAGACAAGTAGATGGATGAACAATTTACCCACTCCAGTAGATGGATAAATCTTGTGATTGAGGGGGGGATTGTTAACCTATGGATTACTTTTACCAATCACCAAGTCTAAATTGTCACCTATATTTGTATTATTCATTTAGGATATTAGTAATATATCCTCAAGTTATGACTAATGATTTAGTTAAGATTGCTTAGCCTAGTCATCATGCATGATTTTAGGATCTAGATCAAATCTGTCCATGAGGTGGCATCACCCATTGTACTATAAATATGTAACATTGGAGTGAATACAATCAGTGTTGGCTAATATGTCTTTTCCGCCATGTTGTTATTCTTGTTTATGTTTTATCAATATGTACCTGTACAGATTCTTGAAATCTGATTTTCCAATTGGTATCAGAGCAATGAAACTTGAATCATTTGTATCCCTCATTGAACCATGGCCAATTCAAATTCTGAATCATCTGGGAATAAATCTGCTCCCATTATTATCCAATCCAAAGGTTCATCATTCAAAGCAGGGATTGTACTCAATGAAACAAATTATGATATGTGGTCTCAAATCATGGAGATGCATATTGTTGAGAAGGAGAAACTCTCCTTTATTCGTGGCACTTCAAAGCCACCTTTCGAGAAGAATGATTTTTCTCTCTTGTATTAATTCAATGAATCTGTACAGATACATATATAATGGATCAACCCTATATTTATAGGAAAGGAAATAACCAGAGTCGGAAATATTTACAGGAAAGGAAATAATCAGAATTGGAAATAATCAATCCAATATCGGAAATAATCAATCCAGTGTCGGAAAGATTCAATCGAAAAGAATCTTTCCAATATTTCAACAGATTGATGATCAACAATTGGACATCTTAGTCGTTAGCACAAAGTCTTGTTTGATTTTAGTTTTAGGTAATATTTTGGTTGATTTTAGTTTTAGGTAAGTTTATAATTAAATTACATAGAGTCTCAGTTTGATTTTAGTTTTAGGTAAGAGTTTTTTTATTTTAGTTTTACATAATTGTTGAGTTAGTTAATGTGGAGTTTAGTTTTTATTTAATGTTTATTTAGTCCTCATCTAATTGTTAATTTAAATTTTCTGACTATATTTTGATGCTTCAATCTTATTCAAAATCATTAATTTATATTAATTAATTTAAATTTCGTGAGTATAATGTGATGCTTCAATCTTATTCAAAACCATTAATTTATATTAAAAGAGTTTCACTAACTTTGAGATGGAGATTCTTATAGTTGAAAAAGTTTTGTGAACTTTGATATATGTTCTAGCTCTTTGACATGGTGCAATTTTTATTGAGCATTTTACAATTTTCAGCAAAGTAAATAGATAATGAACTAGGTTTGACAGAGTGTAATTAAGTCATATTAACCCAAGCAGTAGTATTAATAATGAGCCTGTATAAAACGTATTAAGCAGTGAAAATGTGAGAACGTCGATGCACCGTCAGCCTGTCACTGCAATCATTATTAGGCCTCTCACCAGAGTGGGGTGTGGCCATTACCATTCGCCTCCATTGGAGAGTTTTATGAAAAAAATTGAAGCAGTCATATTAATCAATGTCTATCATGATGAATGTAACCCTTGAGTAGTTGATGGATAACGGTATTCCATTTCCAATAGTGAAAATCAAAGAATTAAAGGCCTCGTAACAGAGACAAACAAGTATGAACATGAAAGCATGAACAAAGCCGTAGTTAATGTTGTAGTTGGAAAGTATTGACAAGAAATTTCAACCAATAGTTTGTTCAGAAAACTAACCTCTCTGTGGATCAAGGTCGTCTCCCACATCTTCAAATTGTACAAAGAATTTTTTGGCTTCCTCAATATTGTGTGTGCATGGTGTGTGGAATTTTAGGCTCTACGAAGAAATCATTCATTTAGGGAAGTAAAAAAAACAAAATATATGGGTCGTGGCTACTAGGCCTACTAAGGTACCCAATACAGACTCTCATAAGTGGAGAAAAGGAGAAAACCCGTAGGAAAAAAATCCTCCCCTAAAGAGAGAAAACAACATAAAAATGAAGGTAGGAGGTCTTAAGATAACCCCCCAGAGACAACTTCTTTGACCCCAAGCATCAATCGTAGCTGTAGAAAGTGAGGTGATGCCAAAGGTTTAGTGAAGATGTCAACAACTTGCGCTTCAATAGGCAAATACTCCAGGTTGAGAACACCATCCTGGATGATTTGGTGAATGAAGTGCATGTGGATCTCAATGTGTTTGGTCCGTTGATGTTCCATTGGGTTGCAAGAAATGTGTATGACACTCTGATTATCACACCAAAGAGTGGTGGGATGATCCTGCTGAATGCCAAACTCTGTAAGGAGCTGTCGAAGCCAAAGAACCTCCCGACTTGCAAGAACTGCAACACGATACTTAGCTTCCACAAAGGATAAAGAAATTGCAGATTTTTTTTTACAAGATCATGTAATAGGTGCAGAGCCAAGACAATAGACAAAGCCAGATGTGGACTTTCGATGATCCGGATTATTTTCGACATGAAATGAGATCGGAGATATAATAAAGAAATGCATAGAGATATCGCATATATTCAATAATATAACGGAAATGTATCAGAGATGCAACCATAAACATAGATATATAGTAATACATGATTTCTATTAATCAAAGAAATGTACAGATACTGTAAAAACACAGAGTGAAAGACTCGCTAGAATGGTGGTAACTTATCTCTGAGAAGAGATGTGACGGCTACTCGCATTCACAAGAAGATGATTACAATGAGGCTCTAAAGGCCTTTTTTACAATAAACAGGAATGTCAAAAACCCTATACATCCAAAAACCTAACCCTAGGAGATGAAGCACCAAAATTCATGTGGGCCCCGTTTGGGTAAGTTAGTACATCAACTTCCTAGGGTCGTAACGTTTGCATACGATCTTCGTTTTAGGTGTATGATAGCTCGTTGGAAATGTATCTTCGAGGAGATTCATTTTGGGGGCTCAATCATGCATTCGGCTATAATTGAGAACCTCGATCTCGAAAAATCTTCATTTGGGCCCTCAAAATGGCCCCGGAAGTTAAAAACTGCTAAAAATAGTAAATTGTCAAATTTGCCAGAAAATTGTTTTGAGCTAGTTGGAAAAGGTGAATGGCCACCGATATCCACCTGGATCAATCCTCCCTCCTTAGGAATCAATGGTCTCCATTGCGTTGAGTTTCCAGGGGAGAGGGAAAAGCGTTTACTAAATCTGTATCTTGGTGAGCTGCTTGCCTTGCTGGAGACGTCATGCTGCTCAGTTTGTGGAAGTCTATCGCGAACCTGTTGAGGCTGAGGTTGTTCAATAAGTTGGGATACATGAGAGTACTGTGTGCATAAGGACTCTTTGGGCTTTGTTGCAACCTTGTCGATCTGCTTCTGTTGGATAGAAGGTGCTTGGGGCAAGGATGTAATGGTTGCAATGTCCTTTTGTTCTCCTTTTGAACAGATTGTGAAAAAGCTGAATTTTGCAGTATGAGATACTACATTGCGACACTTTTTAGGTGGAACAGTAGTCAACACTAGCTCTAGTATTCTGTAGAGATGACCCCCCAAAGTAACAATGACACTACAGGGTTGAGACTCATAAACAACATGGCAACTCCACATATATGGTTGACCCAAGAGCACATCACAGACATCCAATGGGGCAACATCACATAATGCCTCATTCTTGAAGGGTTGGATGCCGTATGATAATTGACACTGTTGGCTGACACAAAGATCTCGCCCTTGGCGAAGCCACCCGATGTTGTATGGCTGCGGGTGTGGTGTTATCGACAATCCCAACTGTCTGACGACCTCTGCTAAGATGAGGTTTTTCTGGCTTCCGCTATCAACAATAAAATGAAGCGGGGTCCCCTTCACCCACATCTGTGAATGAAAAAGGTGCTCCCACTCTTCGAGATCCATTGGTTCTTCTGGTTGAATTGTTGTGGTCGTGACAATAGCAGTGGGGTCTGCGTCAGTGATCTGTCCTTTACCAGTATTTTCATAATCAGATTCTGAATCAGGGTTTGGCTCCTTGTCTTTGATCTCGACCAACAATGAATGTTTTGAGCGACATTCATTGGTGTTGTGCCAGGGGATTTTGTGTAAATCACACCATTTTCCAGTGTCCTTCTTTGTCTTCCCGTGACCCTTCTTTTCTCGTGTCTTGGTCTAGTTTTCGGGAGACTATTTGTTAGGGCTATCTTTGTCATACTTTGGTTGTTGCGGATTTGCAGACACAAACTCTCGTTTGTTCTGGTGCTTAAATTTTTGCTCAATTTTAACAACATATCGATAAGCAGCACCGAGTGATGAGATGTCCAGAAAATCCATTTTAGTCTGAATGTATATGTGTAGATCCCCACGGTATTTTAGAACCAAATGTCACTTGGAGTCTTTGATAGTCAGCTTGGTGCGCAAGGTATGGAAGGTATTGATGAAATTCAGAACTGCTTGGCTCCTCTCTTGCCGCAGTGTGGTCCATCTCATGTATTCATCCGCATAGTTTCCAATAGGGTAATATTTGTTAGAAAAACAGGACCGCGGAATAATAAAATAAAACAAATGCGGAAATAAAACACAGAAGATACACAATACAAGAGAGACACAGATTTACGTGGTTCACCTAGTGTGGGCTACGTCCACCAGAGAAATTGTCAGGTCCTTCCTTTATTATTATCCAACAAATGAAGGGATACAACCTACA
>ML799901.1:169127-196638 GCA_009831015.1 Picea engelmannii | reverse complement strand
TTTTCAGACAGACCAACCCGAAGTCGAAGCGGCAATCTTTCTTTTGTAATACTGGAATTCTGAAGCAGAAGATCCTGAGAGATGTGAGAGTTATGATTGTTCGTCGCGACTCGCGCATATAAATAGTCATCCGTGCCTCCAACTGTCAAAGAACAATTCTCCCATCCCCAGAAAAATAATATAAAAAATAAATAAATATATGTCAAGGCAGCCACGTTGGCACTTTTGGAAATGCGTGGGCTCATGTGATTTGTAGTCACTCTGCGGTGGGGACACACGCTTTCATTTGCCGCCTTTCTTTATTTATGGGCGACCAAATCCACCGACCCTACGCGGCAAACAAAATAATTTGACCACGGCAACGCAAAGAAAGCAGTTAGTGCACGGCATGTGTACCAAGTAAACGAAACGAGGAGGGACTCGGGATGCCAAGGAGTTCATCTTCAATTACCCCACACAATTGAAGACCTCTTCCAACAAATCGCAATGGGGACGACCGGTTCACCTGGCTTTTTAATCTCATATAATTACTAGCATACCTTCTAAAGGGGCGAATGGTAATGTATAAGTGAATGAGCATTGAATATTGAGAAATGGAAATGTTTAAGTGAATATGTATTGAATATTAAGAATAATAATGTTTTTCCCTTTTCTATTGAAATTTTTATGTTTTGAATATATACTCAAAACATATATTGAAGGTAATTATTCAAAACATATATTGAACGTAATAATAATTTATCCTTCAAAACATATATTGAAGGTAATAATAATTTATCCTTGGTCATGGAGTAAGACTTAATAATGGTTTTTATTGATTAAGAGCTCATTTTTCTTAAATCTCTTAATATTGTTTGAGAGGGTGGGAACAAAATTTCCTTTTAAACTCTAGTTTGACAAATCATAAAGACATAGTTTCTAACTCCTAAACAAAAAGGGTTTAAATTTCATTTGAGGCTTCAAATTTCTTAAAATTAACAAAAATACTTTATTTTTTTTGCAATTCTTTTTCATACACCTAACTTCATAAAACTAAGTAAATATTTTATCTTTTATTCATTCTTTAAGCAAACACATTTCATAATTCTCATTATATAAAATAATATGTAAAGATTATCTTCTAAAGAGTGATTAGAATTACCTAATTTCATATCTACAATGCATACAATATATTAAAATCCAACCTACCACCTCACATGTTTTCTTGATGCTAAACAAGAGAGAGAAATTAAATTTTCAAAAACACATTTTTTTATATTCTTCTTTATATATAATATATATATATATATATATATATATATATATTTCGCTATCCCTGCTATGAATCTAAACTAAAATAAAGATAATCACAAGTTACCATTATAGTTTTGATGTGAACTGAGTAGGGTGAGGAAGGGGCATCAACATTGCTTTATAAAATCATTCATGAATCAATTGTTGTTGAGGTTGCGAGTCCCAAAGAATATCTTACCCTTACTAGAAGGTGGGTTGCTTGTTACATGGGAAAACAAAGAACAAAAATAATCAAACAAAGAATCAAACAAAAATTCATTACCATGCTTTGGTACTTGAATTATAGCTAGTGCTCAAAAAAAGGATGGTCCAAATATAAATGAAAATTCCTAGGGAAGGTTATATTAGTCTCAACCCATTTTACAGATGATGTGAACTCTTAAACATGTTTCCATTTAAAAGCGGTTGAGGATTTTCCTAAGTAAGATTGAGATGTATTATTTGCACTTCACAAGATTTCTTATATGAAATTCACATGAAATAGATTTTATGTCCACCACATCAAGGTAAGGTGGTAAGGTTGCATGAAATAAACAATCAGTGCCCTTTCCAAGTTGTCAAAAGAAATAAACATATAAATAAAACACACCATTCACTAACTTGGTCTTTATTTGATTTCACAACAAGGTTCTTATGTCTATAAAGCAAATGCCTTTGTTCCTCTTCCTGTCCTCATGCTCTTCTTCCACAAATATTGTAATTTGCATCAATGCCTTGAATACATGAGGGAACATGATATATATTGTGAAATACAAATCAACATATATACATCTTAGAGAAGAGAGTTCCTACCCCAGGGTGGCAGATCAGCTGAGACAATCCGTCCAACATGGAACACCATTTTCATCAAACCAAAACATAAGTCAGTGACCATGGAATCTATTGCAAACACTATTACCATCTTAAAGTTTTACCATGGCACCAGACAGTTGAATAATATGAACAAGAAGAACATACCCATGAAGAATTCAGACCAATATATGTTCTCAATAATGTCCTTGAGTTGTTGCACCTTCTCAATATCAAGCTCAATGCTACAAATGTTGTTTTTAGTAACATTTGTTGCCAAAGAATCAAATCGTTTAAGACTCGCACATTTGGACCTCATTTGTGATATAGCTTCAACTTTATATTATTGTATTAAAGAACAACAATATATATTCCCCTTGTTGCACTCCACATTAGGTAATGGACTATGTTAAATGTTCAATACTTACCATTATCTCATTGCATAAGCAACATGGCCTTTTCCTTAAAGGTTGTAGCAAGTTAAAGTTAGATTACAAAACTCAAAAGTTGGACGTGTGAGTTATGCATATATTTCCTTTTGAATACCACTACCTATCAAAATGTTAAATATGAAAAGATGAACAAGAAGCAATATCTGAAAAAATATGAATAGGAAGCAATATCTTAAAAAGTTCAGCTTACTTCCATATTTAATATCAATTTGAYTATCAATGAKCTCATTTCCCTCTAGAACCTCTCCAAGCCCACCCCACTTGTGTGTAGGGTTGTTTCCTACATGACAAAAATGTAGATTGTAGTAGTTATATGTTTCYTGAGGATTGTTSTAAGAACCAACCGTGTTCACCCAAAGACTTACATGGTCACCTATATTATACTACCCACGTTAGTAAAGATAAGTTCAACAAGTTTGAATATAGAACACAGTCTTAGAAAAACTTGAACCTCACAAARMTAACATGTGAATGAGAGTGCYTAAGTAAATTRAGGGATGGACTTATASGATGAGGAAATGAATAAGGATMATTGCTATGTTGTCACTAAAGTTTACATAKCAATTGCAATCAAGCTATCTCCAATCACAACKATTTATTTTTATCAATGGACTTCCACNACATTKTAATAWRTWTATAKMTATAYATWTATATATATATATATATATATATATATATATAGAGAGAGAGAGAGAGAGAGAGAGAGAGAGAGAGAGAGAGAGAGAGAACCCATCATATGTGAGTTTSTCAACCAACAATGGGGATAACCATCATTGGCTGCTATCCATTCTCACTCATCACCATTATTTAAGGAAAACCATGTCACKTGAAATAAACAGTTGATGATCCTAGAATAACTCTTAGCCAAACAARTTTATATATATTATGAATAATAATATAAAATGATGTTATTTTTAAATCAAAATATATTTATTTTATTTTATTTATTGATAATTTTGTTTCYTRTTATTATTAAATTATTGGAATAATTATTTTTAATATAGAAATAGATTAAATATCATTCAATTTGATTTTACAATAAAATTTATAATTTCATAAATTTAAAAATAAAAATTATTTTTAATATAGAAATAGATTAAACATCATSCMATTTGATTTTACAATAAAATTTACAATTTCATAAATTTGACTTAAAATAAAATGTATAAAAWTTTAAATTARAAAATACACTTAAKCMCAACAAAAAKATACTTYTAATTTATAATTTTAAAGTTATAAAAACTATTAYTTAGTTTAACAAAACATGATAATAATARAATAATAATCAATCAATATTTTAAKTAYAAACATGTGAAAAATGACAATATTTTMATTACGAACATGTGAAAAATGATACATGRATAAAAAATATTTAARTCTATTAACTTTATCAATATTAAYAAATTTTATATTTATAACTATTCTAATAATTTCAAAATTAATATGCCATTTTTTATTATTACATTCATACAATTAAAAATATATAAAATTTTGARAAGATTATATTATTAAAAYCRAAATTTATATTTTACATAAAACATTTTAATATATATATCTATATAATATCTATATAGTATATGTTTTGAAATTATTGTGKATAWGTTTTTTTAAATGTATTAAAATTTATTGTGTTAAAAAMCATATAACAATTAATATTGGTTTTAAAACCAACCTGAAYYTAAACATTTACTTAATAATAAAATATATTTAATAATAAAATTAAAATATATCTAAAAATAAAATAAAATATATTTTAAATATAATATAATGTTTTGTCAAATTTTAAATACAATTTGTAAATGTTTTATTYMTATTAAAATTATAARATATCAAAATTAACYAAYTATATRTTAACRTGCAATGAATTARGAAATCARTATAATAAATATATATACATATATAAATTTATAAAATATTTTTTAATATAATAAATATATATACATATAAAAATAATTAAAATATTTTTTAATATAATAAATATCTATACATATAAAAATATTTTATGTAATTTATAATTAAATTAAAAAAAAAAATTAATTATCGTTTTCTCTTTTGCTCGATTTCATGTGGCGATAGACTCCAGAGGTATTTAGTTTCCGTGTTYTTATARAATTTGTSAGAATCAGTGACGCTAAGGTCAACATTAGCACAGTGCAAATTGCGGGTCATCAAGATCGCTGGTTTTAAGCAAGTCMACGTACGRCACACCCATCCATAACGCGTGAAGAGATTTGTTATATGATGTTCTAAGAAACACAAAATAAGSCCGCTGATAATCGGACAACGTGTGGAGGGGTATGGTAAATAAAGATGGTTTTTAGAAAACTAGTTAATATGAGAAATTGTGAATAAAATGGTTGTTTTCAAAAACTTKTCAACTAATTCACACATTTTCTATAAAACCTAACAYTAAAATATGTTTTCGGCATAATTATTAGATTTCACCAAGTGTATTCTAAGACATAGTKTTGTATTATTAATTAGGTAAATCATTACATTCAGAAAAKTAAGATGARATGTATTTTACAATTCGAAGAGTTTGTAATGTTCATTTTATTTATCCATARAGGAGAAGTGTAAAGGTTTTATTATTTGGGTTTTTTCCAAAAAGCATTTGAATTCASTGAAGAATAGTTGAAATGGTTATTTTTAATTAAAAAAAATGAATATMACACTTTTGAATATTTTCAATACAATTTGATTGTATAATATTAATATTAATATTTAATAATTATAATGTTATTAATTTAAAATGATTTCTTMKTATTATTTTTTAAATAAAAATACTAATATCTCTTTTTATTATTTTGAAGRAAAAAAAAARAAACCTAACTTGAATAACACGTTTAGACTTCTAATTAAATCTAGATACGTGGAAAAAAGACCTCCATACAAACGAAATKGTTGTGTATAAACTSATCTAGTGGTTCTATCCTTCGAATAAATGTGTGAAATAATAGAATATAAATGATGGTATCAATTAATGGGTAAAAGTGTGAACAAGTCTATGTTTCACTATCTATCATTTTTCGAAAGGATGACGGGTATACAACTTAGAAACGGCTTTGCATAAGAAGAATGAAGGGAGGCTTGAGTTCACATGGAGGGATATCAAATGTTTTAACACCCAATTATAATATACATACGCGTGGAAAACATGTTTGAGAAATTGGTGAGTTTCCAAATTTTCATGATTTGAGTTTAGAAAAATTGCGACTTTTCCAATTAATTGCAATTCTTTTATAAAACGATTGCTACTCTTAAAAAAAGACTTTGGTTGTCATTTGAAAATTAGCATAAGGGACGACGTGGGCTTTTGTTTGGTTCATATTACTTGGTGTGTATTTGGAAGAGAAAATAGTGGTTGGAGATTTAATGTGATTAAGGGTAAAAAATTTAGTGTAATTAAGGTGTTTTATCACTTTTGTGTATGTATATGGGAAAAATTTATAAGGAAATTTTTAGGATACTTCACATTTGTGAAAGGTATCTTTAATAAATTGGTTGGTGTAGATAAGTGCACTTTATCTAAGGAAATTTGAATTGGATACTTACTGGCAAGGAATTAGCCAAATGCCCAATAACACTAGTGACAACCAATTGAACTCACCTCTTCATATATATATATATATATATATGTTTATTGATTGTCCATATTTTGTTAAACAATTTCATTTTTTTACCAAATTTTCCAAATTGTTTACATTCACCAAGTTAATATATATATATATATATATATATATATATATATATATATATATATCCTCTCTTAGAATGCCTTTCCTATATGCATATTAGTCCTCATTTCTACAATAATATTAATGATCTTCTTAACTTGTTAACTCATGAAAACCAAAGAGAGCTACGAAAAAGTTTCTTTGCAATATTTTCAATCATAAAAAAAAAATGTTAAAGAAAATCAATTAGTCATCAAATTTCTTAAAGCTTGAGAGTTCAAAGTTGATCTAAGTGGAGGGTAATCATCATCATCATATTTATCAAGAACTAAGTTTGGATAAACCACCATGAGCTTGAAGATGATTGGAATACCTCAAAGGTCATATGTTCAACTTGCAAACATCAAGATCGAAGTTGAACCCAATAAAGACTCATTATAAGTATGTGTGGAGTGTAATATCCTTGTATCAACCCTTTGGATGTATTGGATCTTATTATGCATATGTTGTAAGTAGTGTAAACAAGTACTTTTCATTATTTTCTTACTACATATCATGAGATAGATTTGCCATGATAATTTTGAAAACTTCTAAAAAATATCTTTGAATATTGATAAAATATCAAAGACCAACGAATTGAGAAAGAGCACCTATGATCCGAAATAAATCCAGACTAAAGAATGGATAAGACTCGGTACCTGCAAAACAAAATGAAAATTAATCAACATTATGAAAACCACATACAACAATGCATGTTAATGTGGAATAAGATAAATAAGAATGCAACTAAAAAGTTGAAGAAAAATAATTAAAATGACAAGGAAACAAGTAGGAGAGAAGGCTAAGAAATGGGAAGTGAAGAGCCATGGTTGATGGCCTTCCTTTCCCCCCTAGATCTCCCTATTTCTTGACTCTCGCTCATTTCCAAAGGAATTTTTGGCCAAGGAGGAGGAGAGCATTGTAAACTGGCAGATTTGCAGAGAAGGATACCAAGCACCATTCAACTGGTTTTCCCAATTTGGTTCCAAGGTAAAACCATTATGTCTATTTTGTGACTGATTTAGTTTGTAGTAAAGATTCTTTAGATGTGGTTAAGAGGGTGATTGTATGGATGCTTAGTGGAGTAGTTCAATTCATTAATACATTGAATAAGTGTGCATTGTGAAATTTAGGGCTCAATTGGAGAACTGGTGAGGTTCCACAACCATAAACAATTGATTTAACCTACACATTCATGTCTCTATGAAATTAATGGCTCCATGCACTAGTATTGATGAATTTCATATCAATAAGACTTATATATGTTAGGGTATCCTCATCATTATGCTACTTCCAATGGAAATATTATCCCAATCGTCCCTTTCATGAAGTCTACGAGATCAAAGGCTGAAAAAAATGTTTGTTGCAAACTTACAGTTGAGTTTCCATTCTCATTCCTGAAACTTAGCATTTAGCACTTGAAGGAGATTTCGTTGGTTGTTTGGGTTAATTCTCTCTCTCTCTCTCTCTCTCTCTCTCTCTCTCTCTCTCTCTCTCTCTCTACATTTGGGAGAATACCTAGTCGATTCTATAGTAGCATGAGATGTTTTTGTCCCTTTGAGTTGATTTTCCATTACTTGGGCCGAAAACCCTTTTCCCTGGGTAATACATATTACCTAGGCACACTCTTCTCTGCTTACTGGTGCCTCAAGAGAGAACCCATACATTTCTCTAGCCAGAAGATAGTTTCCATGCACTTTCTCTCTATTGCACTGACCTGAGCATGTACCCCCAATGCTCATGAGACTCTAAGTGTATCTTCTTGTTTCCCAAGATGCATGTGAACCTGTTGAGCATTCAACACACCCTAAAAGGGTCTATGTCAAATTTTCACTTTTTTGGGTACCACTTGATCTTTTGCACTATCTGATTGCGCTTCAGTATGAAACGACTGCCTGTGTTTATCATTATGTTTTCATGTTGATTCGTTTAAAGTCTGCTTGTGCATGTGAAAATCACCTTAACTTTAAAAAGGGACTAACATTTACTTAAGGAATCGATAGTCTAAAGTTTTCCCCAACACGCTTAGGAAACTCGGCATCGGAAAAAATTTAAAGATGATGAAAATCGCTTGAGAAGACGAAAATAGTCGAGCGTCGAATTTCACCGGCGTCGACCGAAAAAGGTTCTTTGTCTTTGCAAATAAGCTTTACTAAAGATATCGTCGATGACCGATCCGTTTGGCATCAGCATGAGATTAAAAGAATAAGCATCACGCGGGGTAAAGGTAACATCACCGATCACTGACATTCATAATATTTTCGGCGTCGGGAGTTTACGAAGATAATAATCCGTGAAGAAAATTACACATTAATTTTACTTTTGAACGCCAATCCCCGATGCCATCCCGACATAGGTAGTCGCAATATCTAGCTCTTTTGGCGCGTTCAACGTGAATGAAGCCAAAGTGCAATCCTTACCCGCAAGCCAAGTTCTAGATTTTATTTTAACAACCCCGAGTCAGTACCGCCACGTCGACATCAATCAACATCAAAAGTTTCTAAAGGAAAATATCAATGAACTTACCAAGCAACTCAGAACAAGGAACATTATAAAATCACATGATTTACGAGAAGCTTAGATAAAAAGAAAACACGATAGATTTACATACAAAGAGGGAACATGATACTTTCAACTGCAAAACATTTTTGAAATCTCATATATTAAGACTCCCGCCAAACTCAAGTTACATACAAATAAACACCACCGACGCCTTGACTACCGGCCCGGTTACATTGAGAAAGTGAAATAACTCACAACAAACAGAGAAAACTATCTAACGTCACTTCAGAGAGTGCAAATCAAGAGTTCTCCCATCATGTATCTCTTGCACACAAAACTTCTCTCAGACTACTCCTTGCACCTTACAGTGTTCTCATTTTTCTTTCCCCGTCATCCTCTGTGCTTCGCGCAGCTGCACAATCGTATCTTGTGCTTCCCGAAGCTGTCTCTTGAGCCAATTTGTGCTTCCTTCGTGACCCTGCAGTACCAATACCTCCTGGTTCTTCACCACCAACTGACTCTGCAATTCTCTATTTTCTTGATAAAGTTCGTTTATGGCGAGTTGGGCCTACTCTAGCTGTTGGATGGGACTCCCAACGGAAGAACCCGACGTATTTTCCCTTCCCTTTCGCCTCCTGCTTCCTTGACTGGTAGTCCTGATAGGCTTTGGCCAGGTAGTGTGCATTGTAAACTCCTCAGTGGTCGGGTGTGCACTCAACTCAGTTGGGGGTTGGATTTGTCCACCTATTTCCTTATTTTTTCTAGGCCTTCCCCTCCTCCATGGTGTCTTCTTCTGAGAGGACATGACCTCCAACATATGTCCTTCAGATGTATTTTTCTCTACTCCCACTGTCGCTTGAGACACTGACACCGTTTCCGAGCAAAATTAGTTGCCTCCTATTGAAGCTTCAAGGACACTCGATACCAATAAGAAAGAGACCCAGGCACGTTGGGGCTCGGACCTGGTGCTTCGGCTACCTTGCAAACCCCGTCCCTTGTTTAAAGGGGATCCCATCATGCAATGACATATTAGCTTAGACGTGCGTGGATGAATAAAAGAACACAACACATAGTTTTTCTAAAATTGAGCTCGCAAGACCAGCGCTACCAATGAATGAACTCGGCTGATGCGTAAAATCCCCACAGAGCCTCTAGAATTTATAGTAGAACGAGGAAGAAAAACATAACATGCCAAAAAAAAGCAGTCACGCCTCACGATAGGATGTCTTGGAGATTTAACGCGTCACAACTACTCAATGGATGCAATCCAGAACTCATGAAACACTGTCGATTGAAGTTGTAGGGAATATACTGTATGATCAGTCCAATCTCTTTAATCTCCACAACTTCCATTATTAGTCAATGATAGTTAACACACTTGTTGATACGACTTCTAGAGGAACAACTTTCCTCGACCTGGAGCATTTAACAAATTCCTTATTATGGTATACGACCTTTCGGGAACGTACGTGCACTTTCGACACACGTTTGACTTTGGCATCCTTTCCCAACCCCAAGGGTCAATCGACCACTATGACGGTTTCGACGCTCATATCTGTCGTACTTGACTTGCTACGCTATGGAGCACAGATGTAACTCATTCAAACTGAAGAGGAGCGACGACATGGAAAAGGACATTACAGGTCATTCAAAAGGACAACTGGGATCATGTAAGTATTATACGATCGATACTAACGAGCTCTACAGGTACACATTGGTTTATTCTGTTTCTGTCGACATCTTACTATGCATTTCCTGATAAGTAATTTATAAACTACCTCAACCCCAATTGCAGGAAAGATCCTCCCAACTACTGAACAAAGTTTTCTTTGTGACCTCACCGAGGAACTCGAAGGAAACGTCGAAGCAAAATTAGCAAAGTAATGGAGGATATTGGACTCCCCGAGTTCGTCAACCCTGATAACCTCGTTGACCTAAGTGATGTAGTTGAGTCGCATTCCAAACAAGATTCGCTATGGACAGAAGAGCTCGCAAATATGACTGATGCAAGGCCAGGGAAAGTGCGACGATTCACAGAGCATCCAATCAGAACTCAAACCATGCTATAGCAGTTGAACTCCAGTCTAGTGAAGTACCGGACGCATGCGATGGACATCAGAGGAATATATGCGGCTCCGATTGAGCAACACAAATTTCCATGGGCCCAAACTTGTGAAGATTTGTTTGTCAGTTGGTCTGAGTATGAGAGAAATCATCCTTTTCAAGAGATATCTCGAGCTAATTGTTAAAGAAATTGTTAGTATAGGACGCCACGTGGCGAATGTTTTTTTTCTTCAACTACACTTAGCCGTTAATTTCAGTTAAAATTTATATTATAAATAAAGACATCGACCAATTAGCAAGGGGTCGATGGTTGTTGCAAGAACTATTTATTTATGGTTGTTAAGAATTATTTTGAAGCTGCTATGAATTGAGAGGTCCTTCTGGACCAAAGAAAAAGTTATTTTCATCAAATGCATGTGTGAATGGACGCAGAGAAGAACTATTCCCTATCACGTTTTGTGAATAGATGTAACAAGTAAGAGTTGTCCAATTTATTGTCATGTTATCTAGTGCAATGCTTTGTTGTTCTTTTCTTTAATGATGAAGATGATGAATCATTGTGTGATTATGTGATAAATGATTATGGTAGATGATTTACTTTGCTTATCTTTATCTTATCACATATGTGTTTTCTTTCTGGTAATTAGTAATCTCAGACAGTAATTGGATGCTCACATGGTTAACGTATTAGTACTATTCACGTGGTATAGAATTGTTGCGTGCATTTTTGAGTAGCGGGTTATCCCAAGCTCAGCCTCTTCCCCAATAGTTAGAACTTAATTCTGTTTTGTTGCCAAGTTGGTTTATACCATCTTACACCTCACATCGGTCCCATCCAAGAGAAAAATACAAAAGAGATAGTCTAAACAGAAGGAAGAGCCTTCACAAGGAAACATTAAATCTCGTCAATTAATTTATCGGATCGCAAGATCTAGAGAACCATTCCATCCCAAACGCTGTAGATTCTAATTGGGCCTTAGTGGAGGGTTTGATTCCTACTGTTGAACTAGAGATTTGAAACCCATCAAGAGAATTGACGCTAAAAGGAGGGCCTGAGAATGAATAGTTGAATATGTATTTTATATAGCATTTCAAACAGCCTACAGATTCATAACGGCCCGCATGCATGGCTATTCATTCCCAAGACATCCCACACACGTTGAGTGCTCCTAGAATGAGTAACTCACCCCATCTCGAGGAATAATATTTTCACCTTGAAATACCTTACGCTCTTCCTGACGAGGAAGTAAATCATTTTAGAAGAATTACGAGAGCCTATGCCCAACAGATCGTTGCGTTGTCCTTAGCTCCCATATTCCATCGAAGAAAAAAACAAAGAAAACCAGTGGTCAACACTCGATAGAAGACTTAATAGATTTCGCGATTACCAAAATCCAAGAACCTCTTGATTTGATACCCGAAACACCAGCCGACAACGTCTCTGATGCAGACGATTTCTTGAAAGAAGAGGAGTTTAACTCAGATTCTGAAGATATGGAAGGAAAAAATGACCATAATGATGAAAGGGGAAACCCGCCTCTGGTCAATCAACCATGGTTAGGCAGAGACGCTTTGGCCCTCCCGGGACCAATCCATAACCTTCCCCGGCACCCAGAGAATTTGCTGCCTAAGTTCGATCCCGAAACCTCTGGATTGCCTGAAGATCATATCAAGAAATTTATTCTAGCATTCAGACTCATGAACTTCCAACATGAAGACATTATTTGCAGGATTTTTCCCTACACGTTTGAAAATTCAGCTGCCACTTGGTATTTTAATCTTCCAGTAGTATCTATAACTAGTTGGACCAAGTTTCAAAAGGACTTTCTAGATAAATTTGCATAGGAAACTACTACAGGAGCTCTGATGGATGAGTTATTTGCCGCCACCATGAGTTCGAAAGAAAGAGTCAAATATTTCAATCAAAGATTCACGACCATCTTAAACAATTTAAAGCCCAAAGCGAAACCATCCCAGGAATTGAAAATCAAGGTTTACGCTAACACTCTCCTGTCTTCTATTTCTATGTTTGTAAAAAGAGTCGCCAAGTGAACCTTGACTGAAAATTTTGAAGAATCCAAAATGATAGAATTCAAGATGAAAGGGTGCAAAGAGGGCCAGGTCTCTCTAGTTAAGAAAGAAGCTCAGCCTCCCCCCAGGAGAGGACTCCTTTTGGCTAGACCATCAGGGAAACAAACAGAGCAGATTCCCGACAAAGGTTATAGAGACATATAATACCTACAACACATGGTTAAGAAATTATCAAACAAAATCATAGACATGAAGAGGAATGCAGGGGAGGCAAACCAAGGCCAAAGGCCCTACAAGCCTTTCTTTAAGAGGAACCCACCATTCAAGGCAATTGAACCTCCCCCAACTAACTTAAATATTGATCTAGGGAATGTTTCATCTGATTCTTTATGTACTTATCACTAGGAAAACCACTCCGAAAGAGACTGCCCTCAATGGGTGCATGCCATGAATTTGATGGCCAATCGGTTTCTAGATGAAGTCTCCCTGACCGAACAACCAAGCAGTTTGGCTATGAATATTGTTGACCAAGAAGAGATTGATCCACTAGAATATACAACCATGCTGATATGGGATCCTAACCTAATCATGCCTTCGAACGACCTATTTGAGTCTCAGGAACAACCCGTGGAAGTCTTGGTGATACAGACATGCAGTAAGGGTCCACTTGTCTAGAAAGATACCACTGCCACCCAAACCTAGGGGATTAAGGAAACTCCTGATTGCTTGAAAACACTTTTCTCTCTTGGTAAGAAACCTATAAGCATCCATACCTGGGAATCGCCTAGACTGGATTACAATGTAGTCGAAGATTTGAAGAAGTTAAAGGATAATATATCAGTTATGGACATATGTAGGATTCCTCAACAGAAGGACTTTTTGTTACAATCTTTGAACTCAGTAGAAAACTCGACCATGGGCAGTGGGCAGGAAATAACTCTATCTCTCACAGATATGGTGAGAAAACCAACTGTGAACACCTGCTCGGAAGATAGGAAGGAAAAATATTTTGACCCACTGTTCCTCTTAACGTTTGAAGTCTTCAATAGAAACCTTCACAATTGTTTGGTAGATTTTGGGGCATCCTCAAAGGTTATGCCTTTGTCTATTTGCAAAAAGTTAAATGTTTTTCCCCTCAAGAGTGATAAACATGTCATACAGCTAGACAGAACCTAGGTTAAGGTCATGGGAGAACTCAAAGATGTAATGATCAGAATAGAGACACACTCCAAGTTTGTGCAAGTGATTGACATCATTGTGGTAGATATTCCAGAGGCCTATGGGTTATTACTAAGTCAAGATTGGTCTGAAAAGATAAATGGATACTTCATTACAGACTGGGCACACCTTTGGTTACCACTGAAAGGATACAAGAACATGATCATAATTGATAGGGCGAGGTATTTGAAATAGACGATCACTGATCTAGAAACCCCGAATGAATCCTCATCCACGGATTTCCTTGTTTTGGGAAATTATTCCTACGAATCCCACTTTGGAAACTTTTCTCCTCTCTTGTCCGATGTCCCCCCCACTCAAAACTCCGAAATTATTTTTCAAGAAAATCCGCCAATACAGACAGAAGACACAATTTTCTGTCAGGACCCTGCGTTGGAGACCACAAAACAAAAGATAGGAGAGAAAAAAGTCAATGAGGAAAAAGAAAAGAGTGATTGTCGTCCACTAATGTGGACTTTGTAATTCAATGGATCTAAGTCACAAGAAGGGTTAGGAGCAGGGTGCATCCTCATTAATCCTAAAGGTAAACGTCACTTCTTATCTTGTAGACTAGAATTTTAATGTACAAACAACACTACCGAATATGAAGCTCTAGTGCAAGGATTAAAGAAAGCTATATAATTGAATATCAAAGAATTGAAGGATTTCAGAGATTACGAAATCATCATTAGACAAGTAAGAAATACTATACATTGCAATTATCCTCACCTGAAGAACTACCAACAGGAGGTGCATAGGTTAATAGATCACTTTGAAGAATTCAATATTACAACAGGTCCCAGAGAAAAGAATATTCTTGCTGACTCCTTGGCCACAACTGCCTCCAAGTTGTTGCCTCTAGAGGATTAGGAAGCCTCCCGATTCACTGTGGATATGCTTTACAAACTGTCGGTGCCTAACAACATTTCTAATTGGAAAGTCTTTGAAGGTGATGAACAAATCATAAACTTCTTGACTAACCAAGACAATTTCAAATATTTGGCCATTGATGATGGAGTATTCCAAGGGCTACCAACAAAGAATGATCCTAGGACAGGACAACCTGTTGATAAATCAAAGTCTCACACAATCCCGAAAGGTATAGTTAATCTAGAAAATTTATTTGATCTAAAAGAGCGATTTAAGGGGCCTAAAAATGCAAAGACTGGTAGCTCTTGTCCCCTGCATGAAACTATAAATCTCGTAACCTCAGAAAACCCAAAGAATGTGAATCTCGACAAGACTATATCCAAAGAGGAAAGGAAATCCTATCTCAAATTGTTCAAACAATACCAAGATGTCTTTGCATGGCCCTATTGAGATCTGAAAATGTATGGTACCTGCATCATTCAACACACTATCCCGTTAAAACCCGAAGTAAAACCTTTCCAACAAAAGATCTAAAAGTATCACCCATCCTTGGAACCTCTCATGTATCAGGAATTAAAAAAAAAAATAGATGCCAAGATCATTTTCCAGGTTATGCATTATGCATGGGTAGAAAATCTTGTCCTGGTGAGGAAAAAGTCGGGAGAGATCCACCTATGCGTAGATTTTAGGAACCTCAACAGAGCTTCAGAAAAGGACAACTACCCAGTCTCGCCAATGGAACAACTTCTGTAGACCGTGTCTGGCTTGGAGATTTTCTCTCTACTAGACGGTTTCTCAGGATACAACCAAGTTCTGGTTTCTGAGGAAGACCATTTAAAAAACACCTTCTGAACCAAGTGGAAAACCTTCGTTTATAAAAAAATTCCTTTCGGGTTATTTAACGTAGGAGAGACCTTCCAAAGGGCCATGGACATAGCTTTCTGGGGACTAATCAACAAATGTGTGGTATTCTACCTAGACGACGTAACTGTGTATTCAAAGAATAGAGAAGAGCATATCCAATAGTTAAATCATATTTTCGAAAGGTGTAGGAAATACGGTATATCCTTAAACCCTAAGAAAACCATATTCGGTGTCGAGGAAGGTAAGTTGTTAGGTCAAATTATATCTCAATCAGGCATCCGCATAGACCCAGAAAGGATTAAGGCCATAGCTCAACTCCCATTGCCCCATAACTAGAAAGCCATGCAGTCCTTTTTCGGGGAAATCAATTTTGTGAGGAAATTCACTCCCGATTTCGCGGAGATCATCAAACCTTTACAAAAGATGATTCACAAGGATGCCAAATTTAAGTGGGATGATGAACAGAAAGGTGCTATCGACAATATCCAAGTTGCTATATCCCAGGCCCCGGTGTTGCAAAGTCCCGATTTCAATAGAGACTTCTTCCTCTATACTTTCGCCTCAGACCAATTGTTAGCCGCGGTTTTGACTTAGAAGGATGATGAAAATAACGAGGCCCCAGTGGCATTCATGAGTACTAATCTTCAAGGATCTGATCTCAATTATCTTGATGTAGACAAACAGGCCTATGCTGTATATAAGGCGGTAAAACATTTCAGGTCCTACATCGTCAATAACCACACTAAAGTGATTGTGTCGCACCCTATGGTCCGATCCTTTTTTACCCAACAAGAAATGGGAGAAAGAAGAGGGAACTAGATGGCAATATTCCAGGAATTTGATCTAGATATAAAACCTTCCAAACTAGTAAAAGGACAAGGTTTATGCAGGCTTGCGGCTGAAGCCCAAGACCAAGTAAGTGAAGATTTCAGATGGGAGAACTAAATGACACTATGGTGTGGTGAAGTATCATACATCTCCCCAGGACAATAGTCTTGGTATAAGGATTTAACTTATCTCCTGCACCATGGGATTTGTCCAGAAAATCTCAACCCTAGGGAAAGGAGAGCCCTCAAGTTAAAATCTGCACAATATCGCCTTGTAAGTTCGGTACTCTTCCGGATCAATTTTGATGGGGTACTATTAATATGTCTCGAACGTGAAGACACATCCAAAGTGCTGAAGGAGCTCCATGATGGACCTGCTGAGGGAAATTTCGTAGGAAACACCACTGCTCATAATATTTTGAGAGCCGACTATTATTGGCTCACCTTGTTCAAAGATGCTCATACCTACGCTAGAAACTGTAAAACCTATCAAATAAGCGCAAGGAAAGGGAAGAGAGCAGCAGTCCCACTCCAACCTGTGATTGTCTCGAGGAATTTTGAACAATGGGGGTTGGATATCATAGGATAAATTACACCCAACTCTTCAAGACAACATAAGTACATTCTTACTGCTACCAATTATTTCACGAAATGGGCAGAGGCTACCCCTTTGACTCATGTAAATGAAAAAGTAGTGATCCAATTCATAGAACAACAACTGATCACAAGGTTTGGTGTCCCTTCTGTCCTAGTTTTTGATAATGCTACTTATTTTTCTTCCACCCTCTTGACGGATTTTTCTCTGGACAGAGGAGTCATAATTAGGTATTTAGAAAATTATTATCCACAGGGAAACGGTGTGGCAGAATCAACTAACAAGAACCTAATGAGGATATTAAAAAAAATGGTTGCAGATAACCAAAGGAATTGGTATAATCTACTCCATAACACCTTATGGGCCGACAGAGTCACACCCAAAGAAGCTATAGGTAATTCCCCATACTTTTTGGTCTATGGGAAAGAAGCCATCCTCCCAAATGGGCTCTATCTTCCATCTCTTCAACTAGCCCAAGATTCTAGTGAGGAGCCTTCATCGACCATACAACGAAGAATCAACACTCTTCTCATGCTGGAGTAAGAAAGAGAAAAGGATAAGTCAAAATTCCTATCTCACCAACAGGTAGTGAAAAGATGGTTCGACAAGCATAAGGCTAAAGGGAAGAACTTCGAAGTAGGAGACCTAGTCCTAAAGTGGGACAAAGCAAATGAACTGAAAGGGAAGCATTTTAAGTTTCAAAATATGTGGCTTGGACCTTTCCAAGTGGCTGAAAAGATTGGGGCAGGCACTTATCGGTTGTAGAATCTAAGGGGGGAAACTGACGCCCTTCCAGTAAATGGCCAGGCCCTAAAACAATATTTCCAATAAGAAATTAAAAAAAAAAAAGTAATAATAATAATCTCTTTTGTTTGTATGTTGTTTTTATGATTTCGGTTCTGGTTAGATCTTTGCAATTTTGCTTTATCTTATTTTACGGTTTTGTTTTTCTCACCTTTGAAGGTTGTGTTTAGAAAGACAATGGTCGACCTCAAATCATGCGACATAGCGAACTCTTTTCCTAACTCATCGCTCAAACACAAGAAGCATAGGAGGATCTGTGGTCACTCTGAGGAATCCTCTATCTAAACCTCACCAAATGAAGAACTCCAGAGGAATGTCAGAAGTGTCTGCTGGGTGGTTTGGTAAGACCTTAAGGGAAAGAAGGAAAGATAGAAAGGACTACATACAGCCAGAAAAACAAAGCTAGCAAATGATCCACTTGGATCATCTCACCTTGCGAAATAAACATACATCATCCTCTCCCGCTCACTCAGGATGTCATGCTGAAATAAACCGGTATTATCAAAAGAGTGAAAAAAGTAGAAGAGGGTATGCAGATATTTTCGCCAAGGCTATGGATGCTCGCTGGTAGCGGAGCAAGGTCTGTGATGTCGGGGTGACTCTGCTGGGGATATGGACGCTCACTGGTAGCGGAGCAACGCCAAAGCAAGTGAGTAATGGTAACTGAAGGCTTTATGTCGATGAGTGCTTTGCTAAACTTTCGTAAAAAGGGGGCGTGAGTCAGGGTCAAAGGAAACGAAGGAGGAAAAGTGTTAAAACCCCACGATCAGACCCAAAAGCATCAACCGAAGAACTTCAAATGCAAAGGTAAAAAGGTTCTGATTGTCAAACCGGTCAAGGTTCTCCATCATCTTCCGTATCAGCCAACCTTGGAGAAGGAACAAAGATTCTTCTTTCGCCTAGTGAATCACCATTTATAGAGCACTCAACACACCCTAAAAAGGTCTATGTCAAATTTTCACTTTTTTGGGTACCACTTGATCTTTTTCACTGTCTGATTGCACTTCAGTATGAAACGGCTGCCTGTGTTTATCATTATGTTTTCATGTTGAGTCGTTTAAAGTCTTCTTGAGCCTGTGAAAATCACCTTAACTTTAAAAAGGGACTAACATTTACTTAAGGAATTGATAGTCTAAATTTTTCCCCAACACACTTAGGAAACTCGGCATCGAAAAAAATTTAAAGATGACTAAAATCGCTTGAGAAGACCAAAATAATCGAGCGTCGAATTTCACCGGCGTCGACAAAAAGAGGTTCTTCATCTCCACGAATAATATTTACTAAAGATATCATCGATGACGATCCATTTGGCATTGGCATGAGATTAAAAGAATAAGCACCGCGCGAGGTAAAGGTAACATCACCGATCGCCGACATCCGTAATATTTTTGGCATCGGGAGTTTACAAAGATAATAACCCACGAAGAAAATTATACGTTAATTTTACTTTTGAACGCCGATCCTCGATGCCATCCCGACATCAGTAGTCACAATATCTATCTCTTTTGGCACGTTCAACGTGAATGAAGCCAAAGTACAATCCTTACCCGCAAGCCGAGTTCTAGATTTTATTTTAACAACCTCGAGTCAGTACTGCCACGTCGGCATCAATCAACATCAGAAGTTTCTAAAGGAAAATATCAATGAACTTACCAAGCAACTCAGAACAATGAACATTATAAAATCACATGATTTACAAGAAGCTTAGATAAAAATAAAATGCGGTAGATTTACATACAAAGAGGGAACATGATACTTTCAATTGCAAAACATTTTCAAAATCTCATATATTAAGGCTCCTGCCAAGCTCAAGTTACATACAAATAAACACCACCGACACCTTGAGAAAGTGAAATAACTCACAACAAACAGAGAAAACTATATAATGTCACTTTAGAGAGTGCAAAACAAGAGTCCGCCCATCATGTATCTTCTGCACATGGACCTTCTCCCGGACTACTCCTCGTGCCTTGTAGTGTTCTCATTTTTCTTTCCTCGTCATCCTTTGCGCTTCACACAACTGCACAATCATATCTTGTGCTTCCCGAAGCTATCTCTTGAGCCAATTTGTGCTTCCTTCGTGACCCTGTGGTACCAATACCTCCTGGTTCTTCACCACCAATTGACTCAACAATTCTCTATTTTCTTGATAAAGTTTGGCTATGGAGAGTTGGGCCTGCTCTAGCTGCTGGATGGGAGTCCCAACGGAAGAACCCGACGTCTTTTACCTTCCCTTTCGTCTCTCGCTTCCTCGACTGGTAGTCCCGATAGGCTCTGGCCAAGTAGTGTGCATTTTAAACTCCTCAGTGGCTAGGTGTGCACTCAGCTCAGTTCGGGGGTGGATTTCTCCTCCTATTTTCTTATTTTTTCTAGGCCTTCTTCTCCTCCACGATATCTTCTTCTGAGATGACATGACCTCCAACATATGTCCTTCAAACATATTTTTCTCTACTCCCACCTTTTCTTGAGACGCTGACACCGTTTCCGAGAAAAAGTAGGTACCTCCTATTGAAGCTTCAAGGACACTTGATACCAATAAGAAAGAGTCCTAGGCACATTGGGGCTTGGACCTGGCGCTCCAACTACCTCAAAAACCCCATCCCTTCTTTAAAGGGGATCCCATAATGCGACGACGTATTAGCTTAGACATCCATGGATGAATAAAAGACCACAACACAGAGTTTTGCTAGAATTGATCTCGCAAGACCAATGCTACCGATGAATGAACTCGGCTGATGCGTAAAATCCCCACAAAGCCTCTAGGATTTATAGCAGAATGAGGAATAAAAACAGAACGTGCCAAAAAAAAAACACTCATTCCTCGCGATAGGATGTCTTGAATATTTAACGCGTCACAGCTACTCGACGGATGCAATCCAGAACACATGAAACGTCGCCGATTGAAGTTGCAGGGAATACACAGTACGATCAATCCAATCTCTTTAATCTCCACAGCTTCCATTATTAGCGAATGATAGTTAACACACTTATTGATATGTCTTCCGGAGGAACAACTTGCCTCGACCTGGGGCATTTAGTGACTTACTTATTATGGTATCTGACCTTTCGAGAATGTACACGC
This sequence comes from Picea engelmannii, assembly GCA_009831015.1. NCBI lineage: Eukaryota > Viridiplantae > Streptophyta > Pinopsida > Pinales > Pinaceae > Picea > Picea engelmannii. The sequence goes on along the minus strand of ML799901.1, from coordinate 175,531 downwards.
ACTTTCGACACATGTTCAGCTCTGGCATCCTTTCCCAACCCCAAGGGTCAATCGGCCACTGTGACGGTTTCGACGCTTGTATCTGCCATACTTGACTTGCCACGCTATGGCACGTGGATGTAACTCATTCAAACTGAAGAGGAGAGGCGACATGGACAAGGACATCACAGTTCATTCAAAATGACAACTGGGATCATGTAAGTATTAAACGATCGAGACTAACGAGCTCTACAGGTACGCATCGGTTTATTCTGTTTATGTCTACATCTTAGTATGTGTTGCCTGATAAGTAATTTCTAAACTACCTCAACCCCGATTGCAGGAAAGATCCTCCCAACGACCAACAAAGTTTTCTCCGTGACCTCACTGAGGAACTTGAAAGAAACGTTGAAGAAAAATCAACAAAGTAATGGAGGATATCATATTCCCCGAGTTCGGCACCCCCGACAACTTCGTCGGCCTAAGCGACGTAGTTGAGTCGCATGCCAAACAAGATTCACTATGGACCAAAGAGCTCACAAATATGACCTATGCAAGGCTAGGGAAAGTGCAACGATTCGTAGAGCATCCAATCAGAACTCGAACCATGATACAACAATTGAATTCTAGTCTAGTGAAGTACTAGACGCATGCGATGGACATCAGCGGAATATATGCGGCTCCGATGGAACAACACAAATTTCCATGGGCCCAAACTTGTGAAGATCTGTTTGTTAGTTGGTTTGAGCATGAGAGAAATCATCCTTTTCAAGAGATATCTCGGGCTGACTGTTAAAGAAATTGTTAGTATAGGATGCCACGTGGCGAATTTTTTTTTTTCTTAAACTGCACGTAGCCGTTAATTTTAGTTAAAATTTATATTATAAATAAAGACATCGACCAATTAGCAAAGGGTCGATGGTTGTTGCAAGAAATCTTTCTTTTTGGTTGTTAAGAATTATTTTTAAGCTGCTATGAATTGAGAAGTCCTTCTGGACCAAAGACAAAGTTATTTTCATCAAATGCATGTTTGAATGGACACAAAGAAGAACTATTTCCTATCTCGTTTCGTGAATAGATGTAACAAGTAAGAGCTGTTCAATTTATTTTCAAGTTATCTGGTGCAATGCTTTGTTGTTCTTTTATTTAATGATGAAGATGATGAATCGTTGTGTGATTATGTGATAAATGGTTATGGTAGATGAATTACTTTTCTTACCGTTATCTTATCACATATGTGTTTTCTTTCTAGTAATTAGTAATCTCAGATAGTAATTGGATGCTCACATGGTTAACGTATTAGTACTAGGCCTGTGATATAGAATTTCCTTCACAAGGAAACATTAAAGCCCATCGATTAATTGGTCGGATTGCAAGATCTGGAGAACCATTCCATCCCAAATGTTGCAGAGTCTAATTGGGCCATAGTGGCGGGTTTGGTTCCTACAGTTGAACTAGGGAATTGAGACCCATCAACAGAACCCTAGCTCACCGAGACTGAAGAACCCGGAGACCAAGAAATTAATGCAGAAGCCCCAGATATATCATATCAAATTGTCCCATCAATGCTTGTTGAATACTCTAAATCATAGATGAATAACTCCCTGTGAGAATTAAATCATCCACATACAGAACCAAAATCAAGAGATCAATACCCTGCTTCTAAGTGTAAACTGTAAGATCATAATGACAATGATCAAAACCAAAATAAATCATAAAACTATCCATCTTCTCATACCAAGCTCGAGGAGCTTGTTTGAGACCATAAAGAGAACATCGTAGCCTACAAACAATAGAAGAATCATGCACAAAACCAGGGGACTGCTCCATGTAGATTTCCTCATCTAAGTCACGATGTAGAAAATCACTCTTTACATACATTTGGTAGACTGACCATCCTTGAGAAGCAACAAGTGAAAGCACAAGGTGTATAGAATTCATTTTGGCAACATGGGCAAAGGTCTTAGAGTAATCAATCCCTTCAACTTGTGAAAATCCATTGGCCACAAGATGTGCCTTATGCTTGTCAACAGAGCCATTTGCTACATATTTGGTTCTATATATCCATTTACAGTGAACTATCTTTCATCCCTTTGGAAGAGAGACGAGATCCCATGTGTGATTCTTCATCAATGAAGAATACTCCTATGTCATGGCAGCATCCCACTCAGGCATGCCAACAACATTAAAAAATTGTTGTGGATCATTTGAGATAGTATGAATCAAGAAGGAGACACTTATTGTTTGTGATTGAATAGGGGAAGAGGCTGAGGTTGAACAACTGAAATCAGTTGGCTCATAGCCATACTTGTCAGGCCTCTTTCTCTCACGAAATCTCCTCCTGAGATGCAGTTCTTGATCAAGTTGATCATGTTATTGATCAATTTGTTCATGTTTAGGATAAATTTGTTCATGTTTGGGATGCTCATGCTCCATTTATGCAGGTGGTAGATTTTCTACTGGTTGATGTTGAAATTCAAAAGGTTCATTGTCATCTTCTAAAGAAAATTTGTCAATATGTTCAACACAATTATCTACTTGACAATCTGAAGATGGAGAAGGATTTTATGTGGGGTTGAATCCTTCATCAAAATGGACAACTCGTCAAAAGAAGACTTCTTTAGTAATAGGTTCAAATAACCTATATGATTTTATGTCTTCATAATAACCAACGAATATCAATGGTTGGTTTTTCTTCTCCACAGCTTTAAGTTTTTCAACTGGTATTGAGCCCCATGCTGGACTTCCAAATACTCTAAAAGAAGAGACATCCGACTTAACATGGCTCCAAGCTTCCTCTGGATTCTTATGTAGTACTTCCCATTGAGGCATCCTATTTTGAATGTAGTTTGCATAGTTTACCGCTTCAGCCAAAAAGGAAGGTGCCATGTTCTTGGACTGAATCATATAGTTTGCCATTTATTTTAGTGTTTTTTTCTTTCTTTTAGCAACACCATTTTGCTGAGGGTTGTAGGGAATAGTGTGTTGATGTTCAATGCCATGTTCTCTACAAAAATCTATGAATCATTGATTGACATACTCCCCCCCATTATTTGTGCATAGTTTCTTGATAGAAAGAGATGACTGCTTCTCAACAAAAGCCTTGAAGTTCTTAAAAGTAGCAAGGACCTCACTCTTGTACTTAAGAAAGTACACCCAAGAGCAACGTGAGAAGTCATCAATGAAGATGAGTGCATACTTAGCCCCTGAAAATGAGCGAGTTGGAAATGACATGAGATCACTATGTACCAACTCAAGAGGTGTTGTTGCACGCCATGCTTTTCCTTTAGGAAAAGGATCTTGATGTTGTTTTCCAAGGACACAACCTGGACAAACTCCATCAGTACAAGAAACTTTAGGAAGACCAAGCACCTTTTGGGTGCTCAATTGCTGCAAATATCTATAGTTGAGATGTCCAAATCTTTCATGCCAAAGCTTACTCAAAGCATCAACATGTGAAATGAAAGAGGAACCTAAGGAAGACTCAAAAGAAGCAAACTTATACAGTCGAGAACTATGATCTACTTTTCCAGATGCAACAAAATGTTTGGTTTTTTTAGTTCTCGAATGATTACATCATTAGGAGAAAACTCTACTGTTTTCCCATTACCAGAATGAAAAATCTGATATATAGAGAGAAGATTTGCAGAGATTTCAAAAACAAGAAGAACATCATTAATACACCCTTTATCTAACTGCACTATGCCAGAGCCAAGAACATCCAGCTGTGTAGAGTCTCCAACTGCAATCTGTGAAATGCTACATTCATATGTAGAAGCCAACAACTTATGAGAATGAGTCATGTGGTGTGAAGCACCATAATCAAGTATCCAGCTATCTGAAGATGCATACAAAGATTGAGATGATAAAGCATGTCCTTTACTAGTAGAAGAAGGTTTTGGTACTGAAATCTTATGTTTCTTCATGGCTTCATTCAAAGATTCAAGTTTCAACCAACACTTAGATTCTACATGCCCAAGTCCGCCACAAAAACTACAGGTGTCATTTGAATTTTTCTTCTTTGTCTTGGAAGAATACTCCCCAGACTTGGAAGATGGAGAAAAAGGTTTTGTTTTCTGTTGAGGGTTGGAGGTAAACTCACTAGCTGGAGCATAATCTTTCTTTTGCTTATACCCAGTCTTGTGCTTAGTTTTGGAGGTATGAGCCACAAGAGCCTTATTATTAGATCCATAAAGAGCATCTAATTGAGTAATCTTAGATTGTTCTCTAGTAAGACGCTCACAGAAAATCTCAAAGGAAGGCATTTGAAACTCACTTCCTAGTGCATCCATAGTAGAATAAAATGCAGAAGAAAATACCTGATAAGGACCTTTTAGCTTGGATAAAATCAAGAAGATGCACTCTTCATCTGATTTAGTTTTTCCGCACCCTTTTAGCTGAGCCACTAGTAACCTGAATTTGGTAAGATAGTCTTCAATGGATGCATGCTCATCTGGTACCAGTGATGACAACTCTGCTTGCAATTGTAGGGCTCGAAATTCATTGATTTTTCCAAATAAGGAATCCAACTTGTCCCAACTTGATTTTCGAGTTTTACAATCAACTATGTGGAACAACAAGCTATTTGACACATGCAAACCAATGAGGCCCATGGATTCATCAAGTTTATTTTGATAGGTGAACCTTTCGATTTCCTCGGTGAACACAGGTTGAGCCTCGACCAACATCTGCCATAGCCCTTTTGATTGCAACAACTGTTTCATTTTAAGTTTCCATGTGTGATAGTTATGGAGACTTAGGAGTTCAACAATCCTTAACTCCGCCATTTACAATAAAGAGTACAATAAAACACCAGATATCTAGGTGTATTATCTCAAAAGGGAATGAAAACCTAGGCTCCAAACAAAGAGCTCTAAAAATATTTACAATATACAGATTAATAATATTTGGATAGGGGAAACTTTAAATGTTTCTAGGTTTAGAAAAAATATCCACGCACAAAGACGACTATCTCTTTAGCTGATAAACAAGGAAAAATACCGCTATCTTTCTTGTAGTGAAAGGATTGACACTAGATTTTTAAATGCTAAAAAAACAATTGCAAAGAAAATCAAATTAGAATAAACCCATGACTTTAAAGCCTGCCCGCTGGATGAGCTGGACAAGCTTAACACTTTGTTGCTCCTTCAATTTTCTCTCGAAATTTATGGATAGCACCCACCAAAGAGACCAGATGAATTTGATCTTTCCAGGACGAGCTGGGTGTGCTAGCGTGTTGGACAATGACACTAGCACACTCCACAATAAGATTTCCCATGCACCCTATGACAACTTAGGGAAGGTCATGGCGATTTGGGTGGACATTAGGCAAGCACTCTCTAGTATCTCTCGCACTACCAATGCTTGCAAATTTACCATGTGATCCTTCTATAGAACCTAGTTTCTCCAAGCAACCGTGGGGAATGAAGATAATAAAAGGACTGCAATAGAATTCTATTTCTTGCCAGAATCTTTATTGAAGGGTTAATAAATCATTTTACATCCCGTCCAAATATACTAGACAACTATAGAAAGATCTCACACAAAGAGGGAGAGCTTACTGTGGATAAATGACTGGGCACATTGCTGGGCGATTTGTTTCTCAAGCTGGGCGATTTTGCTGCTCCTGAGATTGTTGATTTTGTTGTTGCTAAGATTGTCATCCAACGGAGAAAGGATTTTTAGAAGGGGCCTGCACGGGTAAGCTAGGCGAGTAGATGGACCGGATGGGTGAGCTACGCGTGTGGCAGGACTATCTGGGCGAGTTGTTGGTCAAGCTGAGCGAGCAGGGCACTTTGCCGATAGATTTTCACCAAGGGCGCATCCTGGGCACATTTCTAGATGAGTTGGGTGAGTGATGGACCGTTTGTGGAGGGTTCTGCCTTTGGTTGCGGACCTACCAGCAAGCAAGTTTCATCAATAAATAGAAACCAACGTCCATCAACAATAAGTAAAGAGAAAAAAAACTTAGACTTTAGCTCCACGGAGCATCCACACTAGAAGACCACCGATGGCTTACTGCAACTCTCAGAAAAAATGAGAAGGGGTTTGAAATTTAGCTCTGATACCATGTAGATATTGAGAAAAAGACAATATCACAGGCAGAAGGAAACAATTGCAAAAGCCAACAACCTTCTACAATAAGAGACACTGATCTTATTGATCTGCTTGCTTATTACATTGAAGAGCTCCTCTATTTATAATAGGTTGAGAGGAGACAACATTGATGAAGGTAGATGGATAACTCTCTCATGAAGTAATGAGACAAGTAGATGGATGGGCAATTTACCCACTCTAGTAGATGGATAACTCTTGTGATTGAGGGGGGGATTGTTAGCCTATGGATTACCTTTACCAATCACTAAGTCTAAATTGTCACCTATATTTGTATTATTCATTTAGGATATTAGTAATATATCCTCAAG
>ML799901.1:144596-163558 GCA_009831015.1 Picea engelmannii | reverse complement strand
TTTCTCTAGCACCAACTAGAAGGAAGCACCAACTCCCTGGTTTCTCTAGCACCAAATAGAAGGAAGCACCAACTCCCTGTGTTCAAGCACCCACTTGAACCTTTGAGGACACCAGTCCTCCCTAGCTCCACCCAACCACCCTGGTTTCTCTGGCTGCAACCAGATGGAAGCTACAACTCCCTGTGTTCAAGCACCCACTTGAACCTCTGAGGACGACAGTCCTCCCGAGAACCTCCCAACCACCCTGAAATATAAATATTTGCTACTGAAACTTATTATAGTGATATAATGTTCAACAATGGCTTACCAGACTCATCACTGTTCTGCTGCATTTTGTTACTCTGTCTGCCTCACTTCCTTTCTGCACACATGACTTGCATTATCTGTTCTTCTACCATTTATACTCTCTGCACCATGTCCCTTCATTGCAACCTTCCTCTACTGTGTATTTCTTCTCCTGCACTCTGCCTCCTTGCTCACACTTTAATCCTTCTACATAGTGACCACAAAAACTCCAGCAACAGCAACAATAGCAACCACTTCTCTTCTTTGTGCCGTGTATATATATAGCTTCTGTGCATCTTGTGCATGCAATATTCGCCATTCCTATGCATGCTCATATCGTGCCAATCTCCTCCACATCTCAAGTGCTCTGCGTGATCATCATCGTGACTCTTCGACTTCTCTGGTAGTTCAAACGCGTGTTCGACATCACTGGGTGTTATGCTGAGATTCCTCAGCCTCTCTGGCAGTTGAGACTCTTCGTCTTCTCTATGACATTCGAGCTCACCTTCTCTATTTCAGTTACAGGCTTCCACGCTCATCCATCTGTCAATCCCTTCTAAGAATAGTCTTCCTTCACTTGGACGAAGCTTGGAGACTCTTCATCTCCTCTGGCGATCACAGAGGAGTCTCTTCGAATTCTCTAGTAGACGCCATCAATGGTTTTTGGCAGTTTCACTGTGTCGTGCATTAGTAGCCCTCCGATCTACACTTGATCTGATGGTTCAGATTACATCGCAATTTCACATATCGCGATATCGGGATTCCTGATGTCAATAATCTTTGACATGTCCAACTCTCGATCCTCGAAACTTCGACAAGGACTGGAATCAACGGTCCAGATTCAACCTTAATCTGACGGCTCAGATTACATCACGGTTTCACATATCGCGATAATGGGATTCCTGATGTCAATATTCTTTGACAAGTCCAACTCTCGATCCCCGAAACTTCAACAAGGACTGAAATCAACGGTACAGATTCAACCTTAATCTGACGGCTCAGATTACATCGCGATTTCACATATCATGATTTCGGGATTCCTGATGTCAATAATATTTGACATGTCCAACTCTCGATCCCTGAAACTTCGACAAGGACTGGAATCAACGGTCCAGATTCAACCTTAATCTGACGGCTCAGATTACATCACGATTTCACATATCGCGAAATCGAGATTCCTGTGGTGAATGTTCTTTGACAACTTCAACACTCGATCCTTGAAACTCCAACATGGACTGGAATCAACGGTCCAAATTTGATCTTGATTCAACAGCTGCGATTTAAGTCGCAATTTTACATATCACGAAATCGGGATTCCTGTTGCATTGTTTCTTTGACATCTCCAACACGCGATCCTCGAAACTCTGACATGGTGTAAGTCTGCTGACGTCACATGTGTTAAATAACTGCGATGTGTCACCCTGATTCATGACTTACATGTGCTTGGCATGTTGAATCAGTCTAACACTTGTCATTACCTGGTTGTGCCACGTGTTCCTAGCTGACGTGGTTTGCTGATGTGAGTCGGATCGATGGTCTAGATCACATCTTGATCTGACGGTTCAGATTCAGTCGGGATTTTGCATATCGCGAAATCAAGATTTCTGTGGATGATATTACTTGTCATCTCCAACTCTCGATCCCTGAAACTCCGACAGGGAGTCAGATCAATGGTCCACATAACTCTCTGAGATGGACGGTCCTCCTGCTTTCAGGATTTGTGAGCCCTCTACTCCTTGCACTTTTAAAGATCGTGCATGTTTTCCTTGATCCAACGGTGGTCAGACCCTGCGCTCAGATCTAACACTCGATATGTATCCTCCATATCTGCACGCTCCTCTTGTCTATATTGAGATCTGACGGTCATCGGTAATTCGGGATGGGATCCAACGATCACCGACGCTTCTCCTCCAAGCTTACACATCCTTCTTACTTGGAAGAATTTCTAAGTGTCAAATGCCTCGACCTTTGATCCGCTTGTGATCCTAAGTACGCTATCTCCCTTGAGATTTAGTCATGAGTTAACCTCATCCCTGGTGTACACCTACGCACTGCATTCGACTCTGCGCTAATTCCTCCTGAGCTTACATTGTTCCTGTTTTTCCATCGATGCACACTCTGATTCTGCGATCTTCACTGTTGTACTTGACAATGTTGCCTTCGATCATTCAATCTTCCTGGACTTATCATCTATTTTCCTGTTGATCATCAGTGCTGTACTCAAGCCATCATTACTGTTGTACTTTCCATCAATGACAAGCTTACACTGCCTGTAAAACATACCACACATCCTCTGCACTATCTCTTCTGATCTTATCGAGGTTGCTCTGCAGCTTCTTCCCAAAATACTTCTGGTTCTCGCCTGTTACATTCTTCCTGTATTCATGCCATCTTCATTGTTGTAATTTCCATCAATGACAAGCATATGCTACCTGTTAAACATTTCCAACAGAGCTTGCTCAAGCAACAGACTGATAGGATCATCTGCTCCGTCATTTTTCTTTTCTTCTGCCATTGAGGGTTTCTTGGGTGTGTGAGAGCGATTGTCCTCAAGAGAGACAAGCTCGAGACCCAACTTGCTATACTTAGACCTTGTCGGGGACATGCACTGAAAAAAAGAAAAAACGATCAAGAACAACCTACTCTGATACCACTGATCCAGATTATTTTCGGCACGAAATGAGATCGGATATATAATAAAGAAATGCACAGAGATATCGAAGATATTCAATAATATAACAGAAATGTATCAGAGATGCAACCATAAACATAGATATATAGTAATGCATGATTTCTATTAATCAAATAAATGTACAGAGACTGTAAAAATATAGAGTGAAAGACTCGCTAGAATGGTGGCATCTTATCTCTGAGAAGAGATGTGACGACTACTCACATTCGCAAGAAGATTATTACAATGAGGTTCTGAAGGCCTTTTTTACAATAAACAGGAATTCCAAAAACGCTAGACATCCAAAAACCTAACCCTAGGAGATGAAGCGCCAAAAGTCATGTGGGCCCCGTTTGGGTAAGTTAGTACATCAACTTCCTGGGGTCGTAACTTCTGCATATGATCTCCGTTTTAGGCGTATGATAGCTCATTGGAAATTTATCGCCGAGGAGATTCATTTTGGGGGCTCAATCATTCCTTTGGCTATAATTGAGAACCTCAATCTTGAAAAACCTTCATTTGGGCCCTCAAAATGGCCCCGAAAGTTAAAAACTGCTAAAAATAGTAAATTGCCAAATTTGTTAGAAAATTGTTTTGAGCCAGTTAGAAAAGGTGGGTGGCCACCAATATCCACCTGGATCATTCGATCATCAACCGAACCATCCCAATCAGAGTCAGTGAATCCCACAAGTTGAGAAGCACCAGAAGAGTACTGAATACCAAAATTGGTAGTACCCTGAATGTACCTCAAAATTCGCTTTGTTGCCTTCTAGTGACTCTCATGAGGATCTTGAGAGAACCGAGAGAAAATTCCTACTGCAAAATATATGTCAGGACGTGTATGAGTCAGGTACAAAAAACTCCCAATCAATTTTCGATACAATGAAGGATTAACATGTGATGAGGAGAAACTGGCAGAAAGGGTGACTCCTGACTAAAATGGAGTAGGGGTAGGTTTACAATCAACCATGCCAAAGCACTGAAGTAAATCAAGTGCACAATTCTGCTGAAAAATGGAGATTCCTTCAAAAGACTGAAGAACCTAGAGACCAAGAAAATAATGCAAAAGCCCCAGATCTGTCATATCAAATTGTCCCATCAATGCTTGTTGAATACTCTAAATCATAGATGAATAAATCCCTGTGAGAATTAAATCATCCACATACAGAACCAAAATCAAGAGATCAATACCCTGCTTCTAAGTGTAAACTGTAGGATCATAATGACAACGATCAAAACTAGAAGAAATCAGAAAACTATCCATCTTCTCATACCAAGCTCGAGGAGCTTGTTTGAGACCATAAAGAGAACGTCAGAGCCTACAAACAATAGAAGAATCATGCACAAAACCAGGGGGTTGCTCCATGTAGATTTCCTCATCTAAGTCACCATGCAGAAAAGCGCTCTTTACATCCATCTGGTAGATTGACCATCCTTGAGAAGCAACAAGTGAAAGCACAAGGTGTATAGAATTCATCTTGGCAACATGGGAACAGGTCTCAGATTAATCAATCCCTTCAACTTGTGAAAATCCATTGGCCACAAGATGTGCCTTATGCTTGTCAACATAACCATCTGCTACATATTTGGTTCTATATATCCATTTACAATGAACTAGATTTCGTCCCTTTGGAAGAGAGACGAGATCCCATGTGTGATTCTTCATCAATGAAGAATACTCCTCTGTCATGGTAGCATCCCACTCAGGCATGCCAACAGCGTCAGAAAATTGTTGTGGATCAATTGAGATAGTATGACTCAAGAAGGAGACACTTATTGTTTGTGATTGAATAGGGGAAGAGGCTGAGGCTGAATAGCTGAAATCAATTGGCTCATATCCATACCTGTCAGGCCTCTTTATCTCACGAAAGCTCCTCCTGAGATGCAGTTCTTGATCAAGTTGATCATGTTCTTGATCAATTTGTTCATGTTCAGGATAAATTTGTTCATGTTCGAGATGCTCATGCTCCATTGCTTCAGGTGGTAGATTTTCTACTGGTTGATGCTGAACTTCAAAAGGTTCATTTTCATCTTCTAAAGCAAATTTGTCAATATGTTCAACACAATTGTCTACATGACAATCTGAAGATGGAGAAGGATTTTATGTGGGGTTGAATCCTTCATCAAAATGGACAACTCATCAAAAAAAGACTTCTTTAGTAATAGGTTCAAATAACCTATATGCTTTTATGTCCTCACAATAACCAACGAATATCAATGGTTGGTTTTTTTTCTCCATAGCTTTGTGTTTTTCAATTGGTATTAAGCCCCATGCTAGACTTCCAAATACTCTAAAAGAAGAGACATTAGGCTTAACATGGATCCAAGCTTCCTCTGGAGTCTTATGTAGTACTTCCCAATGAGGCATCCTATTTTGAATGTAGTTTGCATAGTTTACCGCTTCAGCCAAAAAGGAAGGTGCCATGTTCTTGGACTGAATCATACAGTTTGCCATTTCTTTTAGTGTTTTTTTCTTTCTTTCAGCAACACCATTTTGTTGAGGGTTGTAGGGAACAGTGAGTTGATGTTGAATGCCATGTTCTCTACAAAAATATGTGAATCATTGATTGACATACTCCCCCCCATTATTTGTGCGTAGTTTCTTGATAGAAAGAGATGACTGCTTCTCAACAAAAGCCTTGAAGTTCTTAAAAATAACAAGGACCTCACTCTTGTACTTAAGAAAGTACACCCAAGAGCGACATGAGAAGTCATCAATGAAGGTGAGTGCATACTTAGCCCCTGAAAATGAGCGAGTTGGAAATGACATGAGATCACTATGTACCAACTCAAGAGGTGTTGTTGCACGCCATGATTTTTCTTTAGGAAAAGGATCTTGATGTTGTTTTCCAAGGACACAACCTAGACAAAATCCACCAGTACAAGAAACTTTAGGAAGACCAAGCACCAATTTTTGGGTGCTCAACTGTTGCAAATATCTGTAGTTGAGATGTCCAAATCTTTCATGCCAAAGCTTACTCAAAGCATCAACATGTGCAATGAAAGAGGAACCTAAGGAAGACTCAAAAGAAGAAAACTTATACAGTCGAGAACTATGATCTACTTTTCCAGATGCAACAAAATGTCTGGATTTTGTCTAGTTCTCGAATGATTACATCATTAGGAGAAAACTCTACTGTTTTCCCATTACCAGAATGACAAATCTGATATATAGAGAGAAGATTTGCAGAGATTTTAGGAACAAGAAGAACATCATTAATACACCCTTTATCTAACTACACTGTGCCGGATCCAAGAACATCCAACTGTTTAGAGTCTCCAACTACAATCTATGAAATGCTACATTCAGATGTAGAAGCCAACAACTTATGAGAACGAGTCATGTGGTTTGAAGCACCATAATCAAGTATCCATCTATATGAAGATGCATACAAAGATTGAGCTGATAAAGCATGTCCTTTACTAGTGGAAGAAGGTTTTGGTACTGAAATCTTATGTTTCTTCATGGCTTCATTCAAAGATTCAAGTTTCAACCAACACTTAGATTCTACATACCCAAGTCCACCACAAAAACTACAGGTGTCATTTGAATTTTTCTTCTTTGTCTTAGAAGAATACTCCCCAGACTTGGAAGATGGAGAAAAAGGTTTTGTTTTTTGCTAAGGCTTGGAGGTAAACTCACTAGTTGGAGCAGAATCTTTCTTTTGCTTATACCCAGTCTTGTGCTTAGTTTTGGAGGTATGAGCCACAAGAGCCTTATTATTAGAGCCACAAAGAGCATCTACTTGAGTAATCTTAGATTGTTCTCTAGTAAGACTCTCACAAAAAATCTCAAAGGAAGGCATTTTAAAATCACTTCCCAATGCATCCATAGTAGAATACAATGCAGAAGAAAATACCTGATAAGGACCTTTTAGCTTGGATAAAATCAAGAAGATGCACTCTTCATCTGATTTAGTTTTTCCGCACCCTTTTAGCTGAGCCACTAGTAACCTGCATTTGGTAAGATAGTTTTCACGGATGCATGCTCATCCGGTACCAATGATGACAACTCCGCTTGCAATTGTAGGGCTCAAAATTCATTGATTTTTCCAAATAAGGAATCCAACTTGTTCCAACTTGCTTTCAGAGTTTTACAATCAACTATGTGGAACAACAAGCTATCTGACACATGCAAACCGATGAGGCCCATGGCTTCATCAAGTTTATTTTGATAGGCGAACCTCTCGATTTCCTTGGTGAACACAGGTTGAGCCTCGACCAACCTCTGCCAGAGCCCTTTTGATTGCAACAACTGTTTCATTTTAAGTTTCCATGTGTGATAGTTATGTGGACTTAGGAGTTCAACAATCCTTAACTCCGCCATTTACAATAAAGAGTACAATAACAAACCAAATCTCTAGGTGTATTATCTCAAAAGGGAATGGAAACCTAGGCTCTAGACAAAGAGCTCTAAAAATATTTACAATATAAATATTAATAATATTTGGATAGGGGCAATTTTAAATGTTGCCAAGTTCATAAAAAATATCCACGCACAAAGACGACTATCTCTTTAGCTGATAAACAAGGCAAAATACCACTATCTTTCTTGTAGTGAAAGGATTGACACTAGATTTTTAAATGCAAAAAAACAATTGCAAAGAAAATCGGATTAGAATAAACCCATGAATTTAAAGCCTACCCGCTGGATGAGCTGGACAAGCTTAGCACTTTGTTTCTCCTTCAGTTTTCTCTCGAAATTTGTGGATAGCACCCACCAAAGAGACCAGACGTATTTGATCTTTGCAGGACGAGCTGGGCGTGCTAGCGTGTTGGACAATGACACCAGTAGACTCCACAATAAGATTTCCCACGCACCCTATGACAACTCAGGGAAGGGCATGGAGATTTGGGTGGACGTTAGGAAAGTGCTCTCTAGTATCTCTCTCACTACTAATGCTTGCAAATTTACCATGTGATCCTTCTATAGAACCTAGTTTCTCCAAGCGACCGTGGGGAATGAAGATAATAAAAGGACTGCAATAGAATTCTATTTCTTTCCATAATCTTTATTGAAGGGAGAATAAATCGTTTTACATCCCGTCCAAATATACTAGACAACTATAGAAAGAGCTCACACAAAGAGGGAGAGCTTACTGTGGATAAACGACTGGGTGCGTTGATGGGCGATTTGCTTCTCAAGCTGGGCGATTTTACTGCTCCTGATATTGTTGATTTTGTTGTTGCTAAGATTTTCGTCCAACAGAGCATGGATTTTTAGACGGGACCTGCGCGGGTGAGCTAGGCGAGTAGCTAGACTGGCTGGGTGAGCTACGCATGTGGCAGGACTCTCTGGGCGAGTTGTTGGTCGAGTTGAGAGAGCAGGGCACTTTGCTGATAGATTTTCACCAAGGGCGCGTCCTGGGCGCATTTCCAGATGAGTTGGGTGAGTGCTTGACCGTTTGTGGAGGGTTCTACCTTTGGTTGCGGACCTACCAGCAAGCAGGTTCCATCAATAAACAGAAACCAACGTCCATCAACAATAAGTAGAGAGAAAAAAAACTCAGACTTTAACTCCGCGGAGCATCCACACTAGAAGACCACCGATGGCTTACTGCAACTCTCAGAAAAAATGAGAAGGGGTTTGCAGTTTAGCTCTAATACCATGTAGATATTGAGAAAAGACAATATCACAGGCACAAGGAAACAACTGCAAAAGCCAACAACCTTCTACGAAAAGAGACACTGATCTTATTGATCTGCTTGCTTATTACATTGAAGAGCTCCTTTATTTATAATAGGTTGAGAGGAGACAACATTGATGAAGGTAGATGGATAACTCTCTCATGAAGTAATGAGACAAGTAGATGGATGGGAAGTAATGAGACAAGTAGAAAAGATAACAAATCACATAGCAAAGACAAACAAAGGGGACAATGATATCATTTATTATAACTCTATTGTTACATTTTCTCAGATTTTGTGCATCAACATATGTGATATAAACGAGGATAAATGTAACTCTAATGTTGCCTATGATAATAATGTACAGTAATAAAAACAGATTATGATTATTATGCTTGAACCAGGAGCATATATTGAGGCATAATAATATTAAGGATACGAGAGCATACATAATTAAGGTATAAAATCTTATAATAAATATCAGGTATTTTAAAATATATTTATAATAATTAATACATATTCGTTACTTTGAAGTTGTATGGATACGAGAGCATACATAATTAAGGTATAATATCTTATAATAAATATAAGGTATTTTAAAATATATTTATAATAATTAATATAAACATATTCGTTACTTTGAAGTTTGGGACTGAATTTACCTATTACTTTGCATGACTGGAATCTACTTATTTGTTTTTTTTCAATTATAAATAATATATTTAAAAAATATTTAATAATATCAATGTTTTTATTATTTTTATGCTCATGCTCTTACTGAATAGTGAAAGAGTTGGAAAATAGTGAAAGAGTTGGAAAATTATATGCCATTTGTAAACATTTATAACCACTCCTATCCCCACTCACCATTTATATGACCGCATTTATACGACCGTGTAAGTCCGATTGTTTCAATAAAAGCTAATGTATCTTCCTTAAACATTTTCAAGCTAATGTATCTTCCTTAAACATTTTCACTTATGTTTTGACTTTTATATTTCGGATTTGCATATAAGTAAATATTAATTTAAAATATATTATTAAATGGTAATTATTATTTTATATATATATTAATAGAATATAATAATAATATATTTTTTAAAATTTATTTTAGAGTGAATGATAATTATTAATTTTTTAAGGAGAGTGTTTAAATATAATTCATTTTTTAATTTTTTGAAAAATAAATGGTAATTATTATTTAATTTAGATCTAATTTTCAATAATCAATAATAATTTTTTATTTTTTATTTTCAATAAAGTACAATAAAAATAATATTTTATTTTAACATTTTTTAATTTTTTGAAAAATAAATGGTAATTATTATTTAATTTAGATCTAATTTTCAATAATCAATAATAATTTTTATTTTTTATTTTTAGTAAAGTACAATAAAAATAATATTTTATTTTATATAATCAATAATATTTTATTTTTTTATTTTTAGTAAAGTACAATAAAAATAATATTTTATTTTATAAATTTTTTAAAGTGAATAATAATTATTATATAATTTTTTTTAATAAAAATAGTTTTTAATAAAAAAATAAATTTATTAAGTTTTTATTCTTTATTAGATAAAGAAACAAAAGCAACCATCCCAAAGTCTTTATGTTTCATGTATTTCATTGACTTTTCCATTTTAAATTTTGGACACCATAATTTCATTGACTTTTCCATTTTAAAACTTGGGCAGCAGCTACTACGCTACCATTCAACACTTATTTATAAGTGATTTCATTACTTCTAACATTTCCATTTAAAACTTTAGTGATTCCATTACTTCTAACATTTCCATTTTAAAACTTGGGTAGCAGCGACTACGTTACCATTCAAACACTTGTTTATTAGCGATTCCATTAAACATTGAAATTCCGCACTAAGCCGTCAAAATTAGTGTTTTTATAGCTACTAAAAGCACCCTTCACATGAGACGCCGATTCGCTTACCCTAATTTATCCGTCCCTCACTCGAAACAGATAATTGATGGAGACAAAGATTGCACAAGCTTGATTATCGCCATGAATTCATCCATTCAAATAAAATGTTATTGAATTTACTTTGTATTATAAACCACAKCACATATCATTTATCCCCCGAACATCTTTCCCACATACAATACCATAAACCATTTCGGACATGTGCAGTCAGTCGCAGGGAAATAAACCGAAGAACCCATGATCATCATGATGGAAAATATTTCAATCTTTAAATGGACAASGAATTGAAAGATCCATAAATGCATTCTATAGACTGCATGTMGTGATCCAGATGCAAAGTAGTAACTATACGTGRCAGGACACAGATGGCTATCACATACTTAAACTCGGATTTCAAAGGTTACCGCACATTCTGTTTAAAGAAATTCACAAGTAACCCCCAATATGCGAAATTCATGACTGTGAAAACTATTTTTATTAATTCAAAGCTTATACAATAACACGGGACGTGAAAAGATCCCTTTATTTTCTAAATGGCTAAACAATGAAGATAGGAATCCGTGTGCCGAACACAAAAGACTCTGCCACTCCTCCAGAAAAGAATAACCTCCACAAATCACACATACATCTACGAAGAAAATAGTAATTGCCCCCAAAGAGGAGCCGCAATACATCTCAGTAAAATCGAGAGGCCAAGAATGGAACGAAGGAGAAAATAAGGGTGGCGAATAGGGAGGGAACGAAGGAAATTGAAGCAGCACCTGCATCCATTGTTGTCGGACTGGGAGAAGGTGTCGTCATCTCTGCTGCTTCCGCTCCCACCATTATCATCACAGCGACCAACAGAACTACAGATGCGTAGTTAACTACTCCTGCCATTCTTTCTCAAACTCACAACATAGATACTGAAATCGCCAAAGAAATGTGGATTTTTCAGACAGACCAACCCGAAGTCGAAGCGGAAATCTTTCTTTTGTAATACTGGAATTCTGAAGCAGAATATCCTAAGAGATGTGAGAGTTATGATTGTTCGTCGCGACTCGCGCATATAAATAGTCATCCGTGCCTCCAACCGCCAAAGAACAATTCGCCCATCCCCAGAAAAATAATATAAAAAATAAATAAATATATGTCAAGGCAGACACGTTGGCACTTTTGGAATGCGTGGGCTCATGTGATTTGTAGTCAGTCTGCGGTGGGGACACACGCTTTCATTTGCCGCCTTTCTTTATTTATGGGCGACCAAATCCACCCACCTTACGCGGCAAACAAAATAATTTGACCACGGCAACGCAAAGAAAGCAGTTAGTGCACGGCATGTGTACTGCCAAGGAGTTCATCTTCAATTACCCCACACAATTGAAGACCTCTTCCAACAAATCCCAATGGGGACGACCGGTTCACCTGCCTTTTTAATCTCATATAATTATTATTATTATTAGATTTCACCGAGTGTACTGTAAAACATAGTTTATTATTATTAATTCGGTAAATCATTACATTCAGAAAAGTAAGATGAGATGTATTTTACAATTCGAAGAGTTTGTAATGTTCATTTTATTTATCCATAGAGGAGAAGTTTAAAGGTTTTATTATTTAGATGTTTTCCGGAAAGCATTGGAATTCATTGAAGAATAGTTGGAATGGTTATTTTTAATTAAAAAAAATGAATTTAACTCTTCCAAATATTCTCAATACAATTTGATTGATATTTAATGACAACCAATTGAATTCACCTCTTTCTCTCTCTTTCTCTATATATATATACACGTTTATTGCTTGTCCATATTTTGTTAAACAATTTCATTTTTTTACCAAATTTTCCAAATTGTTTACATTCACAAAGATCGAAGTTGAACCCAATAAAGGCTCGTTATAAGTATGTGTGGAGTGTAATATCCTGTATCAACCCTTTGGATGTATTGGATCTTATTATGTATATGTTGTAAATAGTGTAAACATGTATTTTTCATTACTTTCTTACTACATATCATGAGGTAGATTTGCCATGATAATTTTGAAAACTTCTAAAAATTATCTTTGAAGATTAATAAAAGATCAAAGGCCAATGAATTGAGAAAGAGCACCTATGATCCAAAATAAATCTGGATTGAAGAATGGATAAGACTCAATACCTGCAAAACAAATTGAAAATTAATCAGCATTATGAAAGCCACATACAACAATGCAAGTTAACGTGGAATAAGATAAATAAGAATGTAACTATAAAGTTGAAGAAAAATAATTAAAATGAGAAGGAAACAAGTAGGAGAGAAGGCTAAGAAATAGGAAGTGAAGAGCCATGGTTGTTGGCCTTCCTTTCCCCCCTAGGTCTCCCTATTTCTTGACTCTCGATCATTTCCAAAGGAATTTGTGTCCAAGGAGGAGGAGAGCATTGTAAACTGACAAATTTGCAGAGAAGAATACCAAGCACCATTCAACTGGTTTTCCTAATTTGGTTCCAAGGTAAAACCATTATGTCTATTTTGTGACTGATTTAGTTTGTAGTAAAGATTCCTTAGATGTGGTTAATAGGGTGCTTGTATGGATGCTTAGTGGAGTAGTGCAATTCATTAATACATTGAATAAGTGTGCATTCTGAAATTTAGGGCTCAATGGGAGAAGTGGTGAGGTTCCACAACCATAAACAATTGATTTAACCTACAAGTTCATGTCTCTATGAAATTAATGGCTCCATGCACTGGTATTGATGAATTTCATATCAACAAGACTCATATATGTTAGGGTATCCTCATCATGATGCTATTTCCAATGGAAAGATTATCCCAATCGTCCCTTTCATGAAGTATATGAGATCAAAGGCTGGGAAAAATGTTTGTTGCAAACTTACAGTTGAGTTTCCATTCTCATTCCTGAGACTTAGCATTTAGCACATGAAGGAGAGTTTGTTGGTTGCTTGGGTGAATTATCTCTCTCTCTCTCTCTCTCTCTCTCTCTCTCTCTCTCTCCATTTGGGAGAATACCTAGTCGATTCTATAGTAGCCTGAGACGTTTTTGTCCCTTTGAGTTGATTTTCCATTACTTGGGCCGAAAACCCTTTTCCTTGCGTCATCCATATTACCTAGGCACACTTTTCTCTGCTTACTGGTGCCTCAAGAGAGAAACCACACATTTCTCTAGACAAAAGATAGTTTCCATACACTTTCTCTCTATTGCACTAACCTGAGCATGTACCCCTAGTGCTCATGAGACTCTAAGTGCATCTTCTTGTTTCCTAAGATGCATGTGAACCCTAGCTCACCGAGAAACCCACACATTTCTTCAATTTTGACCATATCATTGGATATTCTTCATTGTCAAGATATATGTGTGAGAACTCTAGCATGAGGGGAGACTAGCGCTAGTATCCTTGTCGATTTGATATCTAAGCGTAAACCTAGTGATGGGAGAAAACACTTGTATGTTGTAATAGATTGAAGACATGTGGAGAAAACCCTAACCTTAATTCTCATAACATTTGGTGTAACACCTCCATCTTCCACTTCTTTGAACTATCTCCAAGGCACTTCAAGGAAACCATATTTGCTTCCTGGGTGCCCCATGACCTTTCCTTTGTCACTTGTGTTATTTTTCCCTCACCCCTGCCTACTCATGGTCTTAGCACTAGTTGGGCATTGTCCAAGAGCGTTGGAGCATTTCCTCTATTCCCTCATGTATCACAATTAAGATGTGAAATCTTATGCTAGTAGTATGGTAATGTTTTGTGCAGGAGATCTCCCATATGTAACCTACATGACATGGTTGAATGATGCTACGGTGAAGAGACAACTAATGACTAGGATGATTGGTTGGTAATGGATAGTTCCACCACATGCCACCTTTCTTAGTTTGAGATTGACCCATTTGTGTATTGATTGTGACTAGGTATCTTTCATTAATTAGGAGATGTTAATTTCTACATGAATTCTGGTTTCCTAGCTCATATGTGGAGAAACGATAGTTAGTAAACCCAAAAACCAGAGAGTAGTTGAACGAAGAATTGTAGTGAGCCTTCAGAATATAAAAAAAAGCATTTGCAACATCAAAAGGACATATAGATCTTAGAGACAAAGCTGAGAAAGAGATCATAAATCAAATTCCACATAGGTATTTGTGTTGGTGAAGCGAGTGGCCTATGAGCCCCTCGATTAAGGATCAAATGGTATCAAATAAGTTGCATCCTTGAATGAGACACTACTTCTAAGACTGTGAAAAAAACATTGTAGACCGCAACATGGGAAAAGCAAGCACAAATAAGTAGGAATATTTACGAGCCAACAATGATAGGCTTCGAGAAGATAATGAGATCTTGAAGGTGCACGTTAAGATGTTTAACTAGAGGATGGAAGAGATGGAGAAACACATGGATACCTCTACCTAATTACTGCTAGATGGACAACTGGAAAGAGGATATGTTCACAAAGATGATAATGCAACTGCAACAAGATTTGGCAGAGAAGGAGAAGACCTTGGCAAGTGATCCATATTATTTTCAGCACAAAATGAGAGAGGATATATAACAAAGAAATATACATATATATTACAAGGGAACCAATAATATAACATAGATATATCATAGATATTACCATAAACACAGAGATACAATAATACACAATTTTTATTAATGAATGAAATGTACAAAACTGTAGAAATACATAGTGAAAGACTCACTACAATGGTGGAATATTATCTTTGAGAAGAGATGTGACGGCTACGCTCATTCACAAGAATATTATTGTTACAATGAGGCTCCACAAGATTTTTTAACATATATAAAATCCAAAACCCTAACCCCAAAAGATGAAAATCCAACAGTTTTGTGGACCTCGTTTTGGGTAGTTTGGTGTATCAACTTCCCGGGGGCACAACTTTGGCATACGATCTTAGTTTGGGGCGCATGATAGATCGTTGAAAAGGTATCGACGAGGAGATTCATTTTTGGGGATCAATATTGCCTTTGAAGATCATTGAGGTTCCTGATCGTGAAAAATCATCGTTTAGGCCCTCAAAATGGCCCCGAAAATTTAGGACATGAAAAACTATTAAAAATAGTAAATTGCCAACAAATTGTTTAGAGCCAGTTAGAATAGGTGGGTGGCCACTGATATCCACCTATATCAATCCTCCCTCCTTAGGAAGAAATGGTCTCCATTGCTTTGAGTTCTCGAGGGAGAGGGGGAAGCGTTTGTTGAATCTGAAACTTGGTGAATTTCTTGCCTTGCTGGAGAAGTTGTGTTGCTTAGCTTGTTGATGGTTGTCACAAACTTGTTTTTGGAGTAGTTGAATCTATTCAACCAAGATTTTGGATCTAGGATTGAATTGGAAGTATGTAGGCACCCTCGTAAGTGAAGAAACAATATCTTATTTCTCTTCTGCAATCTGCTTCTGCTGGATAGAAAGGTCTTGGGCCAAGGCAACAATGGTTGCAGTGTCCTCTTGTTCACCTTTTGAACAAATTGTGAAGAGGTTGAATGTTGTAGTATGAGATATTACCTTGTGGCATTGTTTAGTTGGGACAGTAGTTGGAACTACCTATGTATCATGTAGAGATGACCCCCAGAGTAAAAATAACACTACGGGGTCAAGACTCGTAAATAGTATGGTGCTTCCACATATATGGTTGGCACAAAAGAACACCATAGACATCCAGTGGGGCAACATCACATAATACCTCATCCTTGAAGGGCTTGATGTTGTATGACAAGTGACACTGTTGGATAACATGGATATCTCGTCCCTGGCGAAGCCACCCGATGTTTTATGGTTGCAGGTGTTATGTTGTCGACAATCCCAACTGTTTGACAAACTCTGCTGAGATGAGGTTTTTCTAGCTTCCGCTATTAACAATAAAATGCAACAGGGTCCCCTTCACCCACATATGTGAATGAAAATTATGCTCCCCCTCTTCAGGATCTGTTGGTTCTTCTGGTTGAATTGTCACACTCACAATAATAGCAGTGGGGTCTACGTCGATGATCTGTCTTCTCGCATAATTTTCTGAATCAAATTATGAATCTGGGTTCGACTCTTTTTCTTTGATCTCGACCACCAATGATTTTTTTTAGCGACATTCATTGGTATTGTTCCAGGGGATTTTGTGGAAATCGCACCACTTTCCAGTGTCATTCTTTGTCTTTCCCTTACCCTTCTTTTCATGTGGCTTGGACTGGTTTTCAGGAGGATGTTTGTTAGGGCCGTATTTATCATACTTTGGTTGTTGCGGATTTACAGACCCGAACTTCCGTTTGTTCTGGTTCCTAAATTTCTGCTCGATTTTGACAACATATCGATAGGAAACTCCCAGTGACGAGATGTCCAAAAAATCCATTTCGGTTTGGATGTACTGATGCAAAGCCCCGCGGTATTTCAAAACCAGATGTCTCTTGGATTCTTTTATACCCATATTGGTGTGCAAGGCATGGAAAGTATTTGTGAACTCCGACACTGTTTGGCTCCTCTCTTGCCATAGTGTGGTCCATCTCATGTATTGTTCGTCATAGTTACCAACAGGGTAATATTGTTCCTTGACCGCATCCACAAAAATATCCCAAGTGGGCTCGACCCCATATATTCGAGACTCCTCTGTGGAACGTTTCTCCCAGAAATTTTCCCACGAATATTTGACATGTGGGAGAGCCTTAAGGAGTGTGAAGGTGATATTTTCCCTGTCGAAAAAATTGTGAACAGAGAAATAACCTTCTAGCAAATTTAACCATTTTTCTAGGGCATCTACATCTATCTGACCTTCAAATATGGGAATATAAAAATTAACTTGTACCTTGAAAGGGGAGGTGCCTCCAAAGTGGTCGCTTGATGAAGACGTGCCTTTTTTTATCGACAAATGTTGAAGGATGTGTGAAAAATTCTCCATCATTTCTTCCCTCTGTCGCATGAGAGCTTGCTAAAGCAACAGATTAATATGATCTTTTGCTCTGTCATTTTTATTTTATTCCACCATTGAGGGTTTATTGGGCGTGTGAGAGTGATTTTCCTCAAGAGAGACAATATCAAGACCCAACTTTC
Source organism: Picea engelmannii (assembly GCA_009831015.1). NCBI lineage: Eukaryota > Viridiplantae > Streptophyta > Pinopsida > Pinales > Pinaceae > Picea > Picea engelmannii. The sequence goes on along the minus strand of ML799901.1, from coordinate 146,010 downwards.
TATACTCGGACCTTGTCGGGGAGATGCACTGAAAAACAATCAAGAGCAGCTTGCTCTGATACCACTGATCCAAATTATTTTTGGCACGAAATGAGAGCGGAGATATAAAAAAATAAATATACAAAGATATTGCAATTGAATCAATAATATAAAAAATATATATCATAGATATGACCATAAACACAAAGATACAATAATACACAATTTCTATTAATGAAGGAAATGTACAAAACTATAGAAAGACAGAGTGAACGACTTGCTAGAATGGTGGCATCTTATCTCTAAGAAGAGATGTGATGGGTATGCTCATTCACAAGAAGTTTATTGTTACAATGAGGCTCCAAATGAATCCTTAACATAAATAAACTCCAAAACACTAACCTCGGAAGATGAAAATCCAACAGTTATGTGGACCTCGTTTTGGGTAGTTTGGTGTATCAACTTCCTGAGGGCGTAACTTTGACATACGATCTCTGTTTGGGGTGCATGATAGCTCGTTGGAAAGGTATCGAAAAGTAGATTAATTTTTTGGTCTCAATTGTGCCTTTAGTGATCATGCAGGTTCCCAATCACGAAAAAATGTTGTTTAGGCCCTCAAAATGGCCCTGGCAGTTTAGGACCCGAAAAACTTCTAAAAATAGTAAATTTCCAAGAAACTGTTTTGAGTTAGTTGGAATAGGTGGGTGGCCACTTATATACACCTTTATCAACAAGGCTTCAAGTAGTTGTCGAAGAGCATAGAGGAGTAGGGAAACCTTCCATTGTCATTGTGGATGCTAGCACCATGACTGAGACAACCTTGGTAAGCTCACCTCCAGTAGATCTTAAAAGTAACTTGGAGAATTTGAGAATCATACTAGGGGTATTGGATCTATAATCCTAATACAAATGGGCTATGATGGAAAAGAGCTTGGAAAGAGGAGACAAGGAATCTTGAGCCCCATTGTAAGAATGCAAAGGGCCAAGGATGAAGTCTTAAGATTTGACGATGGAAGTGAAAATTCCATCACCATGAAGACCATTTTCATGAAGGCAATAGACATGTCGGAGTTGTATTTATCATTAGGAGAAGGAGAAACAATAGTGAGTGAAGGTGTCAACTCACCACCACCTCATTCTTGTGGTAGATTGAAGAAGAGCAACAATGAGGAGAGTTTCGAGACTCATCCCACACCCGCACTCATAGAAAACAACAAGACAATCAACCAAAGCAAGAAGAAGAGAAAGACCAAAAGGTCTATGTCAAACAAGAAATTTCTTGTTTGTCATTGCTTCAAAAATAGAGGCCATATCATAGACCTTTATTGGTACGGAGATACATGCTCACATTATGGAAAGAAAGGCCATTGTGAGGCAGCTTGTTGGCAGAAAAAATCCATGTTCCACAGGCCTGATGGTTTCCAGAAGTTGAATG
>ML799901.1:56569-93941 GCA_009831015.1 Picea engelmannii | reverse complement strand
TCTACACATTTTCTCTAACATCCATCTTTCAATAGAAATGTCGGCTACACTTGTGGACCTACACACCTACTACACTTGTGGACCTACACACCTTCTACACTTGTCATCAATGAATTACTTCCTATCTTGTTGAATGCCAAGGTCACCATCCCACTCAGGACAAATCACTATCCTAAGTTGTTTTTAAAAAGAACTTCTTGCATCTTGTTGAGAAAGTAGAGACATTGTAATATGGCATTACCATATTACAATGTAATATGGCATTACCATATTACAATGTAATATGGCATTACCATATTACATTGTAATATGGAATTACCATATTACAATGTAATATGGTAATGCCATACTACATTGTAATATGGCATTACCATATTACATTGTAATATGGTATACCATATTACAATGTAATATGGTAATACCATATCTCGTGTATTTTTTTTTTAAACTTAAAAGACGCATCGCAATATTGATGATAGTTCGTCGGAAACCAATTTTTATTCATCGCAATTTGCCACGGTTTTGCGTCGCACATACAACATCTACATCGTAAGTTTTTGTCTTGGCATAAATTTTCATCGCTATTGCCACGCTTTTGCGTCACAACTTTCCACATTTGTTTTACATTGCCATGGTTTTTCGTCGCAATTTTCCATGCTTTTGCGTCGCACATACAACATCTGCGTCGTAAGTTTTTGTCTTGGCATAAATTTCCGTCGCTATTGCCACGCTTTTGCATCGCAACTTTCCACAATTGCTTTTACATTTCCACAATTTTTCGTCGTAATTGCAACGAAGTTTCGAACCAATTTCGATGATGCATAGGGTTAACCCATATTTATGGTGATGACACATGGAGAGATAATTGCATCTATGTTTCCATGAACACTTGGTTCATGGATATAGCGACGAAAAAATAGCGAGGAAAAAAATTCTTTGCTTTCATGGAAATTGCGACGGATAAGTGTGGCAATAGCAACGAAAAACCGTCACAAATTTGGTCATATGTACTAGTGTTGTTTAAGTTTGTGATATCAAACCATACACATTGGAATCCAAACCCCTTTGTGGGGGATGTCCAACTAAGGGATTTCACTTCTTTCATTTATGGTTTGGTATGATGGAGAGCTAAAAATGATTCTTACAGAAAGGAAGAATTCAATTCCATGTTAATAGTAAGGGAGGAATACCCCATGCATGGTGTAATCATTGAAGATTATAGAGAATTTATTCAAGATGCAGGGGACCTCTCAAAGAGTCAGGGTGCATAGACAATGTTCCATCACCAATCATAAAGAAATTGCACAGGCTCATTCACTGCAAGATCTGTTGGCTTCTCATGATATTTGGCACAAACTTCCAAATCCTCTAAGGAATAGAAGCCCTATTGGTTACCCACATTTTGACATTTCTCTATCTAGAGTTTCTCTATACATCAATTCCATGAAGAGGAATGGTAACCAATGGTTGGGTCTTAGATTTAATTTTCCATTAATATGGTGTCCAAATCAACAATAAAGGGAAAGATTTCAATGGAAGACATGGAAGAAATATCTCTCTGGAGCTTGGTTGACAGGAATTTGGGTTTTTACCCTGTGATAGCTTTCGAAAATCCATATTATAACTAGAAAACAATACACCTTGGGGTTCCTGAGGATGAGCATGAGGTTGTATGAGGCCATGCAAAGGATTAGGAAGGGGGGAATGTTAGAAACAAGAATTGATACCCCTTTTACTTCATTTTAATAAGGTTTTGAGTCTATAAAATCCAAATTAATCCTCATATATCCCATTTCTTTCCCATCCTTGTTATATCCAAAAATTCCACACCTATGCATTTGTGTTGTGGCCTACCCATCCATTTGGCTTGCAAATTTAAAATCCCACCTTGCCTCATCCAAGCCATTTAAAAAACATAACTTTTGAACATATATGTGGGTTTCCTTTGAGTAAAACACGAAAATTTGTGCCTTTATAGTGTGCAAATCACAAATTCCCTAAACAATATTGACAAATAAAATAATTCCGAGATTTCGGGAAGGTTTTTTGGTTGGGATCGTTTCCGAACATCTCCAAGCCCATACAAAATGGATTTCAACCTCCCTACCCCCTTTGGGAGAGTATAAAATCACCTTTGGGGGAAATGATGAGGACAAGTTTGATGGTGCAAGGTTATGCTAAGAAAAATGACCAAGCTTCCCTTCCCATTCATTCTCTGAGAAGTTTTCCCCCAACCTGGAAATTCCTTTTCCAAAGTTACTTCCTCTTGTATATAGTCATAAGGTGTGCTCCTATCCTTATCGGACTATCCGAGAAATATTTTCATTGATTTTATGCTTGAAGAACTTCAAGAGGAACCCGGGTGATTGGTTCTGAAGCAGTGCAAGAAGAAACATGAGGTTGTAACTAACTCTCTTATTTCGTTGATTAATTGAAGAGTATTATTTCCTTCCAATATTGTGTTCATTTGTTTCATTGCAGTCCGATATGTTCATGTTTGTTCATATATTCTTTGAAGTATACCTTTGATATATGCTAATAGGACCTATAACTACCTCGTTGTAGTAAAATCTAGGTCTCTCATTGTAGGCTTGTACCGAAAAATACCAAGATCATTTCGAGAAGCAGGAGCAGGGATTGATATCAGATGAAGGGTCTAGGTTGCACACCATCTCTTCTCTCCTTTCCCTATACATGTTTGTGAAAAAGTAGTTATTCTTTGTTTGCATGTTTGATTATGAGGGTAGATTTAATCTTCGATATCCAGTCTTTCTCTGTCGTGACATGACCGAAGGTCATGGGGGAAATATCCTAGTAACAAAATTGGTGAGCATACTAGGGATTTTCTCCTTGTAACGTCCCCGACCATCATCCCCACTGTCGGGCAACGTTATTATGCGGAACATATACACATATATTTATAAAGAATATGCATTAAATCAAATTAACATATTTAACATGGATTTACTGTTTTCATATAGACTTAAACAGAATTAACAGCAATTCAAACTTGCAACAGAATACATGATAACATTTCAAGACACAAACATGCATCACATATAAATTAAGTACATAATTAATACTTATCTTTTAAATTGGTGTAACACCACCAACTGCATGTAGACCTTCCATGAACCTCCCAGCCTTAGACCACGCTGCTCATCACTCTTAGCAGTAGGTCACACTTGAGATGGGACTAAGCTCCACTGGGCAAGGGAATCCTAGGCTAGGCAAGGTCAACATGAAGACACACAGTTTATGAGGAAGGATTCTCTCCCAGGAGCCACTTATGCCCACTGCTCACAGACTCTCATTCCCCACATGCTTATCCCACCCCAGGAATATACACCTTCACTGTCACCAAGACAGTCCTTCAGTTGCTAAACCTCCCTTACCTTGCTCTTCAACAATAAGTCGGACCAGAATTCTCTGAGCTCTGTGGAAGCTACAGGACCCCTTCCAGGATTTCTCACTTCCTCCACACACTCTCTCACCTATAGAGAGTTTCTCACAGGCCTGACCACCTTCCTCTTCAACCACAAACACCTCCATCACTTGGAGAGAGTGTTGCACACAGGCCTGGAAAGCTGCTTCTTCAGCTCCGTTCCTGCACAAGGAGGACTATAGTATGTCTTAGCAAGTAACAAATGATGGTATAAAATCACACTCAGCCAAGGGACTGTGTGGCCACAACATCCCACAGTTAAAACACACATGGAATAGACAATTGCGGTATACTCAGGTTTCATAGAAGACAATGACCCAGACAGTTAAGCACGAACTCGGATTTGCAGAATCGATAAACCTGGTTCATAGGACACACAAGAGACATTGCTCCATCCACAGGTTTTCCACTAGTTTTCAGATGCCTGACAAGGAAATTATGAAGAGGTCGATGATGGAGGCCAAACGCAGAGACCAAGCATAATTCACTTGAATACACTAGTTGATCATAGAGGTATCACGGTTTTGGGTTTCATAGCTGCGTGAGGTATGCAGTGATCAGACGCAGAGGTAACACGGTTCAGACCATAGACGATAGAATGGAGGATGAACCCCCATCACAACTGCATTATTGGGTTAAATTTCATGTTCCTGGGCCGACCCATGTCGCCAATGAAGTTGCATGCACTCCATCAAGTATGCGTTCCCTTTTTCTAGGAACTAAGGATAAAAAAATATACATTTCACACCACTTTGGAATAATAATAAATTATTATTCAAGGAGTTAAGCCCTCAAGATCATCCCCTCTTCCAACCTTTGAGCCCCCTCTCCCTTACCCATTCTTTGGAATCTTAGTCCCCCATCACTCTTTCTTCATGGACGGTCGGCACACAACGATGTTTATATATTATATTAATGATCTGCATAATTACATATGCAAAAATAAGGCTCATGGCCTTAACACTTAGGCTCTCTGGCCTAATAAACACATAATCCCACCAACTTATCAATACTCGACTCTCCATCCTAAAAAACATGATTACAATTCATAATATCACTGGGGCACTACCAGGGGATATTACAATCCCCTCCCCTTATTTTTGCACTGTCCTCAGTGCAACTTTTACACAACATCAACAAGATTTTCAAAATTTTCAAAAAGATGTGGGTATTCTTCCCTCATAACATCCTCATGGTCCCATGTCGAGTCCTCAGGACCGTACCAAGTCCACTGGACCTTTACAAGCCCTATGGATCGATTATAGAGCTGTTTTCTTTTCCGATCCAATATGCTCACATGATGCACTTGAAGGACACCTTCTTGCTCCACCTGAATCACATTCCAATCAATTACATGATTAGCATCAGGTATATATTTCTTAAGCAATGAAACATGAAACACATTATGTACAGTCATGGATGCAGGTAATGCAAGCATATATGCAACTGGCCCAATCCTTTCTAGGATTTCAAATGGCTCACAAAATCTGGCTGCCAACTTGGAGCAGCTTCCCAGCTTCAGGTAACTTCTGTTAGCTTTCACTTTCAGGAAAACATGGTCACCCACTTTAAACTCTCTGTGGGTTCTATTTTTATCAGCATAACTTTTCTGCCTGTCTTGGGCAACATTTAAATTCTTCTTAATTTTTAGCATCTTTTCTTCCATTTCCTTCAGAAACTTGGACCCAACTACTTCCCCATCAACTAGATTATCCCAACTTACTGGAATATTTCACTTTCTATCATAAAGTTCTTCAAATGGGCTCATCTTCAATGATGCTTGATACCCATTGTTGTAGGCGAATTCTACCAAGTGTAGGTAGTCTTCCCATTTCGATGGTTTGCCCAACACATACATCCTCAGTATGTCTTATATTAATCGATTCACCCACTCTGTCTTCCCATCCAACTCAGGATGATAGGTTGTGCTAAAGTTCAGATTCATTCTGAACCCCTTGAATAACCCCTTCCAGAAATTTGAGGTAAATTTCGAGTCTCTGTCAGAAACAATTGTCTTGGGAATTCTATGCAATCGTGCCACTTCCTTCATAAAAATATTAGCAACATCTGCTGCCTTGTGAGTAGTCTTTAACGGAATGAAATGGGAAACTTTCGTAATCTTGTCCACCGCCACCATAATTGAATCATGTTGCTTTCCGGTTCTGGGCAATCCTGTGATGAAATCCATTGTCACTACTTCCCACTTCCACTCAGGAATGGGTAAATGCTGTAGCAACCTTGTTGGGTGCATGTGCTCATATTTAACCTTATGACACTCCATACATATGGCGATGTATTCAACAATCTCTTTCTTCATACTTGGCCAAAAGTAATGGCTCTTGACTGCTGCCACAATTGTTTGATATCCAAGGTGCCCAGCATACGACACTTTATTCATTTCATTCAAAATCACAAGTTTTGAGTCCTGGACATTAGGTACATAAATTTGTTTCTTGTATAGAAGTATTCCATCGGCTTCCAATTTATAATTCTCCACTTTCTATGGCATCTTACCTTGCTGTAGCTTTTCTACCAAATCCCTATACTGCAAATCTATATTTGCAGCCTCCAAAATTCTGCTTTTAATATCAGTTTGGTACATGATAATGGTTGTAGCATGTAATTTAGGTACTCTCATGCTGAGTGCATCAACCACTTTATTCTCCTTCCCTTTGATATGCTTGATATCAAAATTGTACTCACAGAGAAATTCCATCCACCTACTTTGTCTAGCATTCAAGGTTGGTTGATCAAACAAATACTTCAGACCATTATGGTTTGTTCTTAGTTCGAACCTCCTTCCCATGAGGTAATATCTCCATCTCTTTAGAGTGTGTACTATGGCTTCCAACTCCAAATCATGAGTGACATATTTCTTTTCGTGCTCTTTCAACTTTCTGGATTCATAACAGATTACGAATCCATTATGACTGAGGACTCCTCCCAGTCCTTCTTTTCATGCATCTATGCACACTACAAAGTCTTCATTCCGATCTGCAATCCTTAGGATTGGAGAATTGGTTAACAATTGCTTCAATTGCTGGAAGCTTTTCTCACATTCCTCTATCCACTGAAATTTCTTTTGCTTCCTTTGCAAGGAAGTGATAGGGTGATCTATCCTCGAGAACCCTGCGATAAAACTTATGTAATAACTAGCTAAACCCATAAAGGATATGAATTCCATCATTTTCTTTTGTGCTGACCATTCTACGATGGTCTCAATCTTATCAAGATCTACAAATATCCCATCCTTCGAAATAATATGCCCCAAGTAATGGATCTGCTCCTAATAAAACGAGAACTTTCTCAACTTGGCATACAGTTGGTGCTCTCTTAGCACCCACAACACCATCCTTATATGTTGTTCATGCTCTTCCTCTGACTTGGAATACACCAGAATGTCATCCAGGAATACTATGACAAACTTGTCTAGATAGTCCCTGAATACACCATTCATTAGGCACATAAAAACAACGGGTGCGTTTGATATCCCAAACGACACCACTGTGAACTCGTAATGACCATACCTTGTTCTAAAGGTGGTCTTGCTGATTTATTCACCCTTTATCCTTACCTGGTGATATCTCTACCTAAGGTCTATCTTCGAAAATATCTTCGCATCCTTCAACTAATTGAAGAGGTCATCAATCCTCGGCAGAGGATATTTGTTCTTTATAGTTACTTTATTCAATTGTCCAAAATTGATGCACAATCTCAACGTCCCTTCCTTCTTCTTCATGAACAGGACCAGGGCACCCCAAGGTGACACGCTTGGGCATATGTACCCCTTCTTCAGAATCTCTTCAAGCTGCAATTACATCTCTTTCAGCTCTGGCATACTCATTCTGTAAGGAGCTTTTGATACTGGAGCTGCTCTAGGCATCAAGTTTACAGAGAAGTCAATATCTCTCCTCGGAGGTGGTTTGGGTAGCTTTTGAAATGCATCTTCAAACTCCTTTAGTACCACATGATCTTCAATCTTTGATATCTCATCCTTAGTTTCTTCCTCCACATGGGCTGCAAATAATTGGTAGCCTTTCCTATAGCACTTCTTCAGCTGCATTGCTGATATTTATCTGATAGCAACAACTCTGGGAATTCCTTGGACTGTTTTCCAATTTCCTTCCTCATCTAGGCAAGTGAATGCCTTGTTATGACAATCCAAGATGGCATGGTGTTGGTCCAACTAGTCCATCCCAATTAGACAGTCATAAGAACCTAAAGGCAGAATGTTCAATTCAGCCTTTGTGCTCAGTCCATTCATGTCCACGGGACAATACTTAACTAACTCAATGACTTTCCTCTTGGTTCCTGTAGCCAGCTGCACTAACCAATACTTTTCACATTTTTTTCTAGACAATTGCAAAATTTCCACCACTCTAGGATCTATATAACTATGGCTAGCCCCTGAATCAATTAAAATAGTGAAGGGATGCTTATTGATCATACCTTCCACTTCAATCATGTGCGACTGATATTAAGCTTGCTTGTTGTCCAGGGGTGCATAGATCCTTGGCATTCTACTGCCCATGTCATCCACTGTTTCAGCCTGATGAACATTGTGGACAACTCTCACTTTATCATTTCTGTGGGGGAAATATTTGTACCCATGGTTCCCTTTATAACCCCAACATTCCATAGGTGGAGGTCTTGGCATTTGTCCACCCACTTCAGCCTTCCTGGGCTCTCTAAAAGATGGTTGTCCCTGAGGACTGTTTCTGAAAAAGGGAGGCTTAGTTCCCTTCTTCTTCTAATCCATCTTGAATTTCTTCTTGTCTTCCCAAGCTTTCTGGAAAGTAGGCTCCACTCCTTGCTCCTCATATAAGCATTTTCCCCTTCTTATAGTTTCTTCCATAGTCTTAGGATCATCATACTGAATCTTGTCACCAATGGAAGGTGGCAATCCACTTAGATACCTTTGAATCTTGACAGTATCATCTTTGATGAATGGAACATACTTCAACAATTCCAAAAATCTTCGCTCGTATTCATCAATGGTCATGCTGCCTAGCTTGAGTTCAAAGAACTCTTTCATCTTTTTGTCATAATATATTTTAGTCAAGTATTTCTTCTCGAAATACCTCTTGAATTCTTTCCAAGTGATATATTTCTCTCTAATGTGTTGCACCTGCACAAGTTGATCCCACCACATGGATGTTTTTCCTTTCATTTGATACATCACAATTCTTCCTTCTGCATGAGAGGAATAATTCTGCACTTGGAAATATTTCCTCATGCCTAGCAACCATGTTTTGGCATATTCCTCCTTCTTATGTTCTCCATCAAATGTAGGAGGCTTAATCTTGTTCATTTCTCCCTTTAGTTCATCCACTCCAGATCTCATGTTCTTTCTGGTAGGAGATGGGCTTGAACTATTCTGTGCCCTCTTCTTGGAGCGACCTTGGGAGTGATGATGGTGTCTACCAACACTCATTGATATTCTTCCCTCAGAAGTCTGGTGAATCCCTATTTTTCTCAAGTCTCTCTCCTTGTCCAACTTCTTTTCTATTCTCTCCACACTCTTTATCAACTTTAAGTTGAATTCTCCATGTTGTTCCTTATCTTTCATGAGCTTTTTGCTATCTTCTCAGTGAGTCTGTGCATCTTTCTGCAATCATTCAATGATTTTCATCATATGCGCTTCCTTATATAACTCTTCTCCATGTCCATTTGAGTTTGATCCCTCAAATCCCAGATGGACATCCATTCCTTTTTCTTCATCCTCGGAATTGGAAGCAGTCTGTGCCTCTTCCATTTATTTTTCACTCAGTGGCAATTCTATTCGGTTTTGGCACTCGTTAAACTTATGCAAACACAATGTGAAGACAACCGAAATTTGTCAGGCCATTATTCCTTAACAAATCCCACAACATTCATAAACAAATTTGATTCAAGAAAACGTTAATTTTTCATTCTCTGTGATTCTCGTTCAATTAAGAATCCCCGCAGATTTCTTCTTTCGGAGCTCTGATTTGCTAAGTTTTTGGGTACTAGCCCCTTTCTCTTAGTCCCCCAACCCACGCGACCATGGGTCATGACCAAGCGCTAGATAAATACGTGAGTACTCGGGCCTTTGGCCTTAGAAATTTTAAAAGCGCAACACAACAGTCTCTCGGAGTTCCGAGTTACCGAACTTGCACAGTAGGGTGGATCAATGGTCCATGTCTTCCCAGCATCCAACGACTGACACTCGATGTGGAACCTCAGGCATCTGAGTTCTAGGACTTCGAGACTTCAGAAGATTTCACATCCGCACACCCTGAACCATTAATCTCCAAACACTCCCACCTCACCTTAGGTGACGTTATTTCATTACATCACTTACTGTTTTCCCAATTGCGGGGGCATGAAATGGTGGTTTGGTGTAACCCGCCTTTCATCCTTCAATTCGCCTAATGCTGACACGTAACCCTTGAGTGAAACCATGATTTGGATTGTGGGACCACCTTGGAGAATTAGCTTCCGTGCAACTTGGGTACCCGCAATGCCTTCTAGCCGTTGATCTTGATGTATCGTGATCAACACCACTGTGGGTCCTTTGAACTTTAACTACATTACATAACCTCAGGCCCCACTAACCTTGCTCATACAGGATGCCACATGGAGGCATACTAGCGACTGATACATGGCCCATTCAGATGGGTGACACTCGTCACGTTCCAAATTCCATTTCAACCTTCCATGGTTCAGAATCCACTTACACTTGGCACACAACCCATGTGTCCACATCACCTCCAGGTGACATCATCATGACTCACCACTTCGGCTCTTCGAGCTTCAGGAGTTTCAACACCTCCATGCTTGCTTTTTCCCAGAGCGCTTTCTCCAGGAGTTCATTATCTACCGACGCATGTCCTTTGCAATCAGATGGTTGCGATATACTTCGGGACTTCGGGAGTTTGTGCCTCAATGCATTCCACTTCTCTCGATTGCTGAACTCTGAAAGGCTTCCAGGATAACCTTCCTGCACCTTCTCCGGATCTAATGGTCATAAAGGACTCTCCTTTTTCCCAAACAGATCCTACGGCTCCAACACCCCAAGTGTTGAGCGCTCTATCTCCGTGGTTAAATACCACACCGGTTGCGATTTTATTCTACCGCTACTCCTATTGAGCTTTGTAACACGGCCAAGTAACCCCTTGGCACTCATAAACACTCTAAGGTTCGAAATTGGTTCCTCCAAACACCATTTCCACTTGAAACCTTGGGTCCAAAGACCACTTATCTGACCCATCCAGGCTCAGCGTTGAAACTATGGCTCGTATACCATATTGTAACGTCCCAGGCCATCATCCCCATTGTCGGGAAATGCTATTATGAAGAACATATACACATATATTTATAAAGAATATGCATTAAATCAAATTAACATATTTAACATGGATTTACTGTTGTCACACAAACTTAAACAAAATTAACAATAATTCAAACTTGTAACAGAATACATGATAACATTTCAAGACACATACATGCATCACATATAAATTAAGTACATAATTAATACTTATCTTTTAAACTAGTGTAACACCACCAACTACGTACAAACCTTCTACGAACCTCCCAGCCTTAGACCGCGCTACTCATCACTCTCAGCAGTAGGTCACCCTCGAGCTGGCACTAAGCTCCACTGGGAAAGGGAATCCTAGGCTAGGCAAGGTCAACGGGAAGACACCAAGTTTATGAGGAATGATTCTCTCCCAGGAGCCACCTATTCCCATTGCTCAAAGACTCTCATTCCCCACATTCTTTTCCCACCCAAGGAGTATACACCTTCACTGTCACCAAGACAGTCCTTCGACTACTAAACCTCCCTTGCCTTGGGCTTTAGCAACAAGCCGGACCAAAATTCTCCGAGCTCTGTGGAAACTACATGACCCCTTCCAGGAGTTCTCACTTCCTCTGGGCACTCTCTCACCTGGAGAGAGTTGCTCACAGGCCTGACAACCTACCTCTTCAACCACAACCACCTCCCTCACCTGGAGAGAGTGTTGCACATAGGCCTAACAACCTGCTTATTCAGCTCCGTTCCAGCACAAGGAGGACCACAATATGTCTAAGCAAGGAACATATGACAGTAGCCAATCACACTCATCCGAGAGACTGTGTGGCCACAACAACCCACAGTTAAAACACATGCGGCATAGACAATTGCGATATGCTCAGGTTTCACAGAAGACAATGACCCAAACAGTTAAGCACAAACTCGGATTTGCAGAATGGATAAACCAGATTCACGAGACACATAGGAGACATGGCTCTGTCCACAGGTTTTCCACTGGTTTTCAGATGCGTGACAAGGAAATTATGTAGAGGTCGATGATGGAGGCCAAACACAGAGACCAGACAAAATTCACAGGAATACACCAGTCGATCACAGAGGTCTCACGGTTCCGAGTTTCAGAGCCGCGTGAGGTATGAAACGATCATACGCAAAGGTAACACAGTTCATACCATGAACGACAAAATGGAGGACGAACCCCCATCACATATCCATTCTTGGGTTAAATTGCATGTTCCTGGGCCGACACATGTCACCCATGAAGCTGCATGCACTCCATCAAGTATGTGTTCCCTTTTTCCAGGAACTTAGGATAACAAAATATACCTTTCACACCAATTTGGAATAATAATAAATTATTATTCAAGGACTTAAGCCCTCAAGCTTAGCCCCTCTTCCAACCTTTCAATCCCCTCTCCCTTATCCATTCTATGGAAGCTTAGTCCCCCATCACTCTTTCTTTGTGGTCGGTTGGCACACAACGATGTTTATATATTATATTAAGGATCTACATAATTACATATACAAAAATTAGGCTCTTGGACTTAACACTTAGGATCTCCGGCCTAATAAACACATAATCCCACCATCTTATAAATACTCGGCTCTCCAGCCTACAAAACATTATTACAATTCATAATATCACTAGGGCACTATCGGGGGATATTACACTCCTAGTTTGGGTTAGTTTCTAGGATGTCTTTTTTGTCTCCTCCTTTTAGCTTTTTGTGTTTTCTTGAGTTCTTGTGTGAATTTTTATCCTCTCACGGATCTTTCCCAAGTGTCTGGATTCCCCCCTTTCTAGTGTGGCCTTTTATTTTTGCAAAATTGCAGATCCATCCATGTTTTCCCCTATAGAACCCATGTACATCCACGAGTTGCAGGCTTACAACCTATGGATTTCCTTGTTTTTTTGCGCACATTGTCCCGAACCTGTGTGAATGTAAGTTTTTTTTTTAAATCTTTTGGTGGAGTTTAGAAGTGGTGGTTGTTTCTTTCAGTTTGCCTGGGTATCATATGTGTCTTTCTGGAGTTTACTTTCTCAAATCTAAAAAGTTATACAAAAAAAAAGGAAAAATATCTTGCTTGAGTCGGTTTGTATAAGGTTTGTTGGGTTGATTGGGATATCAACCTTGTTTGTCTGGTTGAACATCTAGTCTCACCGAGTTTTAATGGTTTATTGGATGAGTTCTTTTTGTCTCTATACCTACATTTCCTTGTTTCTAAAAGAACAAATAAAAGTTGCAATCATTTGCTTTTCATTTCTTTTGAAAATGAAAAAGAACACAAATATGCTTGCTTGCTTGTTACTCATTTCTTGAACCCTTGCATGTGATCATTGAAAGAAAAGATTCAGTTAAATAACATTCAAGTTGATTTGCATTATAGTTTGCTTTGGTAGTGGTATCCTTTTTCAAAGAAAAGAACCTCTGTGTGCATTTTTTTGTGTTTTGGGTTGCATTAGGTCTTTGAAATTCTAGGTTGCATTACAAAGTGTCTCAAATCTTACATTCAAAAAATATTTTTTTGTCATCATTGAAAACAAAAAGAGTTTAGTTTAATCATTATTGCACACCTTTTTCATTTGAAGAAACCACATACTGCATTGTGTTCTTAAGTGAATTTCTTTGGGATTCTGTCATAAACACCATTCAGGTTTCATCAGTACCTTTGTTGAGTAAAAACAACCCTTAAAATGAACGATTAACTAAAACTATATTAGACATCTTCACTTTTATAGGGTGCACAAACAAGTTTATGCTAGAGCCTTGGTTTAGGGTGGAGAGTAAATTTCTCCAAGGCCACAAGACAAACGTAGGAGTCTGAGCTAGGGAGAGCCTAAATCCAACCATTGTATAAGTATAGATGGGAGCCTCCTCTAACATAAGAGATAAACATGCGGTCGCGTGAATGAGAGCTGAGGAGAGACCCCTCTAGAGCTTAACTAAGTGTAGAGGAAATAACATATATTGGGGGTTTCATTAGTACCTATACCTCTGTGAGAGGCGGTGCTTTCGAGGCTTTAAGATTAGCAACCTTCCCCATATGTTTGATCTCGACTATTCACTGTCCCCCCAAACATTGACTGCGAGTTGGTGACCTTAGTGGTCATTCCTAGGGATCTCAGAAGGCAACTATGGGGGTTTGTCGTGGTACCTGGGGAATATTTCACATCACACTTTTCATTGTTGTTGGAGGGCGCCCCGTGAAGAATGGATACTTGCACCAGATAAGGCTGGTTAGTGGAGGTTGGGATAAGCACTTCTCATTCCTTTGTTTGTCGGTCCAAGAGACTTAATCAACCCTTTCCTTCGTCCGAAAGACCCTTTACCCTTCCTTGTGACTATTATGGTCTCGAGACTTAATTCACATGAGTCAGAGTATTAACGAGGCATGTTTGTGTCTGTTGTTTCCATATATGAATGTTTCTAGTAGTGTGCTTGACAATCATAGACTTTCTTAGGTTGACGTGTATCATGGTCCCACGGAGAGTTGACACATCAAAGTGGCTAACCAACCTCCTCGTAGATCGAGGAGACTTCAAGGCCTTTTCCTTGAAGAATAAATTAGGAGTAATTCTCCTTTGCCTCCTTTCAGGCATCGACTTGATTCATCCAACACTTTTGTGCCAACTCGTCAGGCCAAATGCTGACATTACCCACCTTCCTAACCTTTTTAGTCATCAAAACTATGGTGATTTAAGAATGCTTCTCTTAAAACCAAGTACTTTTCTTACCTTTCTTAAGGCCCCATATAGACGAAATTTTGTTTCAATGGACATTAACCACCACCACCATCATCACCATCTATAAAAAGACATAAAATTAGTTTTTTTATAATTTTTAAAGAAAAGCTCTATTACTCATAATATATATATATTAAAATAATAATAATTAATAATATGAATAAATTTTAGAATTAACATACAATTGAATATGTATAAATACCAATTGTATATAAATACAAATTAAAGTGAAATTATGATAGATGTACTATATATTATCTATAAAAACACAATAACTCAAATTTAATTTTATTGAAAATTAAATGATTTTTAATATATATAAAACTAAGTTATTATTAACATTTTCATCTAATTAAAAACTCTTAACATTTTCATCTATAATTAAATTTTTTTATTAACATTTTCATAAAATACCATAATCGAAGCTCTTAACATTTTCATTTATAATTAAAAACTCTTATTAACATTTTCATAATATACCATAATCTATTAAACTATTAATAAAATCATGAATACAAATCATCCTATTTGAATTTAATGAATTCTTAGCAATTCTCACATATTATACCATAATCGAAACTCTTAACATTTTCATCTATAATTAAAAACTCTTATTAACATTTTCATGAAATACCATAATCGATTAAACTATTACCAAAATCATGAATACAAATCATCCTATTTGAATTTAAATGGATTCTTAGCCATGCCCACGTATTACTTAATTAGAATGAATTAAATGACATAATCCATTAACCAAAAACCATAAAATAGAATAATTGGGAGAACAAAACACTCAACACGATTTCAATCAAGTGTTCAAAGTTTCTCTTATAAATATTTCCCTATTCGAACTCGTTATCCATCCAACCAGAAGAGAATGGAGTTAGAAATGTTACCAAGAATCATACCTTAATATTTATTAGTGGTGATTCCCTTGTTTATTAGTAGTTCTAACAATGAAATTTGCTCTTAAATACGAAATATCTTACGCTAAGCCATCAAAATTAGTAAAAACACTCTTCAACATGATTTGCTTATCTTAATTACGTTGAAAGGCGTATACTTATTGGAGATGGGCACAATTAATCACCTTTTAATCTAAAATTTTAATCTGATGGCTAACAATTGAAGATGCTGGCATATTCTTAGTCGTCCTCCCAAATCAATGAATGCGATTTACTCTTCATAACTTCCTTGTAGTTTTGAATGCATCAGTTAACCTGTTTACTTTTTAACATTTACCTAATCATATTAAGAAATTATTGTACCACCATATGATTGCCATGTTTAACTGATTAACCTTTGGAATTACCACATTTGAAATTAACTTTTAAATTTCCTCAGCTCTATGTGCATTTCAGTTGTCCGAGCGTTTCGGCGGTCCAGGAGAAAGCTTTGGCATCGCCTTTCGACGTTCACCAGCCACTTTGTGGCTGTGCTAGTTATCTGTCACTCAGTCAAAACAATGGTCACTTGCTAGAAATTCAATGGAGACAGATCCCAATTATTAGATCTCGGTGTTAGATCTCACTGAGTATACTCTAATATTTTTTATTATATATTTTCATTTAATTATTTTATCAAGAAAAGTAAGATAAGATGCATTTTACAATCACGTGATTATAAGGTTCACTTCATACACTTTCAATTCAATTTTAAATTTTATATAAATTAATATAATAAAATAAAAGGTGTGTCCTGTATTTATCGAGATAAGTAAATGGATATCATTTTTTTAAAATTTTATATAAATTAATATAATAAAATAAAAGGTGTGTAAGGAGAGAGCACACTGATAGATCATTTTAAAAGTATTAACTAATTTTCATCTCAATTGTCTTTTTGGAGCCCCCTCAATGCTTAATAGATCTATTGTTAAGATGAGTTTATGTTAATGTCGAAATAGTGTGAACACTGTTGTTAAAATGGATTTATGGAAATATGGAAATAACACTAAGAGTAGTAAGATATATGTTCTAATGACATTTCATAAATGAGTATGTCTAATAGATTTAAGTATTCAACTTTTTCAACTTTAAAGATGTAAATTGTCAAATTAAGTAATAATTACTATTTGATTTAGGGAGAAGATTAAACGTTTCAAGAATTTGATCTTCTTTTTTAGTTTGTCATCATTCCAATCTAGTTAGACAACCATTATTACAAAAATGAATTTATCACCCTCAAATATTCTCACTACCATTGGATTCTGTAATGTTTGTTACAATTCGTCGTTGATTCCTCAAGCGTTTGACTTTCTATATGCTTGAAAAACGCTCGAGTATTTTTTGTTTAAATGTAGAAGCCCACGAGGTGCTTTATGACACTTGTAATCCATTTCTCCAATGTTGGTTGAGAAATAAGGGATATCATTGCCCCCCTCTATTCGTTGTTTGTTGTGTGATGTGTTATCTTCTCTATTTTCTATGTTCATTAATATATGGTTTTGCAATCCAATCCCAACAAGTGATATCAGAGCCAAGGAAGGGAGTTGAGCCGAACAAAGGTAACGGGCGTTGATAAAGAAGTCAATAGGGTTTTTCATCATCGAGAGCGAGACGAACAAGGGCCAAGCATGTGAAGTGAGGGGTTGTCTACGCCCAATGGTTCTTCAGAGTTAATGCACGACAAATTCAACCGTGAGAACTTTTGAAGGTTCAAGAAGGGGCAAGGAAGATGATCGACCGCTGGACATGGGCATTGTAGGAAGTCACTAGATGGGCACCTTCATATGCACCGAAATTTTGGAATCGAGTTGTGGATGGATGATGCTAGAGTCAATGCACCAGTGCAGGTGGAGGAGACTGTGCTAAAGATTAGGCATAGTCATTGTAGAGGTGATAAAACCCTAATCTACGGAGTGGTGAAACTAACATCTCAAGAAATCAATACAGCGAGAGTCGTGGTGGTGCTAAGGCTTGTGGATATGTATGCCAAGCATGGAAGCTTGGAGGATGCATGTAAAGTGTTTAACGAAATGCCTAAACGAGATAGAATGAGTTGTCAGAGGAGGCAGAGTTAGATCTAGCGATGATGGTGGAAAATCAAGCATGGAAGTGTTCGACAAAACAGGTATTCCAACAGAGGGTGAACACCTTCAGTAACCACTCACATAACCAGATCAAATATCAACACACAAATGTTTTCACGTGGTAAAACCCCTATGGGGAAACATCCACGGCCCCAGCCAACGCGGCCACTTGGAGTAGTTTATTAATGCAAAAGAAAAAGATTACAGAGAGATTTTACAAGAGAGTTTCTCACAATTGATCATCGGCAAATGACCCTCCATGCTCTTTAAATAGAGATCATGGACCAATCGGGTGTTAAGCCACAAATCAATGACCGTTAATATTGAGGAGAGTATGAACCGTTGGATCACTCTATGTCGGGAACATATCATGATCGTCGGATTTCCTAATTACAAATGCATACTAATGCATACTAAAGAAACAAACTAGAAAACATACTTTTACCTAATGACGCAATAGACCAAGTAGATATTAACTAACTCTTAAGTGTTTAAATATCCTAATATCCCCCCTTAAGAACAACTTGGGATAGGATTGAAGGATTTACAATAGTGACACAATAGGAGAACGAAGGAGGCATTAGAGCCTATCCCCCCTTAATGACAACTTCGTGAAATCCTAACATAGATCGAAGTTTGGAAAACTTCGCTTCTATAAGAGACTTTGTGAAAATGTCTGCAACTTGATCTTCTGTAGGGAAAAAGAGCACTTCAATAACTTGATCATGAATGAGTTTTCTAATGAAGTGCATGTGTAGCTCGATGTGTTTTCTATGTTGATGTTGAAATAGGTCTTTGGCGAGCTTGATAGCACTCTAATTGTCACACCAAAGGTTGTTCGAATGCTGGTGCTGGAATGCAAACTCTGAAAGGATTTGTCGAAGCCACATTTCTTTTTGACTTACATTTACCGTTGCTTGGTACTCTGCTTCTGCTGAAGAAAGTGAAATAGCATGTTGTTTCTTATAGGCCCAAGTGACAGGTCCTGAACCAAGTCTGAAAACATAACCTACAGTAGACTTCCAATCATTAGGGTCGCTAGCCCAATCTAAATCAGTGAAACCAACCAATAAAGGAGTCCCCTCTGAACTGTAATGTATCTCGAACTAAACTGTACCATGAACATAACGAAGTATCCTTTTAGCTGCTTTCCAATGGCTTTCATGGGGCATTTGCATATACTGGGCAACAAGACCAACAATAAAGGAAAGATTAGGATGAGTATGAGTCAAGTGTAAGAGGCTACCAACTAACTGACGGTACAAGGTGGCATCAACTTCAGGAGAAGTATAGGTGGCAGTAAGCTTGAATCCAGACTGGAAGGGAGAAGGTGTTGGCTTACAATCATCCATGTGAAAGCGATGAAGAAGGTCACAAGCATACATAGACTGGGAAAGAAAAATTCTTTCATTGGTTTGCAAAACTTGGAGGCCAAGGAAATAGTGCAAAAAGCCTAAGTCTGTCATTTCAAATTTCTTCTTAAGGCTGGTTTTCACATGGTTTAAAAGTTTTGAGTCACTACCAGTAAGGATAAGGTCATCAACATAAAGGACAAGGATTATGAGATGGCTTCCTACTTTCTTGGTATGGACATTAGGATCAGAATGACATCTAGAGAATCCAGTGACAATAAGAAAGGTGTCCATTTTTTCATACCAAGTTCGGGGAGCTTCCTTGAGACCATAAAGAGATTTATTAAGGCGACAAACAAGGCTAGAGTCATTCTGGACATAGCCAGGAGTTTGTTCTAGGTATATTTCTTCTTGCAAATCTCCATGCAAGAAGGAAAATTTAGCATCCATCTGATGGTGTTACGAGGGAAAAACTCTCTATGGCCAAGGGTAAACCAAAACAAACATGTATGAATGCAGAAATCGACTCAATTCCATTGTATCCTATATAAACTAATGTGAAAGATAAGAAAGAGGCCTACCTCGATCCAACATTTGATGACATTGCACTGTTGAGCACTCCGACCCAAATCTTTATACGTGCAATAAGTTCTCAACAAACAAGCAAAGAAGGTATATAGTGATGATGTAAAGGGGTTAACACATTAGATAGAATAATCCATTAATAAACATTACAAACATGCCCATGGATAATAATCATATATTTGCATGATACCAATAGGACATGAAAGGAATATTTCTATTAATAATTGATCAACAGACGTGTCAACATTACAGACTTCTGTGTTGGCACGGTTCGAAACCAAGAAACCAAGTTCCTTCCAACTCGGCCTCCACCACTTCAATCCTCCACCAAAGGCAAGCTCAAAGGAGAGAGACAATGAGGTTCTCTCAACAATAGGGAAAGATCTTGGGGGATGAACACTATGTTCAGACTTGAGGGACAAAGGGATGAAGACTCAATATGAAGTAATTTCTCCAGAGTAACTTTGCTCTCAAAGTTGAATGCTTTCTCCTCTTTTCCATTGCTCAAAATTGTGCTCTTATAGCCTCCAAAATGAAACTGAAGGGCCGAGTCGGAACGTTTCCAGTATATGGAAGGCCAAGGATCAAAGATCTCTTGTCGTGACATGGAAACCCAACTCCATTTTTGTATTTTCTGGCACAAATCCCGATGTACATGGGATTTAGTGGAGCAGCCTTCGTATACGCTTGTTGTATAGCTGATAGGGCATGTATATGTGGAAAAATGTATATTTTTAGTTCTGGATTCATCAAAAAGGGATGATAAGTCTGCAGAGGGAAATGGAAAAAGGCACTATGTGCAAGATATCAATGGTGAGGCAAATCTTGCTATAAAAAATGGACCTCCCATTTATGTGAGGCAACAAGGGAAAGAACAAGGTGGATGGAATTCATTTTGGCTACAGGGGAAAAGGTTTCATGAGAGTCAATTCCTTCAACTTCTGAAAATCCTTTGGAAACTAAACGAGCCTTGTGTCTTTCAACAATTCCATCTGATGCATACTTAGTTTTGTAGACCCATTTACATCTGACAAGTTTTCTTCCTTTTGGAAGAGGTACAAGATCCCACATATCGTTTTCCATTAAAGAATGATACTCTTCATTCATTGTTGTATCCTAATCTGGATGACCTGAAGCTTCTACAAATGTCTCTAGATCATGAGTTTCTAAAACTTGAGCCAAAAGAGAAGAGGCTCATTGGAACTGTGAACGTGTCCAACACTGATCTGAAGGATCACCGATAAGATCACCAACTACTTCTCATGTTGAACAGACCCATCTAGGAAGAAGTGGAGATGGAGCTGGTTCAGGTTCAAAGGACTCATCTGGAGGAGGGTGAGCAGGAGGAGGTGGATTTTCATCCTCACTGTCATCATCTGAAGAAGAAACCAGTTCAGAAGAAGGAACAAACATCGAAGATGGCTCGTAGGCCGAAGAAGTCACAATCGTTGAATTAGGCTCACAGGCCAAAGAAGGCACAAACGCTGAATTAGGCTCGCAGGCCAAGAGATTTTCATCAAATTTAACATCTCTTCTAATAATAATTTCACTACAATGTGATTGAAGAAGTCTGTAACCTTTGACATCTTTAGAATAACCAACAAATATACACTTCTCACTTTTAGGCTACAATGCTTTCCTTTTCTCATCAGAAAAGTGAGTCCATGATATACTGCCAAATACATGGAAGTGACTTACATCTGGTTTAATTTTAGTCCAAGCTTCTTCCAATGTTATATTTTTAAGAGCCTTTGTGGGAGTGCGATTGACTATGTAATTTTCACAGTTGATTCCTTCCACCCAATACTTTAGATTTAATCCCTTGGATAGGATCATACAATTAGCCATTTATTTTAATGTGCGGTTCTTTCTCTCAACAACACCATTTTGTTGTGGTGTATATGGAACAATGTGTTGCATTTGGATGCCCTGTGTAGTGCAATAACTTGTAAAATTATTGTTCACATATTTGCCTCCATTATTTGTTCTTAACTTTTGAATTTGATGTCCAGATTGCTTTTCTACAAGGGCCTTGTAGACCAAAAACTTGTCAAAAACTTCGCTCTTAAGTTTTAAGAAGTAAACCCAAGTACGTCTGGAAAAATCATCAATGAAAGTTAAGAAATACTTGCACCCAGAAAAAGAAGGAGAATAAAATGGACCACACAAATCATTGTGAACAAGCTGTAAAGGGCCCGAGGCGTGCCAAGAGGCGCGTTTGTCAAAATTGTCTCGATGATGTTTTTCGAGAACACAACCGGCACAAACACGATCTCTACATGAAACAAGAGGAAGACTAGTCACCATATGTTGATTACATAGTTGTTGCAATGACCAATAGTTTAGATGACCAAACCGCTCATGCCAAAGTTTGTTCAAGTCATCGCTATGAGCAACAAAAACGAATGAAAAAGTTGATGAACCAAAGTTGTCAAACTTGTACAACCAGGTAATATCATCAACAATTCCAGTTGCAAGAACATGCTTAGGATCTTTTAGATCCTTGATTACAACTTGATGAGGTGAAAACTCTATGGTTTTACCTTCACCTGAATGAGTGATTTGATATATTGATAGAAGGTTACAAGAAAGACTTGTAACACATAATACATCATTGAAATCACCATTATCTACTTGAACTATTCCAGATCCTACAACACTAAGAGATCTATCATCACCAACAAATATTTCCTTGGTGTTACATTCATTTAGAGAATAAAATATGGCTTTATCCTTAGCCATATGATAAGATGCTCCTGAATCAATAAGCCACTCATAAGAAGAAGAAGTATAATTTGTGTTGAAGGAGAAACCAGAAGCGGAAAGTGCATGTCCATGAGAAGAAGAAGAAGAAGAAGAAGAAGAAGTAGAATCAATATTGATGTTTTGCTTCTTCATCGTTGCTTCTAAAACTGCCATCTTCTTGAAACATTTGGACTCATCCTAACCATATTTATCACAAAAGTTGCAATGTCTGTCAGTCTTCTTATTTTTATATTTTGATCCTTTGTCTCCTTTTGGAGAAAAAGCTGTCTGAGTGGGTTTGGGACCCTTATATTGCTTGTTGTTGTGGTGAGGATGTTGCTTCTTGCGATTCTTGCATTTATCTTTCTGCTGGGAAACTAAGGCTTTGTTGGAGGTACCTGTAGTGTTGATCACTCCAAGTTGTACAAGATTATCTTCCTCTCTAATCAAAGTAGCACAAAATGACTCAAGAGTGGGTTTTTCATAAGCTTTCGCTAGAGCCTCTCTCATGGCATAAAAGGTAGATACAAACACAAAATATGCACTACCTAGCTTAGAAAGAATAAGATAGATGCAACACTCTTCCTCCATTTTTATCTTACATTCTTCACATAAAATTCTGAGTGTTTTAAACCTAGATAGATAGTCTCCAAGGAAAGAAAAATCACTTGGAATCAAGGTCAGTACTTGATTTTCTAATTGTTGTGCTCGAATAATATTGATTTTACCAAACACAGATTCAATCTTGTCCCAAGCTTCTTCAGGGTCATCAATTTCTTGGAGGTGGTATCTTAAATCAGGAGAGATGGGCATTCTGATTAGTCCACGTGCTTCATCACTCCTATTAGCCCATTTGGCTTTCTTATCATCATCAGTGGGTTCTTTTTCCTTTCCCAAGGTAATCTGGTACAAGCCTTTACTTCTTAATAAATCTTCCATATGATATTTCCATTGGAAGTAGTTGGTGCTGGTAAGAAAAACATTACTTGTAGAAGCCATATTAAATATGCAAATAATATAGATTTAAAAAATAAAACTGATGATCTGGATGGAAAGAGCTCGAAAAGTTATGTGGTTTTAAAAAAACCAGACTTCTGATGTGAGCGTTATGCCCTTTTAAAAAAAAGGCATAAATGGTAACCAAATGACCACTTTTATAGGATAGTGTAAGTTGCTTTATGAAGTGACCCACTTTTATAAAGAGAAGTGGGGATCACTTTTACAATGATGTTACTTTATAACAAAAAAGTTGCATGCAAAATAAATAACTCTAAAATATAAAAGTGGGGATCACTTTTACAATGATGTTACTTTATAACATAAAAGTTGCATGCAAAATAAATAACTCTAAAATAAAATATTAAAGGTACTTATAGTGATTCACTTTTATACTTGAAGTGAAATACACTTTACAATTTTAGCATGAACTTTTTGAAAAAAAAGTAACAAAAGAGAGACTTGAACTCAAAACCTCTTACTTAATAAGGAAAATGGTCTAGAAAAACATATTGTAATGTTCAGAAGGAGGATTGGAGGTGTTGTTGTGGAAAATGACCTTGGAGAGCGTGCTAAAAAAAACTCTTTTCACACAAGGAAAAAAATTTCGCTTCTCGATGACAACAAGGGTTAGATCTCGATTAGATTACCCGGAAGATGCACCTTTTCCTATCTGTTTCTTATTTTCCGAGATCGCACAGGGCGTGGGGAAAAGAGAATATACAGATCTAAAAGAGTAGCAACCCGTAAACAAATAATATTAAACCGAAATAAAACAAAAATTAAACTTTGCAGAAATTTTAAAAATGAGTATTCAGGCTTTATACCTTTGGATCTGACTGTAATGGTCGTATCTTGGGCAAACATAAACCTTTTCGAGTGAAATGAGAAGTGTTCCTGACTAAAATGAGTGATTCAGACTCAATGGAACAATCCTCTCAGCCCAGAAATGTACAGAAATGACATAAAATGGATATGAGGAAACTCGGCTTCACGATCTCGATCTATAACAGGAGCGGGTCTTCAAACATTCTTTGATACCATGTTAGACAACACAGGTATTCCAACAGAGGACAAACACCTTCAGTAACCACTCACATAACCAGATCAAATATCAACACACCGATTTTTTCAAGGGGTAAAACCCCTATGGGGAAACATCGATGGCCCCAGCCAACGCGACCACTTGGAGCAGTTTATTAATGCAAAAGGAAAAGATTACAGAGATATTTTACAAGAGAGTTTCTCACAATCAATCATCGGAAAATGACCCTCCATTCTCTTTAAATAGAGATCATGGACCAATCGGGTGCTAAGCCACAGATCAATGGTCGTTAAGATCGAGGAGAGTATGAACCGTCTTATCACTCTATGATGGGAACATATCGTGACCATCGGATTTCCTAACTACAAATGCATACTAATGCATACTAAAGAAACACACTAGAAAACACACTTTTACCTAACAACGAAATAGACCAAGTAGATCTTAACTAACTCCTAAGTGTCTAAATATTCTAACAGGAATTGGAGTGTTGATGGGCTCACTTAGATTCAAAGCAATGGTGGCTAGTGGTCGGTCCACAAAAAGGTGGGAGGTTTCAAATGCAAAGTTTGATGTGGAGTTAAATTTTTTGTTGTATGTAAATGAGCATATGACTGTAAGACTTGGTTAATCATGCATACCCCGAGTTTGAAATTTCATTGGTAAAGTCTAGATGTAGACCTAGGTGATAGGAGGGAATGTGGCATTTATGGATAACTCGACTTTGAGGGAGGGTTGGCTAGATTTGGTCATGGAAAACCCCATGTCAAGTTTAAAGGGGGTTAAACTTAGGTCAAGAGTTATGGTTTTAGGAACATGTTTTTTCTTCATAGCTCGTGGTTTAAAGCCCATGGATTGCATGTAATGAAGCCTTTAAAAGGGATTAGGAAAATCCATTGAAGATAGCCTAGAGGTGAGGGGTAAATTATCACTTGGATGGCTTATCCAAATTCGGTCAAAAGAACAAACTTTTATATCTTTGTTGGTTATGTTGATGTAATTAAGGGATATAGATTGTAAGATACCATTTCCCACAAAATCATCATTAGCAAATATATGTGCATGGAACAATCATAAGTTGTTTAGGATCGCAAAGGGAGATTTATTTGCAAACTCATGGAATCATTGTATGGCCTAAAGGTACTTAAGTAATGGTGCAAGATGTCTGATTCCTTCATGGTGAGCCAATTTTTTTTTCTAGAAGTGAGTATGATCATTATGTTTTCTTCAAAAGTTTCAATAACATATTCATTATATTGGTGTTATATGTTGACGATATGCTTGTTGAAAGAAAAACATGGTTGAGATCAACAGGTTAAAGATTCAGTTCATCGGGATGTTTTAGATGAAGGATCTAGGATGAGAAAAACAAATATTGGGCATAGAAGTACACAGAGATAGGAAAAATGGTAATATATGGTTGTCGCAAGTCTATGGAGAAGATATTGACAAGGTTCAGTATGAACATTGCGAAACTGGTAAATATCCCTTTAACTTTCCATTGTAATCTTTCTTCAAGATTTTGTCCTAATAGTAAGGAAGGAAAGGATTATATGTCTCGTGTACCATATGCTAATACAATAGGAAGGTTGAAGTTTGCGATGGAATGTTCAAATATTTCACATGGAGTTGGTGTTGTCAGTGGACACATGGAAAAACAAGGTAAAGAACATGGAAATGGGTGCTTTGGTATCTTAGAAGCATGAGTATCACCTACAGTGGTTGCAGTGATTTAGTTTGTGGTTATGTTGATTCAGGAGATTTGGACAAGAGGAGATCTACCTCATGTTATGTCTTGCATTAATGCAAGGATATATTGGGTAAGTTTGGACTAGTACATGATAGGGTGTTCTATGGTGGTCAAAGCACTGTGCATTTGACTAACTGTCCAACGTATCAAAATTGGATAATGGATCATTTTGTAAGATAGGTTACTGATGGAGGTGGAGTGGTCCATATTGGAGCAAACTGTGCATACATGTTCATGTAACCAGTATTGTTAGAGAAGCTATAGTGGTGTTTGGATTCTCTTGTCTTGCAAAAAAGGTGATTATTGATTCGTTTCGAAAAGTCTCAAGATTATTTTTGTCAAGTTAGAGATTGTTGGGTGGTGAAAACACATACCTATTAGTTACAATTCATGGATGGTTCCTCAAGCATTTAACTTTCCATATGCTTGAAAAACACTAGAGTATTTTTTGTTTAAATGTAGAATCCCATGAGGTGCTTTATGAAACTTGCAATCCATTTCTCCATTGTTGGATGAGAAATAAAGGATACCATTGCCCGCCTTTGTTCGTTGTTTGTTATGTGATGTGTTATCTTCTCTATTTTCTCAGTTCATTAATATTTAGTTTTGCAGGCCGATCCCAACATTGTTAACATTTAATGTTTGTAATTCCATCCATTCAAAATGATTCTTTTTATTTTTAAACCAAAAATGTTGATTTCCCCTCTCTTTATTTTAAAAGACTGAAAAAAACTAACTCATGACACATTTAGAATTTTACTTTAATCAAGATATGTGAACTAAGAAAACATCCTTATTACCTAAATTGTTGTGTATAAACTCATCTGGTGGTTCTATCCTTTGAATAAATGTGTGAATTAATAGAATATAAATGATGGTATCAATCAATGGGTGAAATTTCAAACAAGTTTGTGTTTGACTATCATTTTTGTCCTCCATATATATAGTTTATCCAATTAAAATATGGAAACAACTTTGCATAAGATCAATGAACAAATGCTTTAGTTCACATGGAGGGATATTAAATGTTTATTCATGTTATGGTAAACTCTAATGCCCATAAATATGACATACTTAGTAAAAATCAGAGCTTAAAAGGGGTATGGAATATTTATAAATGAAGACCTCATTCTAGAAGATCAAGATAAATTAAGGAAGGAGGTTCAAAAGTTAAAGGAATCCAAATATGAATGAAAATGGGATATAATTAGGAACCAAAAAGCTATTATTATGGATAGAGACAAAAATGATAACAATAACGAACAATGTGAGACACTTTGGATCCTTTCTCGGAATTTTCAGGGCTTTCCCTGGAAAAAATGTCCTATATTAATTTGGATCCCAAGTGAAATTGATATCATATTTCTAGTTGAAATTGTTGGAAAATTGGTTTTCATTGATGTCAACCCTAGAAGAAGCCTTGAAGCAAGTTTGGAAGCCTCTAGAAGTGATGGGTGTATTTGAAGAAATATCCAAAGTGGTCCCCTTATGGTGTATTTTTAAGCATGGACCTCATGGAAAGACACTTTGAATAAGTCTACAAGAAGCTATGGAAATATGGTTAAGTGGTTAAGAATCCCTAGAGGTGTGGTCATGAATCTCGAAGTTGATTGGAGAAAAAGAGTATGAGCAACATTGCAAATACATGAAAAACATCCATTGATTGATATTCCTCATCAAATCGTCTCCAGCAATAGGTGTCACACCATGTAGTTCCTCACGGTTGAGGTGTTATGCCATCTTAAATATGAATCCCCGAAGTATGGTCAAGAATCCCCGGATCTAAAGTCAAGAAGTTATAAGTTGGCCCTAAAGTCAAGTAAAGGAGAAAAAGTTGTTGCAAAAGTTACAAGTCATCTCAAGGTCAAGTAAAGGAGGTACTTGGAAAAGTATAAATACACATTAAGAACCTCTCATTTTCATTATTCAATCTTGTTATATCTTAGCACAACTTGGTAGTGAAATTCCAAGGGAAGATGAAGTCTTGTGATGATGTGTTCTAAGGTATGTTTTTTAAAGGTCATCTTACCATTTTTTATATATATTTTTTTCTAGAATGATTAAGATACCAAACATTAGAGGATGTTTAGAAGACATATCAAATTACCTATGGTACAAATTTCAGCTTCTGGGTCATTGTACTTTTAGAGATACAGTCTGTGGAAGATAGGACTTTTGACTAGTCATGTAACTAGTCTCAAATACGTGTTTTGGGTAAAACAATCATAACTTCTTCATAGAGGATCCAAATTCTATGAGACCAGTTCCATTGGAAAAAATACAGTCCTTGGTATTTTTTGTATTAATTTTAGAATCATATATCAAATATTAAGTGTGTGGCATGTTGTACAAGTTCGCTCTCCAAAATAGGTCAGAATTGAGGAAGGTCTTCCATTTTCACTATAACTCTTTTACAGGGATGATTCAAGCAGTGAAACTTGGAGTAATTTTAGAGAATATAGCAAAGCAGATTGGGTACAGTTTTCATACCTTGATTCATTACAGGTACGGATTTATACTTGTTGAAATTTAGGGTTTGTGACTAGTCCAAAAACTAGTCCCAAATAGGTGCTTGAGATAAAACAATTATATTCGAAGCTTGGTAGGTCCAAATTGAATTCCACTTATTGCATCAAAAGGAGAAAAAATATTGATATCTAAGGTCCAAATTTCAAAATCATCAATGGAAAATTGAGTTTGTGGTGAATCTTGCAAGTTTGCAGATTTGAGGTACAATTTTGAGCAACTTTGTATACATATTTAAGAAGTGATGTTGGGGTTTATATGTGGACCCATGCAGACCTAAGATATTTATGTGGACCTAGTTTCTAATTGGACCCAGGTTGATGATTTTGATTTATTAGTTATGATCTATCAATGACAGTAATAGTGACATGTTTGATGATGATGTTTCAATATCAATGACAATAAAAGTGACATGTTTCGATGATGATGATGTATCGATATTAGTGACAGTAACAGTGATAGGTTGATTCTCCATTTATATTTTAGGGAGGAAGGAAGGGTAAAGGAAAGGGGGTTGGAGTCTTCTTCCAATTGGTGCTGGATAATACAGGGAGTTGTATCTTCCTTAAGGTTGGAGCCTGTGAACTAGGGGGTTGGATCCTCCTTCTAGTTGGAGCTGGAGAATATAGGGAATTGGATATTCCTTCATATTCGAGCCTGTAAAATAGGGGTTTGGAGCCTCCTTCTATTTGGAGATGGAGAATTTATGGAGTTGTTGCTTCCTTTAGGTTGGAGCCTATAAACAGGGGGTTGGTGCGTCCTTCCATTTGGTGCTAGAGAAAATTGGAAGTTTGTGCTTTCAGTGGATGTAATCTTCAAGATATATTTTAAAAAGCGTCCTATGGTTTTCTCCCATTTGGGTTTCCACGTAAAACTCTTGTGTACTATGTATCTTTGGTTATATGTTTATGATATCTTGAATGCAATCATAAGTGATACATTATTGATAAGTTAATGTTTACATGTTGTGATTAAAATGGTAAAAAGTTCTCAATATTGATTTACCCCCCTCCCCTCCCTCTCATTATTGGTGAATATTCCAACAATTGGTATCATAGCAGGTCCTTTAGAAATATTCTAACCACTGGAAGGTAGATCATGGAGTGAACTAAGAATGGAACTCCAATATTTGATGGTCAGAACTATTCCTTCTAGAATAGAAGGATGAAAACATTTTTGCAAGCACAAGGATTTGATGTTTGGCAAGCAGTAGTAGACATATACAAGGAACTTGCCACTCCCCCAATAGATAAAGATGGAAAGAAACTTAGTGAAAATGATTCAAAGGCTAAGAATTCTATTTTGAATGGCTTGGTTGATTTAGTATATGTCAAGGTTATGCATTGCAAATTTGCAAAGGAAATTTGGGACAAACTTCAAAATGTTTATGAAGGAGATGCCAAAGTCAAAGGGGCCAAGCTTCAAACTTATAGAGGTAAATTTGAACAACTAAAAATGAACGAACATGAAGATATTGCAACTTATTTTCTGTGAGTTGATGAAATAATTAACGTTATTAAAGGCTTATAAGAAGAAATTAAAGAACCGATAATTGTTCAAAAGGTACTAAGGCCTCTTCCAATGAGATTTAATCCTAAGATTTCAGCCCTAGAAGAAAGATCAGATCTTGCTACGTTGAGCATGGACAAATTACATGGAATCCTTAGAACATATGAAATGAGAACAGAGCAGTATAATCCATCTAGGAAGGAGGAAACTTTTAAAGAATCTAAGAAGACAAGAAAGAATAAGAAAAAGTCAAATTCAAATTGCAGCTGCAGCAATGATTCAGATGAAGATGAAGAAATAGCCAACTTCGTAAGGAAGTTGAAGAGAGGAACTGGTAAGTACAAAGGTATGCTTCCCTTAAAGTGTTTTAATTGTGGTAAAATTGGTCATTTTTCTTATAATTTTCCTTATACTAAGAGTTCAGATAGCGATGAAGAAGAAGTTCCCAAGAAAGAAAAGAAATATCAAAAGGAAAACAAGAAAGGAAACAAAAGAAAATCCTTCAAGAAAAGTGTCTACTCAAAATAAGATAGGTCCTTATATGATGAGGATAATGACAGTGACAGTGACTCAAAAAGAGTTCTCTTTACGGAAATGGAAACTCAGAAAGTTATTCTTGAAAATGACGAAGCATATTATGAAGAAGGTGAAGTGGGTCTTAAGGAAAAATTGATCAATGCCTTAAGTGAGATAAAAAGAGAAAGGAATAAAAACAAGTCATTCAAGGAAGAATTGATCAAGATAAAGGAAAGTTCTCAAAATCCCAACAAAAAATATGAAGAAGTTACTCTCTTAGAAATCAAGGTAGAGGAAGCAGAAAAGAGAGAAGAACTTTTGACAAGTCATCTCAAGGAAAGATCTGAGGACTTGAACAAGCTTTAAGAATAATTTAGTCAACAATAAAGAAGCCTTGAAGAAGAAATCGTCTCCTTTAAAACCCAACTTGAAGAAGCAAAGAGAATGAAATAAGTAATGAATATCCAGATGATGAAGAAAGAAGAATATTATGAGAAGCTTGAAGAAGAAGTCATCACATTAAGGGTTGAAGTTAATAAGCTCAACAAGAACTTGAAGATCTCTCAAGTAATAGAAGATGTTCTCAGCTGTCAAAGGTCACCATTCAATAATGTAGGTATTGGATACATTGGTGAGACCTCATGCAAAGAAGATGAAAACACCAATTCTGGAAAGAACGTTGAACAGAGAGGAACTGTTGGTCCTCGACCAAGTTTTGAGGAAACATTGGTCAGGTTTGACCACTTTTTGGACTTCAACGCAGTGATCAAGGAAGGAGCACCCAGGCGTATCTGAGATCGCGGATATCACTTGTTGTGTTGTCTTTGTGGACCCAACATGGGATTTTTAGGGTTTTGTAATGGGTTATGGGATGTTGGCCCATGGGTTTACCCATGATTAGGCATTTTTTTAAATGTAAAAGTATAAATAAGAAAGAATATAATGTAGTGAAGGGGATGCAATTATCTAAGTGCAAGAGGCAAGTAGTTCTGAGTTGCTTTGCGCAACAGAACATGTATGTAAGGCTCTGTGCTTGATAGAGGAGTTGGCTCTATTCCTTGACTTGATTTTGGGAAGGTGGATCTGGTGCTTAGTGTGCAAATCACCTGTCCGGTGCAAAGATTGGATCTGTGGCTTAGTGCACAAGAGCAGACGAATATAAGAGATTGAAGCCTAATAAAGAAGAAGAAGAAGTTGGTGGACGTAGCCCCATGCTGGGGGTGAACCACGTATATCATGTGTTGATGGTTTGCTTTGTGCTATGATGTTTATGTTGTGAATCTGCTTAGTGCATTGGTTGTTATATATGATAGATAGATCTATGAATGATTAGTTCTTTATTTATGTTGAATGTCTTATATCTAACTTATGATGCTAAGTGTGATGTGTATTTTTTTATTGTTACTACGTCGATCTATCATTAGGGTTGGTTCTGCGATGTTAATGAGGTTGATAAGATAATGCATGTTATCTTCTAAGTACTTTGTGAAGTGTTATAATCACAGATTTGTGTCCCATATTTCTTATAGACAACTGAGTCATGTAACCCCCCCTGCCTCTACCTCAAGTGAGACTTTTCCTGCTTCGCAGGTGTTTCTGAAAGGGTCGGTAGTTAGGGATTTTTTGGTGCATTGTTGAAGCGTTGAACCCTGGGTTTGACCTTATGCCAACAAATGGTTTCGTTGCGATGACTTGAAACTTTGATTGTTGGGAACTGAAGTAAAAAGAAGAGAAGCTCTATGCGGAGATATGTTGTTGTAGTGTGCAATATTCTACTTGACTTGCAAATATCTGTGATAAGAAAGAAACCTAATCTGAAGAAAAGAGGTAAGATCTTGAAAGAGGTAAAGATTTTTTATTTGATAAGAGTAAGATAAGTGGAAATTTTTGTTTCGAAATAATTAATTTAAGTATGTTTAATAGATTTTCTCCTAGTCTGAAATCTAGGACACAATAGGAAGAAAGAGTTAATCTAAGTAAGGATAATAAAAATTAAGAAAGATATGTTATTCCTATGCATAGAAAGATTTTTTGGACTAACAAGTGGATGCAGGAACCTAGAAAGAATTTTTGCATATTGCAGATCCAACACTGTGATCCTAGTGCATAGTACAAGAGGAAGAGAGGATTAACCCTATGTTATAACTGCAGAAGATCGGGACATATTGCTAAGAAATGCCATGGTATAGGTCCTATTTGTCTTTGTTGTAAAATTGTTGGTCATGAAGTTGAGGATTTCCCAAGGATGATTGCTAAAGTTGAACAAATGAACATGAGTCAAGAGAATAAGAGCATGTTAGAAGATCAGAAAGAGAAAGGATTAGAGGAAGTTCAGAATACATTAGTACAGTTAAAATAAGGAATGAATGATCACAAAGATGTTAGTTTACTAGAGATCATAAAAGAAAAACGAC
This sequence comes from Picea engelmannii, assembly GCA_009831015.1. NCBI lineage: Eukaryota > Viridiplantae > Streptophyta > Pinopsida > Pinales > Pinaceae > Picea > Picea engelmannii. The sequence goes on along the minus strand of ML799901.1, from coordinate 61,000 downwards.
GTATAGGTACAAGAATAGGAGACTTCGACATGGACTGTGTCTCGGATGAGGAAACATAAGTGAATATTATGACAGAAAGCACTAGGGAAATTTTGGGAAAGCCTACTATAGTACCTTCATTGGGTAGGATATGCTTGTTTAAAGGAAAGATGAAAAACTTATGTCGAAGAATTACTAATGTACCTGTTATTATTCATGGAACATCAACTGAAGAGGAATTTGAAGTCATTAAGTTTGTTGAGAACAACGCCCATTTACCTCTTTTGTTCGGAAAGACTTGGATTGAGAAGGATCAGATCATAAGAAAAGTAGAGGAAGAAGCCACAGAAAAGAAAAAGAAAGAACTAAGGGATTTCATAGCTAGGAAAATAGATCGACTAATAGAGGAACGAGAAGTTAAGTCAAAGCAGCAGAAGGAAAGAGAATTAGATGTGAAAATTGGAAGAGTGCAAGAAGGATTAAGGGACCTATCCATTGAAGAAGAAAGTATATCCACCCAGGAAGTGGTAATGAAAGGGATATTAACTTTGTACCCATTGGAAGTACATTAACACTGTGAAGTCACTACGATAGGAGAAACTAAGAATAAGAATTGAAAGAGGAATCCAAAAACAGTTAGAGAGACTCATATCACAAGAAAGAAGGTAGGGAAACTCAGTAAGAAGAAAGCCAGGTTGGAAAAACTACAGGAAGTTACAGAGAAAAAATGGAAGACTTTGCAGGACGCAGGTTTGTAGGATTTGAACCTCACTGGAACAACAGAACCGCGCAGAATGGGACTTCGCCCCGACGAAGCTACATGACCATTGGAGGTGCCTCGACCGTTAGAACGACGCTCCAAAACATCTAGGAAACTCATTTATGGGTGAATAGACCACATTTGGGACATTGAGACCGCTCTATGATGGGCAGATTCACATTGATGGAAGCATTCCTGCCTGTTAGAAGAATCTGTTACGATGCTCACTTATTTAACCCGTCAGACGTTGCATCGGGACCACTTTTCACCGTCTGTGATTAACATTGTTAACAAAGAATTGATTGTGTGTCAAACTATGATTTCATAACCTAGACATCACCATCCGCTTGTTTACCCCTCCTGTCCATTCACCTACCCCGACTTATCCGTTTAAAAGTGAGAATGTCGGGCAAATAGACTGAGTTAGAGAATTCCTTCGAAGAGGTCCTTAAGAAGTTTATGGCTGACAGATCTATTTCTGAAGGTGTTCAGGCATCGTCGACTAGGGAACCACATGCTTCCCCTTCGACTGCGCGATGTTCGGGTAGTATTAACCCCGCAACTGAGAAGCGAAATAAGCATCGCAACGATCTAGCTAATGCGAAGTAGATCCCGTTGATCTTACCTGATTATATCTCGCCTTTGGTTGGCGTGGTCAACCGTGAAAAAATCCCCTGGGACTTTGAGTATAATTTGATCACCGCATAAATCTCGAAGGGGATACGCATAGTTGGAATCCAGTTGGGACAGATCCCATCCCTGAAGAACAATGATTTCAATCTTGGTGACAGAAAGAATTATGCCATGCTCACACCTCATATATACCTGATGAAGACAACTGGGAAGAAGCCTTGCATAGTCTTCCAGCCTTGGATTAAGGAGCTAGAATAGTCCATGATACTGAATTTCATGAAGATCCCTCATTTTGGCTAACATCTGGATGTTAACGCTTGCGTTAAACTCCTCTTTTCGTTCTATAATAACTCCGCAGAAGAGGAAGGTTTCTCCACAAAAACCTTCGGCAAGAAAGAAGACCCACACTAGTAAACCCAATTTGGAGGCCACACTCATAAAATATGATATCAATGTAGTCCACAGAGCAATGGAGGATGCATCTGAGGATCTCTTGCAGAGATATGGAGCAAAGTAGGATGAACTATATGGTAGTATAGAAAATGAATTGAGTGAAGTACAAGAAGCTATTCGCTCGGTCCGCGAAGTCCCTACTGCACCTTCCTCGTTAGAGACTACAAAGTTGGTGGATGAGCCAACACAACTTCAAAGACTTGCAGATGCAACAGAGGCTCGACTTTAGTGAGTCCAAGAAGCGAAGGAGAAGGCTATAGGATCCTTGAAGAAAGAAAACGAAGAGATCTTAGGGAAATTACAATTTGCGCGGTACTTTGTAACCGCGTATGAAAATAAGAAATATGAGTTACGAGCGATCCTCGAGGAAGACAAAGAGAAGATACAAAGGGAAAAGGACCAGTTGCTCACAGAGCAGATTGCAGTCAAAGAAGTGGTGAGCAGAGAACTTCGATCTGTACCAGGCTTGGCACATGAGGAACATGAGGCAGTCAAGGTTCAAGTGATGAATCTCATTGAGGCCATCCAACAGCTTCAAGAAAGGGTAATGGAGTTGGAGATCCAAGCAGTACCAAGCACTCTGCATGAAGTGCGCGACCAGAGGGAGGAAGCTGCCAAGAGTGCAGTCAAAAGGATCAGAATCCTCACCTCAGAATGAAAACAGTTGAGCGACAAAAGCACGCAGACCTATGAATGCCTCACAAAATATTCAGAGCTTAGGAAGTTGGAAGTGCAACTAAAGGAGGCACAACAGTAGGCACTGACAGTTCAAGCGCAGATGAAGTCACTCACGACAATCGAGAGAATGAAGAGATCACAAGAACAATGTGTGGCCCAACAAAAAATTACTTCCATCCAGGGCAGAGTAATGGAAGTCACATAGAGACTACAACCGGTGTAGGAGGAAGCCTGTGTGGTGCTTGAAGAGATTGAGGGACAAGGTTTGCAATTGGACCAAGTGGTTGCGACAATGGAACAACTCCTGGAAGGGCTTGTTACATAGTACATGATCCAAAAGTTCACAAAGAAGGAAGCTCAGGTGAAGCAGAAAGTCAAGGCATCTCGAGATAAGCTCGAGGCCTTCGAAGCCACGTTGTCCAGATAAGAATGACTCGGGATGACTCACAGGTGAGTGTTGGGGGCTTTTTGGCCCTCGACCAAATTTTGAGAAAACATTGGTCAGGTTTGACCACATTTTGGACTTCATCGCAATGATCGAGGAAGGAGTGCCCAGGCAGAGATGAGATCGCGGATATCACTTGTTTTGTGGGATTTGTGGACCCAACATGGGATTTTTAGGGTTTTGTAACGGGTTATGGGATGTCATCCCATGGGTTTACCCATGATTTTTAGCATTTTTGTAAATGTAAAAGTATAAATAAGAAATAATTTAATGTAGTGAAGGGGATGTAATTAGCTAAGTGAAAGAGGCAAATAGTTCTGAGTTGCTTTATGCAACAGAACATGTATGTAAGGATCTGTGCTTGATAGAGGAGTTGGCTCTGTGCCTTGACCTTATTTTGGGAAGGTGGATCTGGTGCTTAGTGCGTAGATCACCTGTCCGGTGTAAATCTTGGATCTGTGGCTTAGTGCATAGGAGCAGACAAATGTAAGAGATTGAAGCCTAATAAAGAAGAAGAAGAAGTTTGTGGGCGTAGCCCTACGCTGGGGGTGAACCACATATATCATGTGTTGATGGTTTGCTTTGTGCTATAGTGTTTATGATGCGAATCTGCTTAGTGCATTGGTTGTTATATATGATAGATAGATCTATGAATTCTTAGTTCTTTATTTATGTTTAATGTGCTAGATCTAACTTATGATGCTAAGTGCGATGTGTATTTTTTTATTGTTACTGCGTCGATCTATCCTTAGGGTTGGTTCTAAGATGTGAATGAGGTTGATAAGCTAATGCATGTTATATTCTAAGTACTTAGTGAAGTGTTATAATCATAGATTTGTGTCCCATCTTGGTTACAGACACTTGAGTCCTGTAACCCCCCTGCCTCTACCTCGGGTGAGACTTTGCTTGCTTCCCAGGTGATGCCAAAAGGGTCAGTAGTTAGGTTTTTGTTGGTGTGTTGTTGAAGCGTTGATCCAGGTGGATATTGGTGGCCACCCACCTATTCCACTTGGACCCCCACCATTGCTTCTTTCAGTTTTTTAGTTTTCGCACAGTTTACTATTTTTAGCAGTTTTTTGGGTCCTGAACTTCTGGAGCCGTTTTGAGGCCCTAAACAATGTTTTTTGGGGTATGTTGTGGTTGCAAAATTTCATCATGAAATTTTGTGCAAATGTTGTAGTCCTCGAATAGATCTTTTCAATGGGCTATCATACACCTAAAACGAAGATCGTATGCAAAAGTTACGACCCCGGGAAGTTGATGTACCAACTTACCCAAACGGGGCCCACATGAATTTTGGCGCTTCATCTTCCAGGGTTAGGTTTTTGGATGTCTAAGAATTTTGGCATTCTCGTTTATTGTAAAAGGGCCTTCAGAGCCTCATTGTAATCATCTTCTCACGGATGCGAGTAGCGGCCACATCTCTTCTCAGAGATAAGCTACCAGCACCCTAGCTAGTTTATTTCCATTCTGTCTGTAAGCA